>JAQFVV010000008.1:18551925-19151925 GCA_028023455.1 Epiperipatus broadwayi | reverse complement strand
TGAAATGAATTGCCAAAGTGAACAAACCAGCACCATTTTACAGAATTCACGTGAAAAAGGAGTTTTGCACAAGAACAGCTATGAGACTACTAAACTGGCTGTGGTTTGTCATTGTTTTTAAAAGCATAAGCTTGATTTGATCAGACAGCAAAAGCATCACACTGAAATGTAGAATGTAATTTTAAAATGGAATTCTTACATTTTATTAAATAATGTTGTTTCATAAATTTTTTAAAAATAGTTTTCAAAATGTCATCGTGGAATGTTTTTAATATATATATTTTTTGTTTGATCAAAATAGTGCATGTTTTGGCCAGTCTTTTGGATCAGTAAAATCATTGGCCCCCCTTCTGCACAATCCAGTACTACACACTGACATGTATAATGTAATTAAAAAATGTAATTTAGAAACTAATGTTTTCCCAAAAAAAATGCACTTTTTTTAAAAAAAATGTTTTAAAGAAAAATAAATGTAAATCCCTATAAAAAAAAAAAAGAAACAAGTAAAAACAATATATTTATTTGTTTTTGAATAAATAATAAAATTGTCAATCAGCCCGGTAACATTATATCTATTTTTTTGACCAGTAACAAAACCATCAAGCGGTGTGTGGTGCTATTTTT
This sequence comes from Epiperipatus broadwayi, assembly GCA_028023455.1. Classification (NCBI taxonomy): domain Eukaryota; kingdom Metazoa; phylum Onychophora; class Udeonychophora; order Euonychophora; family Peripatidae; genus Epiperipatus; species Epiperipatus broadwayi. The sequence continues at coordinate 19,151,301 of JAQFVV010000008.1, read as the reverse complement.
GTTCATTTTCTGATTTATTATCTTTTTTTCTACTGTTTAATATCTAACCAATAAAACTTAGAATTTTTATGCAGTTTAATTAATATTTTTTAAAGCAACATGTCATGAATTTATTTTAATGAAAATTTTAAAAAATGTATAGTTGATTGTCATAGACTTAATAATGCAAATGATTAAATCTTTTTTTTGTCTTTGCCAATAGTATATTTTTTCATTTGCAAAAAAAGCCAACCTTATCTTGAATATCTCAGAAACAAATTATGAAATTGTTAATTTAAAATTGAGCAAATAAATGATATTTTAACTTACATTTAGTAACCTTTCATCATTTTAAATTATTAACCACATAAAGCAGAAAAAATTCTCTTTGTTTACTCAAAATAATTTACAATTATGATTACTTCATTTATTGTTATGGATCATTTATAATAACTTTAATTCAAAATTGATTGTGTGAACATATTTTAGCTAATGTACACAATTTAAAAATTAGTATTAATGTACTTTATTGTTATATGGAATCAAAATGTTTTTGATTATCATTGTACTTTCAATAACAATTTATTTGCATTTCATTTAGGTCTAATTCTAGGTATATAAACAGCTACAATTCAAATTAATTACAACTTATGCCTTTTGTACAAGTAAAAAGTGAGTGAAATAGTCTATCAATTAAACCAATTCATAAAATTAAGATTCAGTAGAGCTGAATCCTTTGAGTAGAGTTCAATCAAGTTTTGATCTGGGATAGGGTCAATGGAGCACATGAATTTGAGACTATCAGTAGAGTACAGACAGTTGTGATTGGTATGGTGGTGTGACTAAAGTCTAAACTGTCCCCATGTCTGATTCACTAACCAGGGTTGACCAGTGAGTTTATCATCCTCTTTAATTTTACACAGGGTATTGAAAAATAGTTTATCAATGGGGTGGTCATAACCTTAATTGAATGTGACTCTACAACTGACTGACCAGATCGAAAAGTTTATAAACATGGCAAATTGTATCAATGCAATGTTTCTTTTTTTGAATGCAGGCTTGAGCATGATGTAGGCAGGGTCTGAATTGTTGGTTCTATTCAGTGCGAGATTATGTAGGTATGTCCATGATCCGCAATGATCAAGAATGTGGACCATGGACTCCTCCTGTCTCATGCATAAAGGACAGAGAGGGTCAATATTATATTCCCTTTGATAACAAAAGAAGGCTGCAGAAGGAAGAGCCCCAAGGTTGACCTTCAGGAGAAAGTCAACAAACTTGGGACTGAGATTTCATTGTATTGAATGAAACTTGCTTTTGTCACCATTAACAATGAAATCTTTACTTTATATATGTCATAAATGAAAACTAATCATTATGAAAAAATCATCATCATCATCTTCAGCCATTATCGATCCATTGCAAGATGAATGTCTCTCGAGTTTTATCCAGGTTCTCCAATATTTAGCCTCTCTTTTTCACATCACGCCAAGAAATTTCCTTATTTCATCAATCCATCTTGCTGCTAATACAGTAGCATTGTCATCCAGAGTAAGCTTTAGTAATCAATGGATGCAAGGTTTGTGCATAAATCCCTATCTTAGTGCCCCTCATCCAGTATCTCCAAAATAGTTTTAAAAATGATAATATTGTAATCCTGCCTATAGGAAAATGGTAATTGTGGTTTTTAAAAACAAATAACACCAAAATGTATGGATACAGAACAGGCTAATGATGTCATAGCAAGGTAAATAAATACTGGATTACCAAAAAATCTACAAAACCATTTTGGAATTGAAAAATTTTAATGATATTGTAATTTTTCAAGTATGGAGTAAAAAACTTCTACCCTAGTGTTATGTATGTGTATAATTAAAATACACATACACACAAAATAATAATAGTAAATGTTGTAATTACTCATGAGATTCAGTACCAAGTGCTCAGTTCCATGACTTGCTATCACAAATTACAAGAACATTTAGTTCACATGATCAGAGCAGCTTAAAATATGCTTCTGGACCCTCATGTTCCAGTTCTAAAGAGAGCTGTTTTACCAGAATACTAATGGAATGGCCTTAAACCAGAAACCCATTTTAAAGATATATATATATATATTGTATCCTCACCTCCAGGAAATATATAATTATAATCACTTGATCTAGGTCAGATAAATAACTATGTTTATCTAAAATGTATTTAAATTAACAATAACTATATTTTTTAAGAATATCAATGATTAAATTAACTTACTTAATAAATAATAATATAGTTCTGGTTTATAAAAATGAAATAAATGAAAATCTAATCAAATCATGAGACTATGAAGTGAGTTTACAAGTGGTAGAGTGAATACATTAAGATAATCTCCCACTGGATATCACCTTAATGGCATAAGAATACTATCCTTATTCCTATTACTTAAATACTACATTTATAGTACTCTTACGTCTTTAATCAAAACTAATTAAGTAAATTACCTTTAACAAATTAATTTAAATATCTTTCTCAAAACTAATTTAACTCAAATTATCTCAGGTTCTCTTCAAATAATGATAAATTAATTATAACTTTTGTAATCAAGTATGATAAGGGATTTAATATCATTCCTAACTATAATTTAATAATATTAATAATAACAAATAGTAATACTAATCTTTAATCTATAATTCACTCTCCTATCTTTTTTACTTATAATGTTGTTCTTAGATATCACATAATCAAATGTAATGTAATTTTCTATTATCCATATGGCATCTTAAATAATATATTTAGTATGATATTACAATCTGAGAATATGTGGCAATCATTACTAATATAATTTAATGTAAATCTTTGGTAATTATTCCATGACCATCATAATAATACAATAAGTAAAACTTCTTAAATAAAATATATCAATAAAATAGTATAACTCTTAAATAAAAATTTTATTTATGATGTGCAAATATTATGTCTTAATTATAATTATCTGTGATTATGTAATTGTGATGTGAAGAAATTGAGTCAACACCAAGACTTATAAAACACATTTAACCATTTTATTAACAAACTTAACAATAAAATTATTTACATTATTTACATTTTGATAGAATTCTATTTATATTCAGGTACATTTCAAGACAAAACAAATGACTTAAAATATAAGATACAGAACATTTCTTCAATAAAATATTTATTTTTTGTAAAATATCATTATATAACTTTTTTATTACAGTTATTCGATATTATTACTTTATATGTTTTACTATGAACTTATCCTTGTTATTTAGTTTTTAAAAATTATTTATTATTCTGTATAGTCATTTTTCAATATTTATGTGAACAACCTTAATTCATAGCATACCATCAGACTAAGCTATTTACTAATTATTACTTTAAACTTTAAATATCATGTATGTAATAGTGTGTTGTTATAAAATTATTTTTGTAAAACATGACTACTTTCATTCATTCAACACAATTCAGTCTATTACCTTTAATCATAAATAAAAATATGCATTATAAGTATGTCCTTTTAAAAAATTCTTAATAATGAAGTAATATCATTATAAATTCTTTTAAATTATCAACTATTTATTTCATAAAAAATAAATAAATATTATTTTCAACTATAAAAGTTTTATGATTCTTTCACTGATGAAATTATGTTCTTATAATTTTTTACACTTATTTTACTCTAAGCAACATAACTTATCCAATTTAACAATTCTCTATTTCCAAACTCATTTATTATTTCCAATTTTAAAACAACCATCTTTTACAATGTAATCCAATAAATTTCAATAACACATAACTAGTAGGCATATGGGGTAAACTATAACTTCAACTTAACACCTTTATCAACTAACCATCATGGGCACAGTGTACATGAACTGAGGTATAACTTATTTGTTTAATAACCTCTTCTACCAAGTATAATGTCCAGGCTATTCATTCAGCACTAAGTCACATTAAGCTTTAACACTCAGAAAATAAACACTGCCATGAATATACACAAGATATAAGGTTATGTTAGCTATACTTGTATAAACATCAATATAGTATATTCTTCTTCTCATATAAATAAACCCTACATACAATATTATCCTGGTCTTATATAACCTAATACTAAGATATTAGCATTTAAAATTCACCAATTTACATCGCTAAATTCATCTTCTCATTTCTATAATAACAAATAAATTCATTTTTAGAATAACAGACTAACTAACTAATAAGACAAGATTATTTCATTCTTTAATAGTTCTCAAACTTTAGCACAAACAATCAGAATCAGTGTCATATTTTTAACACTTGAAATTATTCAACAAAACATCCAATTCAGTTTTAACCTTTAAACCGCTAATTTTATCATTGGTTGTATCAGATAAAAATCAAATCTTTTAATTGGCCAACTCACAAATTGAAGACAAAGCCTATTGTTAAAACATATTCGCCTATAATATTAAATTCAACTCAGATACATTTATAAAAAGTATATAATTAATTTTTCAGGTTATGAAAAGAAACGAAAGTTCTTTCAAAAATAAATTGCTGTTTATTTATTCTAAAATATTCGTTATCGGCAACATAAAAGTTATAATGTAAACAAAAAGATCGACTTTTACGTTATAGAAAAGTAAATATTTCTTTTTACTAAATCTTCAATATTTTTACTTAAATCTTCGATATTTTTCGAAAATAATTTTGTTTTTTTATTATTCTCTCTGAAAATAATTTTTAATTTCTCAAAATATTCTTTTATAATAATTAAAATCATATTCGAAATGAAAATCTCAGCGTTTTTCTTTATTTTCTTTGATCAGGCAGTTTCTTTGTTCTTTCCAGCCAATCAGAATGTCTTTTTCGGCTGAGAGCATGCTAAGAACCAATCACAAATAATGTTCCTTCTTTGTTTAGGTTTAAATGCGTTTTTTTTCTATTTTTTACTTGTAAAATAAATCGGAAGATGTCACCATCGTACAGAGCTTTTAAAAACGAATTCAATACGTCTTTAACGAAAATTTTCGTATGAAAACAAACTGAGTTAGAGTGATTTCAGATGTCGACAAGGAGCCTCGTCAAAAACAGTCTTTTGGTTAATAGAATCATATACTTATATTTCTTTTATGTTTAAATATCTTTACGATATCATTAAAATTATGCATATTCTTAAATAACTAAACAAATGATAAATTATGTGTAGGTGTGTGTTTTTATATATGCATCCATCCGTACAAAATAACAAACATTTTAAAACTATTAATAATTTACATTATTACCATAAGTAATTTCTGTTGGCAATTACTTAGTGATGTCATCTGGAGTATGATCTAAATAAACATTTTATTATCATTTATTCCACATTATCACACTTTAAAATATACTAAGTTAAAGATTTTTTTTTCTTTACAATAAAATTTAATTACTAAGTTAGTAAATAATTTAATGTTTTCTGTTTCTACGCTATATTTATACTATGAATAAATATTACTATAATTTTGTTAGTAAAAAATTAATTCTAAAACCATATTTACAATAATTTTATTAGAATTTTTACGATGAAATGTTCTTTTCTTGATAATAAGTTCATTACAGGAAGTATCTTTTCTCCTGGTAAAAAACATTAATACACACTTTTGACGTCAATAATCACACATACTCCGGTTCTTAACATTGTAATATATAATCCAAACTGACAGTTCAAGTTAAATATGGTACATTTACTTTTATTCTATAAGACTTACACTAATATAATTAATATTTTTCTTATCTCCAAAACTTTAAATCTTTCAACAGGTACTGTTAGATAAATATCTAATTTTAAATACTCTTCGTCAAGATAATTTTCCAAATTCTTGTAACTTTTCCATATTTACTGAGGTTTAATATCTTGATACAACCAATACTTCTCCCAATATTTTCAAATAACTTAAATTATTTTCCCAAATAATTTAAATAAACTTTTGTATCACCCGCATACCTTAATGACTGACTTGTAATATTTTTTTTTAAATATGATATAAGTCACATACTTGCAAATGATCTTATATTTTCTAGAAAAAATTCCAATTTTAAAATATTTCAGATATTTCTTCAGAAAGAAATATCTCCACGTTCTCAAATAATTGTTCGGTCAAATTTAAAAGTTTTTTTTTTCCTTTAAAAGTATTTTCCCATTGTATTTTAAATAACTTTTCTTCATAAAATATATTATATCATTTCACTTTATATCTTTTAATGAATTTTTTTTTTATATATATATTTTTCCGTGACATTCTTTTTATGAAATTTAGTCGTAAATCAATATGACTTATCAACATAGGCAAAATTATATACTTTATAAGATAATAATATTTGAATACTTCCATTAAATTTTTTTATATTTAGTGATGACTTCTTCATGTTTAAGTTGATGACAAATTGAATGAAAACAAATCAGCTAAGTAAGGAATTATTTAAGTTTTAGCCCTCTTCCTCCATATCACAATCTTGTAATAATAAACTGCTGTATTTTTACAAAAATTGAAGCTAAATAAAATGGATTATTACATTACTAAATACTTTACCGAAATTGTCGAAATACTAACGATGTTATAATAGTACGTTGGTAGAATGAGATAACAGCTCAATAATCATCTGCCAAAATTTAAACAGCTCTTAAATACTCCATCTGTTTCCAATTTTGATTGGTCTGTTAAACAATCCTGGCCTCAAATTATCCGGGACCATGAACATTGGTTTAAAGTTAAAGTTAATAATAATTTACTAAATATTTATTTTTATTATATTATTCAATTCTTACTTAATTTTCACATTTTATTTTCAGTTACTAAAGACTCTAAAATAATTTTTAAAAATCACATTTCAATATTTATTACCATTTCTACCTTTATTTTGAACTTAGCGTATTTATTTTCAACAAAAAACATAAATCTGATTTTATTTATTATATTCACTTTTAAAATCCAATTTATAACAGATAATATTATTCTATTTTTGAACACAGGTGTGCGTCACGTGATTTACAAAACTAAATAAGGCGCTAATAATAATTTAAAGACTAAAATAATAATTTAATTTATAAAATGTTATATAATCACTATTATAGCACAATTTTAAAATAATTATTTTAATATTATAAAACTAAAAAATTACACTTTTCTTCCACATTATTATTTTTTAATCAAATGATTTTAAAAATATAGCCATTAAATACAATTATTATTATTAAATCTATTCGTTTAACTTTAAAGCATTACTTTTAAAATTTACCCTAATTATTATTTATAAGACTTATTAAATCAGTATTTATTATGGCCAGTTCTCCCAACCATACAATCTTATAATGATTTTTAGTTAACTGTTTTCTTGCAAATACCAACCCAATATTATACATCAATTATTTTACTTGCCTTAACTAAATTATTCAAGATTATTAACACACAACATACATCATCTCCTACCCAACTTCAAAATTTAAAATTTTTCAGCAAATTATTACAAATAATCCATTCTAACCTAAACAAAAGGGTACAATATATATATATATATATATATATATATATATATATATATATATATATATATATATATATATATATATATATAGCAAGGCACATTGTAAGTATGTGCTTTATAAGAACACATTCATAATGCTTTCCAAAATATCAAATATTAAAATAAACTAATGCACTAAATCTAGTTTCTTTCCATGAAACTACTTTATACCAGTTCATGTGTTAGAATACATAAAACATGCTAAAAAAGGTTAATTAAAGTGATCTAGTTTACTGATTAAATCCAAATAGTTTATATTATAAACTAAGGAGAAGTAAAGCATATATGAGACTTAACTAATTTCTTATAATATGCTTTATAATATCATTGTTATTATTAATTAACTAGATACAATTTACTAACATACAACCTTAATTATGGTAAGATAAAACATAGTAGTTTAACTAAATACATATATTTAATAGATATCAAAAGGGAGATTTATGTTTGCTAAAAAGTAGCATAAATCAATTATGTGAGAGCTTCTAATAATCTCTCTAATATTACTAATATTAATAATCTCCATTTTGAAATATGGCATATCATAAATATCAATGCAATAACAAATAATATAAAATAGGCATGACTGCAGATTAGGACAATATAGATATAATATAATAACTGATTACAATTATTAAGTTAGGAGAATTATTATAATACATTTAAATAGGCAAGACTGTTAAAATTATTATTATTAAATTAAAGTTACATTAAATTGTTTCAGTTACATTATTTAGATTACAGAGTTCAATTATTAAGAAATTATTTAAGTTTATAAATTTATAAATGTTCAACCTTATAGCTAGCTTAAAAAATTTATTAAAACAGTTTAATTTTAGATTTAATTTTAAAGAGCTTTGTGGGGGAAAATGTTACCAATCTTCTAGCTGAGGCATCCTTCATGGCACTTGGCACTGGCTTTCTCCACTGGGCTGGCTTATCTCTGATGTAATGTTGGCAGGCTGTTGGTCTTAAACTCCTTCATCCTTTGACAAATTTATTACCTTCTAGCTGATAGTTTTCATTGTAAAATTGCACATAGCCCCTGGCAGCAACTGAATCATTGGTGAACCCTTAGTGCTTGATTTTGGGGTTTTTTATATTAACTCTTTAACTCCCCCCCCCCCACAAAACCATGAACTTGTTTACAATTTATATATTTTTGATCTCAAGTTTTAATATAGTTTTATTAACTTTAGAAAAGACAAAAGTGAAACCTAATTATTCATAAAATAGTGCAGCTTGACTGCCTTTCTTTTATTGTAAAATTTATTTTAAACTTATTTTTAAAATCTGCTCTTGGTTCCCACAAAATTAAACCAGGTATATGTGACATGAGATTTTCCAAGAAACAGATGCTTTTTTAAAAGAGATTTAAGTTCTGTAAATATTCTGTTATATATGTAATCTTGTCACCTCTAAAATTGGAATTATATGCGAGTAAAAGTAAATTTATATACTAATTTTATAATAACGATAAAATAATTCAAATAGCATCACAACGCTTATAAAATATATTACATTGCAACTTCATTCGCATATATATGTAGGTGCTCTCCTATACATACAACAATGTTTACACAACTTCGTTTAATTTAATATACAATTTATAACTAAGTATACGCATTGTATAACAATATGCATACAGACTTTTAATATTTCTAAATGTATGCAAACACATATAAATATATATACATATACGTAAATATAAATTAATATATGACAATATATGCGGATTTGGAGAGGTTTGAATTAGAGAAAGAATACTACTATGGACCATAGTAGGTGAAATTGGATGCTAGACAAATAAATACTGTTTCAATATCCATCAGATAGTGTTTTTTTATTAAATGTCATATATATCTTATAAAAGTCACCATCACTTTCTGCAATTAATAAATAAAAACTCCATTTATTAATGGAATTGAATGATATCAATATATTTATTTTTTAGTTTAGAATGCAGCACAGAGTAGCCTGGAAAGTGAAAAATATCAATGTCAAAATAATAATAAAAGTCTGTATAATTTTAAAATTTTGGTTGAAAGCTTCTTACATATTCAAACTGTTTTTAATTTAGATACCCAGAGATTTCTCTTCTTTTAATTGTACCATGAAGGTTCATAGAATTCACAAATTGATGTGAAAAAATCACTATAACATACAGTAAAATAATTAATGTGATAAAATGTAAGATCATGCATGCAAATTCATTAATAATAAAATTACTGAACACTTACTTCCTCTGCCAATTTTGTTTTTTATGACATTGAATCACCTCTTAATCAAAATATCAAATACAATTCTGAAGTCCAATTTGTTAATTTAAATAATACAATAATAATAATCATTAGCAATCAGTCTGACTCTAGAAGGGGGGGGACAATGATAAAGACAAATAATAAAAAGCTAAATAATAAAAAAGAAGACAGAAATTAGAATGGCTGTAGATGTAATTAAGGAATATAAACATGGATGCACAAACATATAATTCTTATATGACAAATGATACACAGAGATAACTTATAGCATTAGATACTTTTAACAACACAGATTCTTGTATTGACTTAAAAGACAGAAAACAGTAAAATAAAAATGTGGTGAGAGAATGACAAAAAATAATGATGATTAATTTTAATATAAATATTATTTGTGAATTAAATCAAAAAGATAATCTTTATTCGATCACATAATTTTTCATAATCTATAGTTTCAAAAGCAAACCCTCTTTGAATTCAATAAACCAATAACAGCAATCACAAGAAATGCAGTCAGTTTGCACATAAATAATTTATACAATATTCATAGTTAATGGTATTGAAAATATGAACTCTAATTCTTTTTAAAGCAAATTTAAAGATTACGTTGATAATTTAAATGATCTCAATAATACAAATATCAGAAAAAAAATCACATTTCATCCTAATCCATTTGTAATGTTAAATATAAAACTAAGCTGCAGAAAAAGAATTTGTGAATTCTGTAATAAAAAAATTAGTTATATAGAAATTTATTATTTTGAAGATGGCAATTTCTAACTTTAGTATCAATATTTTGTAGCAAAATTTGTCAATATTGCCAAAGTTTTAGATTGAGAAAAAAATGATTAATTATAATAAGTAATATTCTTAAATGTATGAAGATTGTCTCTAGTGATAGAGAATAAATATTCCATAGAAAACATCTCATACTAACTCTATCATTATTCACCTATCTCAAATCATTAAATGTCATGAACCGTATGCTTTATCTATTCTCAGGATATATCATTTCACAATATCAAATTGTCAAATGTTCCAAATTCTTAAATTTCAGCAACAAAATCATTATTGCAGTTTTAATCAATTTTCTAAAACTTGAGCTAGTGTGACCACTGAATCACCATCAGCAAAATAAGTCATTACTTATGAAGATGAAATTTACTTGGATCTTTATATTTAGGTCTCACTTAGCCAACCCCAGGAACAACAAATTTTAACTAAATTCAACACTCACAAGCTTCGTGTTCTAACAGATAAAAGTCTGATATTTCTCTTATCAAAATCCTCCAGAAAACGCAATTTTTGATCACAATATACAACTTTATGACTTTAATATTTCTAGTGGTATTACCCAAGATAATATGCTGCTAACTCTAATTTTAAAAACTATGGTAATAATAAAATCAAAAACAATTTATACTTTGTCAATCAACACATACAAGTCAATATTCAGACAACAAAATTTATTCTACACAGAAAACATTAAAGAAGTTCAAAAAATAGTGGCATTTGATTGATTTTTAATCTTCTTAAAAAAATAAATTGTAATTGTTTCTTTCATTACTATTCCTATTTTCATTATCTAATAGTTGATTATTCTAATCAAGAATCAAAAATTTAGTATCAGTTTTTATATACATGCATGACAAAAAATTCTTTAGATTACAATCCATGGAATAATCTTTAATGCAAACTGTAAAACATTTCTATCATAGTCTTATTTACCATATAGTTAATAACAGTATATGATTTTTTAGCCATAAGAATTTGTGTGTGCAATTAAATATATTTACAATTTTGTATTGGAGGTAGATGGAATTCATTCTATAAAGATGGCTGTGATGAGATTTGATATAAAATCTATGGAAAAGAGAAGTCTGCTGATAAGTTTGTTTGTTTTTTTTTTCATGTTAATGTAAAACTGACTAATAAAATGGCTGAAGGAAATTAACATAAGACACACTTGTGGTCTGATAACTTACCAAACAGTGCTATAGAATATATTATTATTCTACTCTATACCTTGAATGACTTTTTTTTTCTTCATGAATCTCCTCTATATAAATTACTTTCCAATTTGCTTCATATTTAAGTTATAATGTGGAATCTTACTGCCTATTGTAAAAATTGAGTCATTTTCATAATCTGTGTAATCCTCAGTTTTATCTAAAATTCCTTTTTAATATATCTTATTTCATACATCTGATGTTTTTTTTTATTATCTAATTAAAAATTTAACTTTGAAATCTTTTTACAAATATGCAATCAGTAATACAAATCATGAAAACATTTATTTCAAACATAGAAGCAATATTTTCTTGCCAAATTCAGAAGCTGCATAAGATATCTTTAGTGTAAAATAATGAATTCATTTCACTCTATAATGCAATGGTTTTCAATAATTATTTATCTCATCCTATTCATTTTTATATTTAACTCCAAAAAATTCATTAATAAAAGCTATTATTAATTTTGCATCAATAAAATCAGAAATCTGCCCCACTAAAATTAATAATCTGGAACTTCCTTGCTTTTACAGGGTTATAGAATCTGGTAAGTAATAAATGTGTAAAAATAACCATGTTTAACCTAAACTTTTTTATTCTCTCCATCTGTGTACTAAACTTGGTCTAGTGTAGACATGTATTATAATCCAGGCAAATTCTAATTTGGACATGTAAATAATATGATAAAGTAGGTCTTAGAATGAACTACTATTCCCAAGAACGGGTAATAATATATTTGAACACTAAAGCAATTCTATGAATATTCATTTTTAAAGTTGCAGCTATGGATTTAAAATGCTCCCATTTTTCCAACACTAAATACTACTTTCTTCCTTTTTTATGTTAATATTGATGTAATTGTATATCTAATAAAGTTTACATGTATAAATATATGAAAGCAGTCCACACCTAAACAAAACCAAACAATATATATATATATATTAATTCTAATATTTTCACGGATAAAAAATGTCATATTATTATTACTATTTGCGGGATGGGATATTCCGTGTAGTGAAAAAGCTAAATGCTGACGTTTCAGTACAATATCAAGTCATGTATTAATTACATATTATATATACTCATTTACATAATCCTAATTATATATATATATATATACATTTCTATAGTTTTGTATAGAGCCCTACAAAAAAAGCCAGCAATAAATAAATTCATTAATACTTGATTATTAATATTAAAAGGGTTTGTCTTCCATTTGAAATCACTTAATTTAGATAACACTTGGAAAATATAATTGAATTAAAATAAAATTTAATTTAACATTAATGGATGAGACTTCTAATTTTTTTTATTAATATTATAATTCTTGTGGATGTTTTTATAGACAGAATATTATATTTTGCATAATTGTCCTTTAGTTGTGATTATTATAATACACTTTTAAAAGTACATTTGTAATTCATAGTAATATTTAATGATATAAACAAAAATGTGCATTTAATTAAATACATTTATTGATTGCAATGAAACAAAACTATTGTAATATATATATATTGAAGATTTGTGTGGGCGCATATAGATGTAGAAAAGTTGTTTTACTACCCACCCACCCCCCACTCCCAGCTATTAATCATTAAAGATATATTGTAGTTTCAATAAATAAATTTGAAAACATTTATTTATTGAAATTTCATTATAAAACATTATAGACTTCTGCAAATGTTATAATTTGATATTTAAATGGAGACAAGTATTTTTAATATTGGTTATTTATTCCAATATGTATTATGAAAACTAGAATTTAAAAATATTAAACATGGTATGATTATTGCATTATATAACAAAAACATTTTTTTTTTCAAGAAATATTGTATATAACTCTTTTACCTACAAGAAATAAAAGCATGAATAATGAAAATTAACAATCGCATTATAAATATGTTATGAGCTTTATTTATGACAAAAATCAAAAATAATTTATGGGTATGTCAATTTACAGATTCTCCAGATATACTTTTATTGTTTTTTTTTGTTAAGAGTATTATGTATTTTAAGTTTTCTGCTCAAAAGCAAATAAAGTATCTAAGCAGTAAACTATTTATCAATAAAGTACAGGTGTTGTATATATATTTCAATCTTTTAATACAAATTGTTTTAGTTTTTCAATTTTAGAGCTACATTACTTAAGTGAACTCTTCAGAACTTGCCAATATTATCTCATTAAATCTTCAAATGGGATGAAATTTACAATAAAATAATATTTTAATAACTTTCATTAGATAAATACTAAGGTTAATATTACTGGTAATAAATAATGACTTCCAAAAATTTGTAATTAAATAGATACATATTCTATGTATTTTAAATTACCTCCTAATGGCAAATTGAAAACTAGGTAACTGAATAGTAAACTTTAATCATCACTACTGATAGTTTGCCTTTATCTGTTACTCTTTGACGTACATCTTAAAAATAATATCATCTTTGTATAATTATCTTTAAATAATTATAATTGATTTGAAATCTAAATGTTAAAAATATATCTTTTGCTATTATATGTTACCATTTAAACTTTTAATATGATGATTATAATTTTTAATGATTTTTATTCACTTTAATTAAATAATAGGATTGTAAAAATTATTTGTGAACATTTTTTTCACTTAATAGCATTTGTTTTTAAAGTGTATTTTTTATATCAAAATGTTATGTATATAAATACTATTTCATGATTTGCTGAGACCATGCATTAATTTTTTTTTGTTTAAATTAAATGATTTTGCATAAACTTTTTTCTTTTATATATTGCTTTTTGAAAGAATAATATAATATGCAGAATATCACTAATTCAGTTTAGAAATTTCTGTATTCTGCACAACTGCATAAATTATGATTTTTTTTTTGTAAACTCAGAGCTATAATTTTTTCTTTTATGGAATTTTCATCTTATACTGAAATATATAAGAAATTTCACATTCCCTTCCCCTACAAGTCTTCATAAAAAAGATCTATATCTTTTTCAAATTTTTATTATCTTTGCTATACAAAATAGTTTTTTTTTTGTGTGTGTGTGTGTGTTATGTTTCAACATAAAGTAGGGGATAATTGACTACCATAGTGTCAACAGTTAAACATCATTTCAAACTATGCAGGAGAAAGCAATTAAAAACTATTCCTCTATACTATGTTGAAAATCATGAACAGTTCAATAAAACAGAAAGATATTATATTGCTAAAAATTGGTTCTCTTAAATCTGAAACGGCTAATATGTTCCTGAGGAAAAGTTAAGAATATTATTCAATATTGTCAATTTGAAGGATATAGCTAGATTAAAGCTGTACAAATATCTATGTACTAAAATTTCCAAGCAGGAAAAGAATCTTACACTTAAAGAAGGTCACTAGTGTAACCTGGAATCTATAAGACAAAAAAAAAAAATTTATATAATCAACATGGAAAAGCTTTGCTTACACATTTATATCTTAGAAGATAATGAAATAAGATGGACTGGTTTGTGAGATTTTATATTAGGAGAATATACTGTCTGTTATTCAGGTCATGAAAAGCAAAGAAGAAATATCAAAAAATTAAATTACAAGAGCTACCATTGATATAATCTTGTGAATGATTGATTGATATTTCTTTGATTTTACGTATATCTATTCAACATTACCCTAATACAAGTCTGTTTCAATAATTCAAGCAAGTGAAAAAACATATTACAATCAGATGCAAGAAGGATTTGTCAAACATAAAAGCATTATCTACTTTTAGAGAATAATATTTTAAATACAGGCACTCTTCATATACCTGGAGCCTAATTGTAAATATAGGGAGTTTGAACTCAGACTTTCAAACACCTTTCAACTATACCCACTATCTCATATCATTGACGAATGATTACACACATGTAGAAAAGATCAATAATCACCAATATAGTATTTTATGCTGAACCAGCACTCATCAGTTGGTCCAGATTATTATCTCTCACACATATATATAATCAGTGCTCAGTTTATATTAAGATAGCAAATTTTCATACTTTAATGGACAGGCTTCAATCTACTCCAACCCTACCATTGAAAATCTGATGATGGAAAGTCCAAATTCCATGCTGATGCCAATATTGTTGTTATGCCCATGTTGACCTCGTCAGGACCATATCCATTTAAATACATAGAAGATGGATGGTCAGGATGCAGGCTTAATGTGTAATATTTGAAATACAGGCATTCATTCTTCATATACCTGAAGCCTAATTATAAATATAGGGGATTTGAACTCAGACTTTCAAGCACCTTTCAACTATCCCCACTATCTCATATAGTTGAAAGATGCTTGAAAGTCTGACTTCAAATTCCCTATATTTACAATTAGGCTCCAGGTATATTAAGAGCCCCTGTATTTCAAATATTACACATTAAGTCTGCATCCTGCCCATCCCTCTTCTATGTATTTAAATAGATATAGTCCTGTACATGAGAGGCCAGAGTGACTTGAGGGACTTTCCATCATCAGATTTTCAATGGTATGGATGGCTGAAGAGTTGGAGATTGGAGTAGATTGAAGCCTGTCCATTAAAGTATTAAGATTTGATATCTTAATATAACCTGAGCACTGAATACGTATATATGTGAGAGATGATAATCTGAACCAAATGATGAGTGCTGGTTCAGCATGAAATGTGCATATTGGTGATTATTAATCTATTCTACATGTGTGTGAACATGTGTATCAGGGATATGAGATAGTGGGAATAGTTGAAAGGTTCTTGAAAGTTTGAGTTTAAATCTCCTATATTTTAGAAAATAAGTCAAATGACAAATTAGAAATTGGAAATCAGAAATGAAACAGAAGAATGACAAAATTTTATGGATTTTCCAGCCACTGTAGTACAAAAAAAATATTATAGGAATCAAACTGATACCATTATTGGCACTCAGTAGTAGAAGACTTCAGTTTTATTAATAAAAACACAGTCAAAAACAAAATGTGGAATAAATCATGAATCATTCAGTATAAACATTAAGTGAAGCTGAAAAAGATCTAGAAATGTATCAATGGCATAGATATAGCCAAGAATTGTTTTAGCAATAAAATCAGATGTTTGGAAATTTTTGGTGTAAATGATAGTGAACCAGACGAACAGTGGTGGAAATTTAAAAAATATATGAGGAACTAAAGAAAAAAGTATTTGTAAAAAAATGGATATCAATGGTAATTGCAAAAATAAGAAGAGAAACTAAAATTTAAAAAAAATAAAGATCTTGAAAAAAAATACCCAATAAATAATTCTGAAAAGCATCCAAAAAAGACCAGAAGTAATATTATAACAATATTTGGCTAATCAAACTTGAAAAGATAACTATTTTTCAGAAAATTTATGAGATGAAAAAAAAAAAGTTTCAGTCATGAGTAGGCTTGCTGAAAATTCTCCACATCAAAGAACTTCAATACTAGAAGATGAGATCAGATTAGTTTTGAGATCTTTGTCAAAAGATCAAGCCATTGAATTATCAGCATTATATCAAAGCATTATATTATGCTCTTTCTACTAAGTCTAAATAGGTTTAATGAATCAATTTTTTTTAATTTAAATTAAGGGTATATTTCTAAGATTATAACTACTGTATAATGTTAGTAGTATTTTAAAAACTTTGTTAAAATAAAGTGAGAGTAGTAAATATATAAAAAACTGTTAATATGTTAAAATAATAAAGTAAAACTAAATATTATGATTTTTATGTGGTTGGGAAAACTGGCCATAGTCAAATAATAATAAAATGTTAAAAGTTAGTTTTAGAATAATGACTCAAAGTAAAATAAGTTAATGCACTTTTAGATAAAAATTAGATTTAGTATTTATGTTATAAATTATTTATTGAAAATGTAATATTTTGTGATGGACAAATGTGTTTAATTTATTACAGCTTCAATAGTATCAAAATTATTATTCCAAATTCTGTTCTTATATTACTATTTTTTTAATATATATTTTTTGTAATTAAATATTCATTTCTGTTGTTAGACAGTAATTATAAAAAATTGTTATATATTGTCTGGGTTTAAAAGTCATGTGACATGCAAATATTCATACTTTTGTGCTTACAAGTTTTCTAAAGATAGTTTCAAAAATTACTTTAGAATTGTTCAAAAAATTGAAACATTTGTTTATTATAAAATATAAAAAAAAAGTAAATGTTATAACAATTTTTAATTTAGTTTTAAAATGTGTAGTTAGTAAAGTTAGATTTTTAAAAATAGATACATTGAAAATAAATATTGGATAAATTAATAAAGTATTATTTTTAAAATGTTATTTTAAAGTGTTTACTTTATCTAAATAAAAGAATAAAATTAATTTAGAATTAAATAATATATTTAATGAATCATAGATTTTATTTCTAAATATTAATAACCTAAACTTAACAGATGTGTAAATTAGATCCCCAGTTGAAGATCTAATAGCCAATCAAATCATCAATTTAATTTAATATAAAAAGTAGATGCTCTCATTTTTCTGTGTGCTTTTAATAACATAAGGGGGTGCTTAATAACTAAATAACTTTCTTAATAACTTATTTTTTATCAATATTATTTATTAACACTGAAGTATTGCCTAGTTTACTACTTAAAATTAATGTTTTAAAAAAAAGTATTTAAAGAATTATAAATTTACTAAAAAGTCATGCATTGTTAAAGTAACAAATTCCCTATCAATTATTTCTATTACAGCTTGAGACAACTTCACAGTAGCTATAAATTTAATACCAGAAACATGTATTTAAAAGAATCAAGGATGGAAGTACAGTTACCAAAAGAAGGTACAATTTTAAAAATATTAGGAGAAAAGTTATGTCATTATTTATTTTTAATATTTTGGACATTAACAAGGAGGTTAAACAGAAATATTCTTCGAAAATTTAGTACTTTTTATGCATTATATTTCAAGGATAGATAACCATATTTGAAAAGCAAAAAGCTATATGGAAAAACTTAATTTTTAATATTTAAAAAGTATATTTTTAAAAAGAGTTGCAGAAAATATTTTAAAAGAAATATTGTCTTTAAGTTTATTATTAACTTTTCTTGAAAATGATTATAAAGAATATTTTTATATGACAAGTCATTATTTAAAAAAGAATGTACTTATTTAATAATGTAAAAACCGATTTTGGAAAATTATTCATCAGACAAAGAAATAAATGGGTAATAAAAAAAATTATCCTGACTAAAATATAATTGTATAAAAGGTTTTATTTGAATTACTATAAATGATATTTTTAAGGAAATATAAAATACGTATTTTCTGTAAAAAATACATGTGGAATTATGTAACCATCACTGATGCGTCTGAACCTGTATAATCCAAGTGAATGAAAAAACTCTGGAGATTATTTTAAAACTTTCCCAAGTGATATCACATTCAATAGTTGTTATCCTGAAAGCTATAGACAATTGACTGTTTTTTATAAACTTTCATAAAAGGATAAATAATTATTGTTCAAATATTTTTGGATACAAAAGTTGATTTCAATTCATTCTTTCATTTTTTTTTCATTTTCATTTTTTTATATTATTTATGAGTTTATATGCACCGGGAGAAAAGTTTTTGTTCTCAAGCATTGGGCAGTGGTTGTCTTAGCAACAAACATCAGGAAGAAAACTTCTATGAAGAGCTTCTAATAAAGAAATATTAGGAGGAAAGAAAAAACTTTTAATTTGACCTTTATGGAAAAAAAGTTGGAGTTTTTTGTAACTATAGTTTTATTTATCATTTTGCTTACTAATAATGTTTTTTTTATTAGTGTTAGGTAGGAACATTACATTTAAATATTTATCAAACTAACATAATTAATATTATAAAAAATATTTTAATTCTTTTGTAAAGTTTTTTTTTTATAAACATTTTTCTAAGTGTGGTAGTAATACTGAATGTGTGTTATTATTTAATATGTTTTTTATATGAAATATTGAACAAGAAAACATCTAAGAGTGACCAAGAAGAAAATTGTCACTGGGTAAACTTTATAAAATATATCCAATTTATATTATATATATTTTATTTTCTAGAATTGCTTGGAATATTTTTATAGTTTTATCTTATCATATGAACGTATGAACATGTGTGCATGCATTAATTACACATTAAAACATTATTATTCTAAAGATATGAGCTAGGATTTTTTTAGAAAAAGATATGCATATATTTTTCTTTTATATTACTAATGTAATATAACTTACTGATACATATAATTTTTATATGATTCTTTAATGGATAAACCTTATTTTAAAAATATTTTGAATACTGATTTTAATATCTTAAAACAAAATCATTTGTATTTTTTTTATTGCTGAGTCTTTAAAAGTGAATAAACCTTTTCTTGTTATAGTAATTTTAGATTGTTGAAGTCATATGTGAATCTTGTTTATTATTTAGAATAATGCTAGATATTTTGTGATGTAGATTGTTAAATCTATTGTGAAGTTTTTAAGTGATAGTGACCTTGGGATTATGAAAAGAAACCAATGGGATGCTTATGTGTAGGAGTTATGGAGAATATAAAAGTAACATTATTATCTTAGTGGTTTATGCAAATACAGATAACATAGCCCTGTGTCTTGTATATATTTTCTATGGGCAGTGTGTTTCTTAGTATAATGTATTTTAATGTTTGAATGAGCTGAATAAATAGCCTGGACATTATTCTTATATTGGAAGTCATTAGACAGAGAAGTCATGCCTCTTCATTTACACTGTATCCATGTAGATTATCCTATAGATTTTATGCTATTGAGTCTATACTCTAGTTAATTCTTCATGCCTATACATCATATCACTATCATAATTTCATCAGTTATTGCATCATATAGTGTTGTATTTATGAAGGAAAATAATGAATAATTTTTGAATTATAGTATCGTTATTTTGAAGGTAGATGAGATAGGTTTTTCATGTTTTGGTATAGGTCAAAGTCAAATACAAATGAGATTGAATACAAATGTTAACAGAAAATATAAAGAATCATAGATATTTTCATATTTTAATTAAACTAGTTTTTAAGAACATAAAAGAGATGATAATTATTCATGAGCTTTTTAATAATTTTGATATTTAATTTTTACATGTTAATGCATATTTTTAAGAAAAAAAGAAAACATCCACAATGAATAACACAGAATAGAATGAATGCTTATATTTTTGTGAATATTATTTTATATTTTAAATATACATGAAACACCCACATAGGGATTTTATTTAGAGTAGTGTCAAGCAAAGTATATAAAAGAACATCAGTAATATTTTATTAAAATCAATTTATTTATTCAACAAACCAAGATAAATGTTTAAAATAATACTAGCACTATTATAAATTTGATTAATTTATTATAAAATCTATGAACACATTTTAAAAATAAATGTTACTTCAGTATTTTTATATTTTCGTGTATACTTACAAAAACCATTCATTTTAACTATGTCAAGTTATGGATATTTTATTAAACTATAAGTGTATTTTTTTAATTAATATTATTAGTATTATTACTTTTAAATAAATGTGCAAAATTTAATAAGTCAGAGTAAAGGCTTATTTACTTGTTGATCTATTTTTTTTATTTTCAATGTGGAAATATATAATCTTTAATATTATTTTATTAGGTTAATATTTGTTAGGTTCTGTCATATATAATTGTAAATATTGTATATAGTTTGTTAAAAGCATAGAATAATAAATTTGTTAAATTTGTTTTATAAAACTTTGTGTTGAGTTGATTTCTTCACCATTGCAAATACATGATTGCCAGATATTAAACCAAACATAATATTTGCACAGCACAAATATAATTCTTTACTTAAGAAATCATAATGCTTCAGAATATAATATATTTGAGAAATTTCTTTTGCATTAATATTATTATGGTCACAATTAATTGTGCATATTTATTGCATAGAATTTTAATAGTTTGTTGCCACATATTCTCAGATTATATCAGATTAAACCACATATTCTATTTAAGATGCCACATGAGAACTAAAAGCTTATATTATATTATTGTTGTTGTTATAATTACTATTAGTTACCATAATATTAAACAGTGGATAAGATTAATAATTATTTAATGAGGAATAAGATTATTTATTATTATTTATTATTATTATTATTATTAGTTAGGTGTAGTTGAGAATGATACAAAATCCCTTATCAGATTTGACTACAGAAGATTATAAATTGATTAGAGTTATTTTAAAGAACCTTAGATTATTATAGTTATATTATTTTAATAAAGAGATTAGAATTTATTTAGTAACATTATATTAAATTGATTATTATTATTTTAAAGTCGTAAGAATGCTATGAATTTATTATTATTTAAAATAATAAGGGGAGATAGTATTCTTATGTCATTGAGGTGGTATCCTGTGGGATATTGGCTCAATGTAATTCTTTACTGCTTGTACTTCACTTCATTGTCTCATGATTTATTAATATTTTATTTATTTAATTTTACATAAACTGAACCATTTATTATTTATTAATAAGTTAGAGCTAGTTAAATAGTAGATATCATAGGATATCTGTATTATTGATTATCTGTATTTTTAGCCGAGTGTAATCATTTATCTGAGCTAGTCTATTTTTCCTATCATTATATTTCTAGTTAGTGAAGGTACAACATAAAGGAAACTAAAGAAGTATTATAAATACACTATCTGCATTAATTAATATGATACATTGCTCAATAGTTTATAGATTGTAGAAATACACTTTTTATTATCAGAGAAAAAAGTTTGGACAGGGTGAACTACTATACCATATGCTAGTAAGAGATTAATCTTACATTTTTTTAAAAGTGCTAGATATACAAGATGCTCTTGGAAAATGTTAAGAAGTTAGAAATTATCATTGGTGATGTAAGTTGCATAATTTAAAAAGACAATGGAATACCAGAAAAAATTTTTTATTTCATTGATTAAAAAGAAGACCTTTGATTCAGCAGGTTATAGTATATTATTGAATACCAGAATATTTCATTATCCTTATGAGAAGTTTATATAGAAGTAGAAGCTATAGTTAAAATTAGCTGTGATAAAAGATACTGGTTTTATATTGGCAAAAGATTTAGATAAGGCTGCATAATATTACCTTACATCTTCAACTTATATATAAAATGTGAAATGAATAAAATCACTTTGGATGATGATTAATATGAATTCAGGATTCATAAGAAGACTCACTAGCAAATAACATCACTCTTTTAGTTAAAAATACAGAAGATTTCAATTTTTTTATCAGGAAAATTAAAGAAAGAACAGAATGAAAAATTTGGATAGTGAACTATGAAGAAGACAAAAATTAAGATAATACATTAACCACTGACTTCAATATTGATCATGAAGACACTGATGTTTATGGCAGTTTTGTCTCCTTGTATTATCCATTAATTAACAAATCTATAAAACAAATTTAGATGTAGGAATATAATTATTCCAACTATTGTATATCCTATGGTTCATAGATGTGAAAGATGGTCCCTAAAAATGAGATAAAAGAAATATTGAAGCTCTTGAACTGTTGTAATAGGTAAGACATTTAACAATACAAAGAACTATGATAAAAATAAATAAGTGAATTCTTAATCAATCAAGTCTGAACTCTTGCTTAAAGCATAAATCCCCAAGTTGAAATGGTTCTATTTAGTAATAACATGAGATGATTTAACAGAAAAGCATATATTTATTGGAAAGATTAGTGACAAAAAAAAGAGAACTAGCAATAAGTTGGATAGATTTCATAATCACAATTATTAGTCTGAAAAAGCTAATAGATTATATATCATTTTAATTAAATGCTATTCATATGATGACTAAAAAGAGTTTGTTCAATATGAACCCATTTAATAATATCAATGATAATATTAATGAATTAAATGTACTTTAATAATGAGCTTAGTTCACTATGAAGAAAAGATTAAAAATCCTAGAAATTAACAACAGCTTAGCACTTACTGCTTTTGACCAAGCAGATCATATTCATAGCACTACATAAAATTAAATTTCTAGCACTATTAATATGACCTGCCCAGTTGAAAGCAGTGCTAAGTTATAGTTAATTGGTAATGTTTTTAATCTTTCCTTCATAGTCAACTATGATCTATACTAAATTACAAAACAAAAGGAAAGAAGAAAGGTTATAGAGTTTACTTTAATAATTTTTTTAATGAAATCTTGAATACATGAGTTGGAGGTGTTGCAAGGTCCTAATGACCCTACAGAATAATCTCTGACATCACTGTGCAGAAATTCAAGGGTGATAATAGTTCTCATCACATCATTGAACATTAGGGGTCTGAACTCACCTGATAGGGCCTATGCCTCTTACATTGGTTCAGGTTCCACAAACTGAATGTTCTGCACTTATGTGAGATCAAATCACACCAACAAACTATTTTCACTACTCCTTCTCCAATACAGCCTCAGGTGGGATAGCAATCATCTTAAAAAATCACTAATAACTTACTTCAAAATTTTATCAATTAATTCTAATTGCCTTATCACAATAGTTCAATACAAAGACTGGACATTCAACCTTGTGAACATATACTTTTCTAGACAACCTCAAATAGTTTTTGACATGATTCACTCAGTGCCATTCCTTTGCTTAGAGAGAGCATTCGACATGTATCCTATATAGATGATGTTAGACCACTTCACTTGCGATATAGTCTGATAGTTAATGAGGAGAAATCAGCCATGTTGTCAATCAGAACCAGGAAAGAAATCCAGGGGAGATTTAGCCCCCTCTCAGAAGTATCTCCAGTTTCACCTCATTTCTCCCCCTCCATTATGAGAAAGGAGAACATTTTTCTCTCAAAGGTTGAAAAAACAGTAATCTCATTATCTAGAGTCCACCTTTCTCTCTTGGGAAAAAGTCACACTTCTAAATGCAATTGTTCTGCCAAAAATAACCTGCTTTCTAGCCAGCTTCCCCCCAACCAAAAGCTTTATCCAAAAGGTGGAAATCCAATGTAGTAGATTGTGCTGGGGGGAGCCCCTGTCATCAGCATCAACCTCCTTCAGAATCCCAAGTCACAAAATGGACTTAGGTTACACTCAATTTCCCTTTTTGTAATACAACAGGCTCACAATGTCTTAGTGAAGGTGTTTTATGGTAACCCAGAAATGGAATGTCCACTTCCATTTCCAGAGTTTGACCCAACTACCAACCTCCCCTAAAAAAGGAAATATTATGGCTTCAAGAGCAGATAACTATGATGATCAAAAATATTGTAGTCTAAAGTTCCTTTTTTTTCAAAAAGTTGCATTATTGAGAAATTTATGGACTAACACATACCAATTATTTGAAAGTTGAAACTGGTCTTCCCATTGAAATTTTATGGTTCACAAGACTGATGAAAAGGTGGAAGCTGGGACCCATCCTGGTGGACTTTTTAATTAAAATTATCCTTTGGGCCCTTCCCACAATGGCATTCCTCTGTCACAAGTGAGGGTACAGGATTGACCCCATTATGTCTGGTGTGCAACAAAGAGGAAGAGACAGTTTCCCACATTCTAGAGCAGTGATCTTCAACCACCGGTCCGCAGACTGGCACTGGGCTGCAGAAGTTTTCTGCTGGTCCATGCTAGACTGGCAAGAAAGTTTGTTACAAAATAATACAATTTTATCCAATTAAAAAAAAAAGAAACAGAACAAAAACAAAATCTAATCAATCAAACATAAATTAATTTGTTTTTCTATTTGTCACAGATGTTTATGGGGGGGGTAAGAAAAAGTTTTTTATTATACAAACTCCAGTTGTCTTTTGATAACCAAATCACGGCCTCTTGTCAGTGTTGTTAAAACAATAAAATGTAATGTGACTTTTTTTGATATAAATATTTTTTATTTATTTTTTCATCGCATTTTTACCCGATTAAAAAAAAAAGAAACAGAACAAAAACAAAATCTAATCAATCATACATAAAGTAATTTGTTTTTCTATTTGTCACAGATGTTTATGGGGGGGTAAGAAAAAGTTTTTTATTATACAAACTCCAGTTGTCTTTTGATAGCCAAATCACAGCCTCTTGTCAGTGTTGTTAAAACAATAAAATGTAACGTGACTTTTTTTGATATCATAAATTTTTTCTACTCTCTTTTAATATTTCATTTTTAGTGTTTTTTGGCTATACGGCGATTTTTTTTTTTTGGCTTTAACTTTTATTTTTGAAATCAATTTTCATTACCTTTTTTTAAAAATAAAAACCAAAAAATAAGTTCTGACTCTAACTTTTTCAAAGTATTTCTCAATATACACCCACCACCCCAAAATAAAGTAAGATCAAAACTTTTGACTTTTTCAAGTTTCAGTTGTTTTTTTTTTTGTTTAAAAATACGACCACTTTTTTTTTAGCCTAAAAGGCGATATTTTTTTTTGGCTTTGTATACGCTGATATACTAAAACTTTCATTTTTAAAACCAATTTTTATTACCTTTTTTTGCAAATAAAAACAAACCAAAAATAACTTTTATCTCATCTTTTGTCTCAGTGAAGTCAAAGTATTTCTCACCCCCCCCCTCAAATTAAAATGATCTTTTAGAGACAGAAATTTTTTGGTTGTTATCAATTTTTATCACCTTTTTTAAAAAGAAAAACAACCAAAAAATTTCTGTCTCTCCATTTAAAATAAGATCAAAACTTTTGACTTTTTCAAGTTTCATTTAAAAATATGCCCACTTTTTTTTGGCCTATAAGGCAATATTTTTTTGGCTTTATTTGTATACTGCTAAAATACTAAAACTTTTATTTTTAAAACCAATTTCTGTTACCTTTTTTTAAAAATAAAAACAAATTAAAAATAACTTTAGTCTCTATCTTTTGTCACAGTGAAGACAAAGTATTTCTCAACCCACTCCCACCCCCCAAAAAAAAATTAAAATAAGATCAAAACTTTTGACTGTTTCAACTTTTGTTGTCTTTTTTTTGGGCGACTATACGATGATTTTTTTTTTTGGCTTTATTTCTATTACGCGATGTCTATTTTGTCATTTTTTAAAAAAAACTTTTCCTATTAATTACATTTTTTGGTTCATTCAACACACCAGCACAAAAAAAAAGTACAATAACATCAAAACTTCAGACTTTAACATGTTTCATTTTATTTTTTCAGATTTAAAATATGGTGACTTTTTTTGGGATGTATGGTGATTTTAATTATGCTATTTCTATTTTGCCCTTACTACTATCAAAAGACAACCTCCATATATATAACTCCATCTTGTATATTTAACATTAAATACAGATATTACATTTATCATAATCATTGTCATGTAATTACACTACCTGTGATATTTCCCAACATTCAGGTGAATACAATTTTATTCTTGCATGTTTTAACAATAAAATAATAAATGTAGAAATGCAAGCATATTAGTGAGAATGATTGCTCGTGTACTGTTTTCTGTAGCAGTATGACTGTGCAACTCAAGAAAGAGTGTTTAGCATGTGAAGGTAAGTAACATCATTACAATACACAATAACTAGTGTGCTGTTTTGGTCAGTTATAACAATCATGCTAATCTAAGGCTAAGAAGATTACATCTTTAAAAAACATTATCTGTAAACTTCTGCCGGTCCATTAAATCTTATCCTTATTTTTGCCAGTCCGCATATGTGAAAAGGTTGAAGACCACTGTTCTAGAGAACTGTGAAACATGTAAAAAATGATGGTTCCAGGCTCTACAAAGAATCACAGACAAAGACATTGCAAATGTTGTGATAGCCAAGATGATTAACAAAGGGCTCTATGGAATGATCAGAGTGGCAATGCACATTAACTCTGCCATCTGGTTGGTCAGAAACAAACTCAATTTTGAAAAGGAATAGACTACTCCATTGAAAGGCTCTTTTATAACCTACTTAGTGAGGCCAGAGACCATGACAAAAAAACCTGTCAATCCTGGCTTGCTGAACAAACATGGAACAAATTAATTTGGAAAAATATCCCATCTTCTAGTTCCTTGCTAAAAGACAATTAATAAGAGGAGACAGTGTCAAAATAAACTGAATAACCAAATTAGAACTATTGGAGGTTTCACCTCACCAATTTAATTTCAATTAATCTTATGGACATGTAATCAAATTAATAACTCTTTGACTTGGTCTTCCTTTAATTGACCAGGATTGCTTTTAAACTTTGTAAATATCTACAAAAGCTTTTAAACTTTGTAAATATCTACAAAAGTTAATGCCAAACTCTATTGGATGTACACAAGGTGACCTGGATGGGCAGGTTGACAGTTTGTAGTCATTGCAGGTTCAGACCATAAAATCACTCCTATTGAATTAGTGTTTGTTTGGTCTGGCAAAATCATTAGTTCACCTTGTACTAGGACACTAAGAAAAATGCTATAACCAGTTAATTTGGTCCACCTTCAGTTGACCTTCATTGCCTGTAAACTTTGTAACCATATATATTACCATATTGTCCTTTTCAAGTTAATTAGAAAATTTAATTCCAATTACTATCGAATGTACGCACTGTGATCTGGGTTGGCAGGTTGACATTTTGTAGTCACTGCACATCCGGATGTCTAAAATTAATGTAAGCTTATTTAAATTGTCTCATTGTTGTTTTTGTAAACCTGTTCACTCAACCTTGTTATTGGGGTATGAATAAAATTTGGGGGTTTTAAAACAACAACATTGTAATCTATGTAACACATTTTAATTAATAAAGTTTATTGTTGAAACATTAAAAAAAATAATAAATATAATACAGTAAATAAATTAGTACATATTTGAAAGTAAAATTAAAGAAAAAATATTGAGTACAAATAATTGTAAATTAATGTTAATTATTGTCAATATCATATTTTAATTTTTCTAGCTTAGTCTATAAGCTATACTTGAATGTTATTTAATTTCACCCTCAAGAAAATATCAAACAAATAACTTTAACACTAACTTTATTTTCTTTTTTTAAAAAAAATGTTGTAGTTAGTCTTTAAAAAAAGATTAAAACTAATTACTAGATCTTGCAGAATATTACTAAAACAAATGGATAGAGAAAAAACAAATCACTAAAACAGACCAGATATTAACAAGTACAGAAGAGGAAAAAACTTAAATGGTGTAAATTTACTTTTTGATTGCTCTGTTATGAAAACATTTAATATTTACAATCAATAAAGCAGAGGGAAATAAACTAAATAACAAATATTTATTTATTTATTTTGATTATTGCAATAGAAACCCCCATATCTATCTTTTATTTTCCTATTAAAAATACATTGATTATCAAAAAGTATTTGTAAATATATATTCAAAGATGTATATATTAAAATTATTATGTATTTAAAATTTTCATCAGCATATACGAGCTTTAAAAATACATAATGGGTGGGTAAGAAATATTTATTACAATAACATGTTCACTTATCTGCAAAAATTACTAATTCAGAAAAATCCAGAAACTGAATGCTAGACTTACAGTATGCTATCAGTATTAATTGCATTTTTAAAAAAATAAAAAAATAAATAAACTAACAATTTTTTTATTATGTCACTTGTATTTTTTTTTTCCTGTTCAAACATCATTTTTTAAGAACAATAATAATTGAATTGCATTTTTAGTATATCGATAATTACAGTATTATCTATTACTCTGAACTCTTTTAGCCAAATATTTTTTTAAATTGTATTATTTTATATATCTACAGGTCAATAAATTGATGTTTCACATATATGTATGTAGAACATAGTTTTAAAAAAGTTATTGTATGTATAAATGATTAGTATCATAAAGAGATTATTTTATGAATTTAAATAAATTATCAAAGTCAGTACTTCTAAAGAAATCTTTGCAAAATGACATGACCATTATAATTTAATTTTTTTTAAAAAAATTATTCATTGCATCACTAATTATTTATAAATATGGCATAGATTCCTTGAAGCAATTTTAAAAAAATCAGATGTCACTTTTCTTCTTTTTTTTTTTTTTTTTTGAGTGGAAGAAATTTAAATAGTGTGGAAAGATGAAAAAACACAAACTTCAGTTTATTAAACATTTTGCTATATACACTATAATTAATTATTGATGACAAAATAGTTTAAAATAAAACGATGTACATATATGAAATCATTAAAGCATTAAGATAGCAGTTAATGATTTTAATATCAATTTTAATTCAGTATAGTAAAGATTAAAAGATATAAAACTGTTTACAAATGAATAATAAATTATTCAACATTATTGTTTGTTTAGAATTTAGGTATTATGACAGGTATGGATTACCTAAGCAAGCAAATAAAAATTATATGCATCTTATTAATTCTATACACTTAAGGTGAAAATAATATCACGATTTAAATTATGAAGTAACCTCGTTTACAAATATAAATAAAATGCAGATTAAACGGATACTTTTTGAAATATTTTAATAATATGTATATATTTAAAGAATACAATTATTTCACATGATTATTGTCATTCGTCAGTTATTTAATAGTAAACAAGAATAGAAGATGTAGGGCTAGGGTATCCATATTTCCACAGGGCCTAACCAGGACACACGATCAAAAAAAAAAAAAACAACTTCATTGCAAATTACTGTATATTTCAGTACGAAATAAAAAAATCACTAAGCATATAATCACATTTACATTATTACCAATATACTTATTTCGTAATATAAACAAAAGCAAAAGTGAATTGTTTCTATATATATATATTATCTATTAAAATGAATTCTATGCTGTTTGGCATAGTTGGTAGAGCATCAGACATGAGATCGAGAGGCTGACCCTCACAGGTCTAGAACTTAAAACTTCTTATAAACTTCCGAACAATAAATTTAAATGCCTTTTTTTATTATGATTAAAACAAATTCACAAATTGAAATTACATATTACTAACATACCAAATTAATGGTGAGTCACTTCCATTTGGGGAAAATTACTGATTAACCAATCAAAAATTAATTATAAAATATGAAATGAATAAATATTAATTAACGAAAAATAAATATTAACTATAAAGTTAAAATTAAAGGTTAAAAATAAAAGTAAAAATAACTGTTTAAAAAAACAGAATAATTAACTATCCCGAAAAAATATCGGGACACTGTGACAAGAGAACTAAAACTGGAACATATGAACCCCAGCGCAGGGCAGAAGAAATGTTTACTTTTTGAAGATAAATTAAAGCAATAGAAAGTTGGATCATTTACACATAATAAAATAAAACATATGTACTTAGGAAATAATTGACTCGTAGCACTAATAAATAAACGTGTTATATATTATATATGGATGTGTGAAAGCATGTGTATATATAAATATTATTATTTATAAAAAATATATTTTAATGATTATTTAAAATATTTTACTAACTAATTTTTAATATTGTTTACAGTAATTTAAATTATTGACAAAGATAGTAATAAGGTCCATTAATACATTAATTTTATAAAGCACTGTATAAAAGTTCATTAATTTGATATGCACATTATTATTTTCCAAAATAAATAATTTAGAAAACCATGATTGGGAACTGGATAATTTGTGTGTTTTAAAAAGTTGAATGAAAGATTGACTGCATTTAGAAAGTAAAAATAAAATGGCTGTAACTAGAATATTGAAGGCAGGCTAAAATAACAGGATTCTTGCCTAGATCTGTTATTTAAATGTTTCCAAGATGAATCAAAATAAAATACCAGGAATTCTCACCCTCTATAAGAATTTTAACGATTATGATAATGGAATTATGTGCAAAGCAATCAGCAGCAGTATGTTTTAAATGTATTTCAAATATTTTGATAAGAATTAAAAAGGATTCACAGTCAACAACCAGGATATATTAGACTGCTAAAGTAAATAGTCTAGGAATACTTTTATTAATAACAAGATTAACTAAATTAGGATTAAACTTTCTACTTATTCCTGCTATGCCATATTACTCTGGTGCCATTTTCATCTGGTAATATTTATTCAAAGTTTCCATTTATGACATCATGCAAACAAAGAATCCTGACATGACTAATCCATGTCAAATAAACTAACCCTTTCCATTTTAAGACATTAAATGGTTCACTCCACTATAA
Organism: Epiperipatus broadwayi; assembly: GCA_028023455.1. Lineage (NCBI taxonomy): Eukaryota > Metazoa > Onychophora > Udeonychophora > Euonychophora > Peripatidae > Epiperipatus > Epiperipatus broadwayi. The sequence goes on along the minus strand of JAQFVV010000008.1, from coordinate 19,119,443 downwards.
TGACTTTTTTCCTCCCACAATATAATACATCTCTTGCATCATTTGTATATAATACAGTTTTATATTTAAAAATGTATTTATATGTTTTGTTTTGTTTTTTTGCTAAAATTTTGTTGTTGTTTTTTAAAAAATATTTAAAATATACTGTTAAACATGCAGCAAATGTATTCCATTGTTTGTAAGTAATTTTTTTTTATTTATTTAAAAATGCAGTGGTAAAAGTTATATTTGTTTTGTTGTTGTTTGTTGTTGTTTTTTTGCTAAACTTTATATACATTATAAGTTAAAAGTTGTTATATTTGTGGTGGGTTTTTAAAAAAATATTTAAAATATAAGGTTAAACTTACAGTTTGCCATTTTTAGATAATGTACAACTTTGTCTTACAATTCGCCATTTTGTTTTTGTTTTTTAGGTTGAAAAAATAATGGAAATCTAAAACTTTATTACAACTCACCATTTAAAAAATGTTTCAGGTTTCTTTTTCATATTTCTCCCTTTTTCCATAATGAATATATTTTTCCAATATTGGAAAGTACATGTTTTTTTTTTTAGATTTTAAGTATGCTATTACACATGGAATATGATGACACACAGTACTGTAAAAGATGGCTTTAATAACATGTAAAAGGCAAAACTCATTAGTACCTGTTTTATTTAGTATCGTAATATCTTTTTTCCATAATGAATATATGTCTCCATTATTTTTTATTTATTTATTTCAACTGTTAACATATTACTACTGGTGATGTATTATTCTAAATTTGTGATATGTTTAAAATAATACCTCTACAGGATCTGCAGACAAATTTTATCAATTAAGTTTGTCTGCATATTCTTTGGAGGTGTTATTTTAAATATATTTTCAAACTTAGAGTAATACATCATCAGAATAATGTCATAGCACGAATAATACCAAAGTATCAACATCTCTATTGTCTGTAAGCTGATAATTTAATCTATATTAACTTTTTGGGGTATGAAAAGTATTTGAGTTATTTATTAATATTTATGTATTTTAAAGTGTTTTATAAGTAAGACAATAAAACCAATTACTCAAGGCTTTAATAGATTTATAAATATAGATGGTAACAATCAACCCTTAAACTTATCAACAATCTCAACCTGCAGTTAAGGTTACATACTTATTTATCTATGGTCTGACATATTTATATAGACACGAAAGATTGCAACTTGAGCAAAGACTATACCATCTTTGTTGTTAAAGGAGGATGCCTTGACTACAGGTTGAGATTGTTCATAGCTTAAGAGTTGATTGTTATCATCTACATTTATAAATCTATTAAAGCCTTGAATAATTAATTGGCTTTATTGTCTTAGTAAATATATACTTTATATAGAATTTGGAAGTTATAGATGACTATTTATTGGTTGGCTCTCAGAATCTTGAGGTTATAATTGATTATTTATTAGTTTGCTTCCAGAATGGATTACATTTGCCTGATTAATGAGGTTTGTTTAAACTTTTTTGCATTATTAATCTCACACTCCTTTGTCAAGATGCAATCTTTAATGTCTATATAAGTATATCAGACCATAGATAAAGGTGGTACAACCTTTGTTGTTTAAGGAGGTTACTTTGATTACAGGTTGAGATTGTTGATAGCTTAAACATTGATTGATATGCTTTATAAGTAGTGTGTATATATTGTAGTTATCATTATGATTTAAATATATTAGGTTTTCACATGATTTAAAATTGTTTTGATAATAAAATTTTAATGTAAGTTTATTTATTATTAATAATTAGAAGAATAAATTATTTACCATTCAAACATATAAATTATTAGATTTTAAAGAAACATATACAAACAATTTTTCATAAATGTTATAGTTTGAATTTATATAGATAAACTTAAGGCAATGTTGAATAAATTATATGAGATCATAGACAGTGTGCATGACCTAAATTTGAATAATTATTCAAATTTTATTTTATACATGTTAATGAATAAATGTTAACCAATTTAAGTTCAACAATTTATCTATTGTTTATTTAGAAAAATGTTGACTTTGGGGTGTGCATGTATGTAATATTTATATGAAGTTAATATTAATTAAAAAAGCAAGTCATAACATGCATGTAAACATCCCATTATTCCAAGTTCAAAGTTATATTACATGTACATTATTCTGTCTTGAATATATAAACAATTCAGATGTAAAATTCCTGTTATAATGATATGCATGCTTGCAGATGTGCATTCCTGCTTAATATTGATTAATGATATTCACGACCTTTAATTATATACTTTTTGATATTCCATATATTATTGTGGGGATCTTGGTGTACTATGATTAGTTCACTGCTTCTTAATATGTATTTGTATAATAATATCCATAGACATATATATATGCATGCATTTGAAGGCAGACAAATTGCCAGATTATATCTAAATTTTATGATTTGTATTGGTGTATTAAACACACATATCTTGTCCCTACTTCTTCATACTGAACTTGAAAGAATCATAAAATAATTTGATATGGAGTTACTATTAATAATAAATTTATTTTATTGAAATTAACATACATAATATGCCAATAAACATCACATGATCACCACCTCTTATGTTTGTGTATAACTGTTGTTAAAACAGGCAAAACTCACTATATATATTGCCACACACAACAAGCTAGAGTAATCAATAAATGCCAGAAGGCTTGTCCATAAAATCCCCATATAGTGCCTACTCATCCAATATCTCCAGACTAGTTTCTGGTTTACGGCCTTTGTCAGTGAGGAGCCTTGGATCTGAGGGCACTGCACCTAGATCCAAGGCTCCTCACTGACAAAGGCCATAAGCCAGAAACTAGTCTGGGAATATTGGATGAGTAGGCACTAGATGGGGATTTTATGCACAAGCCTTCTGGCATCCACTGATTATTCTAGCTTGTTGTGTGTGGCAATATATATAGTGAGTTTTGCCTGTTTTAATACATAATATGACAAGATATTTTGGTCATAGATTTTGAACTTTGTCTAAAAATCTCAATTTCATGTTAAGATATCTGAATGAAATAATTATGTGCACACTCGTGTTATGTGACACATTCATCATCATCATCAACCATTATCAATCCACTGCAGGATGAAGGTCTCTCCAAGTTCAATCCATCTTCTCCGATCTTTAGCTTCTCTTCTCCACATCACCCTTACACACTTTCTTATTTCATCCATTCATCCACATGTGGACTCTTTCTGGGTCTTTTACAATCTCTTGAAATCCAGTTTAAGATTTCAATTGTCCATCTATTATCATCTCTTCTAGCAATATACACATTAAAGTATAATAAATCATATAAAAATTCAATTAAGATTGAGTAATATTGCCATTACAGAAATTAAATTAGAGAATAATAGAGTTTCGTAAGATAAGATTATAAGATTACTAATTATAAAATTTAATTTTGTAATTTGTACAATTTTCTGTGTACATTTTTACTAATTTGGTTTTCCATTCTTCACTGGATACTAGTAGATAATATTAACCATTAATAAATTATTGTAACTTTGGCACTACAATGATGATAAACTATTTTTTTTAATTGTTTATTTTGTTTATGCCTTATTTATAGTTAAAAACAGGAAAAACTCTCTATATGTATTGCCACTTAGTGCAAGCCAAAGTAATCAATGGAGTCCAGAAGGCTTGTGCATAAAATCCCCATCTAGTGCCTATTCATCCAATATCCCCAGACTAGTTTCTGGCTTGTGGTCTTCGTCAGTGACGAGCCTTGGATCTGAGAGCACTGCATCTAGAAAATAGTCTGGGGATGGTCTAGGTGCAGTGCTCTCAGATCCAAGCTCCTCACTGACAAAGGCTGTAAGCTAAAAACTAGTCTGGGGATATTGGATAAGTAGACGATTTTATGCACAAGCCTTCTGGCATCCATTGATTACTCTGGTTTGCATTGAGTGGCAATATATATAGAGAGAGTTTTGCCTGTTTTAATAACAGTTATAAGTAAGCATAAGAAATGGTGATCATGTGATGTTTATTGGCTTATTTATAGTTACTTGTTGGTTGTGTAATTCATTCCTATGAGAAATATAATGGTAGTGGTTTTATTTTTCATCACTCACTCATATTTCTGACCATTATAATATATATTTAAATAACAACAAATACAGCATGGATAATATTTGTAGTATAAAAGTTTTATGACAGCTTCAACCATGAAATAATAGAAATGCAGCATCCAAAATTAGAATTAACATTATTTGTTTTTAAATTTAAAACCATTTTTATAGAATCCTAGGAAATAACATAGTGTTTTCTAAGTTATGATCTTGGATTAGAAGCAGCTCATCATCTAAACTAAAATATTTCATGTCTCCTACAAAACAATATATTATATGATTTATATTCTACATTGATATTTATGGTTTGTTGTTATGATACAAATATCATATTAAACAAGCATTCATGCCAAAGTAGTGTACATAAATAATTCATGCCTTATTTAATGTAGTATTTAGAATAAAAATAGTAAGATTAATTTCATCTTAAGGTAACCTAATTTTTTTTAAATAATAATAATACAACATGTGTAATATTTATAATACAAAATAATGAATCAGTAATGGTTACTTATAAATGAATAATAATTTAAGATTATAGTTTGAATGAAATTGAAGTGTGATAACAAGTAAAATTATGTAAAAATTATATGCTTCTTATTAATTCTGTACTCTTAATGTAAAAATAATATTACAATGATTTATAGCGTATAAAAGAACATAAGCAAATGATATTTTTTTTAAGAAATATATTTTACTTAATAAACATAATATTCCCATCAAAACATCACAGAACTTTTTCTGCTTATTCTAATCCAGATAGCTTAGCAATGTACTAAGATAATATTGTGATGATTTTAATCATTTGTTTAAAAATAGCATCAATTTTTATTTCAGTCGCTAGATTTCATTGATGCATGGTCAAAGCTGTTATAAAATTTTCTCACTACCCATTATATGCATGTAACATTATATATTAGTGACAAACATTAATTACTCCAACATAAGAAATAGCACTAGAATAGAGAAAGGAGGAAAATTAATTGAGGGGTTCATGTTATATATATATATATATATATATATATAACATAAACTTTTACTTATATATATATATATATATATATATATTAAGTAAAAGTTTAATTAAGTACATTTTACAATGATGTTGTGTTTAATATCATATCCTCACCATAATATAAAATCATAAAAATTGTTGCAGAATATAAATTGAATAATTTCATTAAAATCATATATTTACCTAGCCTAAGTGAAGATAACTTAATTTTAACCAGAAGTTATAATCCTATGATTTAATGCATATTTAAGTTTAAAAACAAATTGTCAAGTGTTGGTGGCCTATCGATTAGCATAGCTGCCTTCCAAGCAGCTGGCCCAGGTTCGCTTCCCAGTCAACGCTTTGATATATAAAAAAAAAATTGTAATGTTATTTCCAATTTGAATTGTTGCATTTACATTAGCATGTAATCAAAGCTATCATAAAGCATTCTCATTATTTATAGCATATATATTGACAAATTTTATTATGGTATATGGATTTATATATCAAAATATTCAATTTTAAAAAAATTAATTAATTAAGTTTTTATAACTTCTAAAAAATTTGATAATTTTGATGAAAAAATATTAATTTTATACTTGTTTTTTACTGATTAGTCTTATAGTTATGCTTACTAATAAATATTTCACTGACTTAATTTTTTAATTTGCATTGTTGTTATATTTAAATAACATTAAAAATGTTAAGCAACATTATCCTGAGCAATGTTATTATCATGAGCTCTTTAAACAAAAAACAAACACTTATTTCAAGTTTACATTCCAACTGATGAATATAAAAAAGCATACTAGTAGAGCCTATGATCTACCAATAGAATAGAGCCTTCTACTATAAACTAATGATCAAATAAAACTATAAATTTCATATTTTTTGTAAAAGTCAAAAACAATGAAACATGAAAATAGTGTAATATATTTAGAAAACAAATATGAAAATAATATATTTAGCAATCAACCAAATGCCCAATAATTATAAAATAAATCTATTCAATAAGTGTGATCAATACAAACATTCAATAAAATTTTAAATTAGCAATGAGGCCAAATGTAAATTCATAAAAAAATTAAATTAACTAAACTAATCTATGCACTAAATAGAATTAAGAATTCAACAAACACAACAATACAAAAAGTAAGACATGAAATCCATAAGAAAATAATTGATGGCTATAAATCCATATAAAAAAAAAAAACCAAAAATGTGTTTTAATATAAGGAAATTAAAAAACATTGTTGCCCAAAAAAGTGCATGGTAAAAATTATGACAAATGATAATTTAATATACACAAACAATATAAAAAGTAAGCCATGTGATTTATAAAAAAAAATAGTTGACAGTAATAAATTCATTAAAAATTAAATTCCAAAAAAACATTGTCCATGTATAAAGAAAATGAAAAATGTGAAAGTGAAAAAGACATAGGAAAAAATTTTCATTTACGACATTAACTGTATGAAGTATAACCATGGAAATAAATAGCTAAGTGATATATGTACATTTGCAATAATAATTGTGTATTTTTTATGTCATCCATGTTTTTCATTTTCTTCATACAAGAATAGCTTTTTGAAATTCAATTACTTGTGGATTTATTGCAATCAATTACATAGGTTATATATATTGTATGTTTAGTTGAATTTCATTTGAAAAGGTCTGTGGAAGAATTTTAATAAAATTTTGTTTTTTGGCTAGTATTGGAATGTTATATGAATTGCTATTTCATAGCTTATTTTTTATATTGTTGTGTTTGTTATTAAATCTTTACAACTTGTAAATGTACATTTTGATTGCATTTTTCATTTTCTTTGCACATGAATACCTTTTTGGAATTTAATTTATGGATTTATTAATGTCAGTTATTTTTTTATAGGATTGCATGGCTTATTTTTTTTTTGTATTGTTTGCTTATTAAATTGATTGATAATATATTACTCTCAAATTTCTTTTCTAAATGTATTATTTTCATGTGTTTCTGTTTTTGTTTTTTTATAAAAAAATTGAAATGTATCGATTAGTTTTTCTTTGGTCATTAGTATGTGGTTAGTAGCTTCCTCCAATGAGTAAATCATAGACATTAATAGCACCAAGAAAGTGTGTATGTATATATATTATATATAATCAATGTTTGTTTAAAAAAATATTCTGAGATAATTATTTTTTTTAGGAAAAAAACATGTGAAAAAAGAAGATGAATTATTTAAAGTTAATATTAATTATAAAATCAAACTTTCACTTTATTTTTATGTGATATTGATATAAAACATAGTTTGAGTAAGTCTAAGGTTTTGTGGTTTTTTTTTAATTTTTGGCATAAGTATTAATATAACTTCTATTTGTTCTTCTCTTAGTATAAATGAGTTTAAATTGGCTGACACATTTTAAACTTTGAAGTGTATTCTTAAGGAAAAATACAGATTATAAAAATAAAAGTAAGTTTGTGAATAATACTGTTCATTTTCAAGATTAGATATTATTTCATTGGCAATTATTACTAAAGTGTTTATAGGCATTTGATTCAATTAGGTTAAGCATATTGTTTGATAGAAATTTTGTTAAATTTAAAAATAAATATTGAAAAGTGATACAGAATCTCATTTTTATTAAAATTAATACTTGTCTTATGCACACCTACACCCAATAAAAATTATACAGAAATAATATAATATACAAAACAGGGTTTTTTCCTCATAATCACTACCTAGTTTTAAGAATATTTTGCAAAATTCAGAACAAAACATGCAGTAATTTAAATCCTTTCCTACAATAAAAATATTCAATGAAGATTAATATTGGGAATTCTAAAGATCATCAGATTTGTATTCAAGTCACTCTATTATCTACACACAAACTCTTTTGATGAATGAATCAGCTCACATGAACCTGGCGTTTTATAGCATTAGATAAATCTGACTATAAAAAATATTTTACCTCACTTATTTATATATGAAATATGGATAGTTAAAGATTTTTTTTAAAAAAAACAACTTTTGAAACAGAAAATATTGATGAAGATTTAAATTACACTTATCAAAATATATTTAAATAAGTATTAGTTAGAAAGAATATTTATCTTCTTTAATAATTATATGTGTAAGTGCGATTAAAAAACAATTTAATAAAATTGATAGTTTAGTTTCTTAAATTAGCTCTTGAAATATCATAGTGAATAATAAGATGATTTTAAAATAGTAAACTTGTGAGCAGATGGAAAATAAAAAAATGAATTGGTTAAAAAGGATTGTAAAATAGACTATAGCATTTAAATATTTAAAAAGAAAGTTCACTATAGGAGAAATAAGAAAAATATTGAAATTGCAAAAACTAATCATGCTCTTAGTAGATAAAGTTAAATTTAAAATTAAAAAAAGTAACATTAACTTTTTTTTCTTTCTGGATTATATCTTTTTATAAAAATAAAGATAGTGGGCCATTAAGTAAAAAAAAAAGAAAACTATTGAAAGACTTTTGATATTGGAATTAGGAAAACAAAAATCATTAATTGGGTTACCAAATAAAGTTCTGTGATGTAGTGAAAAAAGAATGAACCATTTGTCATAGTATTTAATAAAAAAAGATATTTTTTTAAAAAAAAAATTGAGAAATAATGAAAGATGATATATTAGAAAAAGTCTAGTGAAAGGAGTTTGCTGTTAACTGAAAGAAAATCCTTTAATTCCTTTTTGAAGATTTTGAGTACACAAACAATACAATATTCTAATGTTCACATCATACATTCTTGCTATTGCATATGTTATTTCTATGTGATTATTCATTTGGTAAATGATTATGAATAGATTGCTTGACAATATGCATCAGCCAGAGTTTTGAGTTTACTGGCTTTTTATCTCTGAGTTTAAAATCAAAAAACATCATGGTCTTTTTTCTTGATTATTTGATAATTTAATCAAAATATCAGTTGATTTTTCTTGAAGGTAGAATGAAAGTGTGCATGAATGTTTTTTTCTTTCTCATATTTATAACCATGACAGACAAAATTAAATTATGGTCCTCATTTCTAGTAGGCAGTAAAGTCACCAATCAAAGCAGTGATTGGTGTTTGACGATAAATGATATGAAGAATCCCCTGATTATAGACTTGGGCTGCTATTTGATGACAATCTTCTATTTCGATATTCTACAACTGCAGATCACATTCAAGTTAAGGAAAATTTATGAACTGGATGAAGAATTATTTGATATTAAATAGGACATTATTAGATTTTGTGAAATTTAGGAGAAAAACTGAAGGGAGATTTCATTTAAAAAACATGTATCTATTACAAAAAGCCAAATATTGAAAACACAAGTGAAGAGACGTTTATTATAAATAAAAAATAATGGAACCACATTCTGGAAATTAGTGGCATAATAGACAGAATGGCAAGATTAATTCACATTAATTGAAAATAATTCAGATTTGGCCCAATAAATTCTCATTATGATAAAAAATAGAATTTTTTATATAAATTTACAAAATTATTTTGATAGAACAAGCATGGAAGATTTTAATGCTAGAATTGGTAAATGACTGAAAGATAGAAATGTTGTGAATAAATTTGATTATGGTACAGACCTGAGAAAAGACACAAGAGACTCTGGGAGTTTGAAAAATAAGATAAACTGTTCATTATGAATTCTTTCTTTTAATAATATGCCAAATAGAAATGGAAGTATCCAAATGAAGATACAATAGAACATATATGTGTTCGAGTGTATCAGTATTATGAGATAGTGCAAAAAGTGGTGGGTCATGTGAAAGTCTGTGCTCATATACCCTACATAATAGAATTGGATTATATTTTGACTAAAAGAAAATATATATTTCAGGATTACAATGTTTTTAATAGATTTGACATAGAAAGTGATCATCGATTACTAAGATGTAAGATATATATTGATGCAAAACTAAAGAAATGAAAACTATTAAAAAAAATAATATTCCTAATTTTCAGAAACAATCCAATGAATTTAAATAAGAACTTGCAAATCACTTTAAAATATGTACACACTTTGAAAATGGTTCAGAATTAACTGAAATTAATAAGGTGACTGGTACTCTATTAAAAGCTTCAAGAAAGATAACTGACGTATAGACAAAAAAGCAGCAATTTACCAGTAAATTTTTTACTGAGACAAAGTATTATATAAAGAAAAGAAGAAATGCAAAAATCATCGAAAACAATCCATTAAGAATTGATTATTTAAAGTTTTGTAAATGATACAAAAAAAGTTAATAACAATATAAAAAATATAATTATGAATTGGCAGGAAAAGCTATAGAAGAGAATAAAAGCCCCAGAAGTATAAAAAATACTTTGCTATTAGAAGCAAAGTTATTTATGCAATAAAAAGCAAAGATGGAAACATGCTAAAAAGAGTAATGGCAACATAAAATGTATAGAAAAGTTCTATAAAAAAAATATATAGTAATAAAAAAAAAAAACAAAGTATCTCCTACAATTACTATATCTTATGAATTGCCAAATATTTTAAATAAAAAGAGAGAGAATCAATAAAATCTATGAAGAAATAAAAAGCTCCAGAAAATGATGGAATTATTGTTATTTTAAAATATTTGAAATGCAGGCACTCTTCACATATTTTAAAAGCAATATGTGAAGAAACAGAAAAAATGCTATCAGAATTACATATCAAATGTTTAAATGATAAAGATGTACCATATGATTGGAAGAATGCAATAATAACATAAATATTTAAGAAAAGTGATAAATAAAATATTAGAAACTATAGACCTATATAAAATATCTACTAATTGCAACTATATCAAACTTTGGATTCAAATCAACTAAAAGAACATGTTGATATAAAAGCAGTTTTAGCAAAATCGATCACATACAATTATTAAAAAATAAATTATAAAAACAATGAATGATATGAATTACCATTAGGCTTTGAATTTGTAATTATATAAAAGTATGTGATCATATAAGTATTTTCACAATGGTGAAAAGTTTTGAACCATTGAAATATAAGCCCAGGTCATTGAAGCAATCACTCTGTAGTCAGAGTGAGCTTCATGTTTTTCTACCTAAAGTAAACTAACATGTACAAGGGTTCAAACCTAGAAATATTTAAATTACTAACAGTGCCATTATATATATATATGATCAATAGATGGCGTCTTTACCAAAACCGCCGAAACAAGTGTAAAATATTTTTACATAAACGCAAAAGGAGTCAGAATTAACTACCACTTTCATTTTGCTCACCTCCAGATCAGCTGATTTCAAGCTGGTTTGCTTTTGTCAGTGGAAGGATAGAGCTATAGAAACTAGGTCTAAAGACTGACTCTCAAGCGTTTATGCAAAACGTTTATATCAGTTTGCAAGCGTGAATTTTTCAGACCAGTAAAGTCTTCAAACTCAGCCTAGCAATCTAGATATCTATATGGGTCTGATCTCAGTTCAGTTTCACCACATAGTCAAAGTCTCTGCAATATATATCATTGCAAGAAAACTTTAAAGGTACATTTATGAAAAATAAAAACAAGTTAGTCACGTAACCTGCTATCACTTGTTATTTATGATCAATACATGGCGTCTTTACCAAAACCGCCGAAACAAGTGTAAAATATTTTTACATAAACGCAAAAGGAGTCAGAATTAACTACCTCTTTCATTTTGCTCACCTCCAGATCAGCTGATTTCAAGCTGGTTTGCTTTCGTCAGTGGAAGGATAGAGCTATAGAAACTAGGTCTAAAGACTGACTCTCAAGCGTTTATGCAAAACGTTTATATCAGTTTGCAAGCGTGAATTTTTCAGACCGGTAAAGTCTTCAAACTCAGCCTAGCAAGCTAGATATCTATATGGGTCTGATCTCAGTTCAGTTTCACCACATAGTCAAAGTCTCTGCAATATATATCATTGCAAGAAAACTTTAAAGGTACATTTATGAAAAATAAAAACAAGTTAGTCACGTAACCTGCTATCACTTGTTATTTATGATCAATAGATGGTGTCTTTACCAAAACCGCCGAAACAAGTGTAAAATATTTTTACATAAACGCAAAAGGAGTCAGAATTAACTACCTCTTTCATTTTGCTCACCTCCAGATCAGCTGATTTCAAGCTGGTTTGCTTTCGTCAGTGGAAGGATAGAGCTATAGAAACTAGGTCTAAAGACTGACTCTCAAGTGTTTATGCAAAATGTTTATATCAGTTTGCAAGCGTGAATTTTTCAGACCGGTAAAGTCTTCAAACTCAGCCTAGCAAGCTAGATATCTATATGGGTCTGATCTCAGTTCAGTTTCACCACATAGTCAAAGTCTCTGCAATATATATCATTGCAAGAAAACCTTAAAGGTACATTTATGAAAAATAAAAACAAGTTAGTCACATAACCTGCTATCACTTGTTATTTATGATCAATAGATGGCGTCTTTACCAAAACCACTGAAACAAGTGTAAAATATTTTTACATAAACGCAAAAGGAGTCAGAATTAACTACCTCTTTCATTTTGCTCACCTCCAGATCAGCTGATTTCAAGCTGGTTTGCTTTCGTCAGTGGAAGGATAGAGCTATAGAAACTAGGTCTAAAGACTGACTCTCAAGCGTTTATGCAAAACGTTTATATCAGTTTGCAAGCGTGAATTTTTCAGACCGGTAAAGTCTTCAAACTCAGCCTAGCAAGCTAGATATCTATATGGGTCTGATCTCAGTTCAGTTTCACCACATAGTCAAAGTCTCTGCAATATATATCATTGCAAGAAAACTTTAAAGGTACATTTATGAAAAATAAAAACAAATTAGTCATGTAACCTGCTATCACTTGTTATTTATGATCAATCTTTACCAAAACCGCCGAAACAAGTGTAAAATATTTTTACATAAACGCAAAAGGAGTCAGAATTAACTACCTCTTTCATTTTGCTCACCTCCAGATCAGCTGATTTCAAGCTGGTTTGCTTTCGTCAGTGGAAGGATAGAGCTATAGAAACTAGGTCTAAAGACTGACTAACTTGTTTTTATTTTTCATAAATGTACCTTTAAAGTTTTCTTGCAATGATATATATTGCAGACTTTGACTATGTGGTGAAACTGAACTGAGATCAGACCCATATAGATATCTAGCTTGCTAGGCTGAGTTTGAAGACTTTACCGGTCTGAAAAATTCACGCTTGCAAACTGATATAAACGTTTTGCATAAACGCTTGAGAGTCAGTCTTTAGACCTAGTTTCTATAGCTCTATCCTTCCACTGACGAAAGCAAACCAGCTTGAAATCAGCTGATCTGGAGGTGAGCAAAATGAAAGAGGTAGTTAATTCTGACTCCTTTTGCGTTTATGTAAAAATATTTTACACTTGTTTCGGCGGTTTTGGTAAAGACGCCATCTATTGATCATAAATAACAAGTGATAGCAGGTTACGTGACTAACTTGTTTTTATTTTTCATAAATGTACCTTTAAAGTTTTCTTGCAATGATATATATTGCAGAGACTTTGACTATGTGGTGAAACTGAACTGAGATCAGACCCATATAGATATCTAGCTTGCTAGGCTGAGTTTGAAGACTTTACCGGTCTGAAAAATTCACGCTTGCAAACTGATATAAATGTTTTGCATAAACGCTTGAGAGTCAGTCGTTAGACCTAGTTTCTATAGCTCTATCCTTCCACTGATGAAAGCAAACCAGCTTGAAATCAGCTGATCTGGAGGTGAGCAAAATGAAAGAGGTAGTTAATTCTGACTCCTTTTGCGTTTATGTAAAAATATTTTACACTTGTTTCGGCGGTTTTGGTAAAGACGCCATCTATTGATCATAAATAACAAGTGATAGCAGGTTACATGACTAACTTGTTTTTATTTTTCATAAATGTACCTTTAAAGTTTTCTTGTAATGATATATATTGCAGAGACTTTGACTATGTGGTGAAACTGAACTGAGATCAGACCCATATAGATATCTAGCTTGCTAGGCTGAGTTTGAAGACTTTACCGGTCTGAAAAATTCACGCTTGCAAACTGATATAAACGTTTTGCATAAACGCTTGAGAGTCAGTCTTTAGACCTAGTTTCTATAGCTCTATCCTTCCACTGATGAAAGCAAACCAGCTTGAAATCAGCTGATCTGGAGGTGAGCAAAATGAAAGAGGTAGTTAATTCTGACTCCTTTTGAGTTTATGTAAAAATATTTTACACTTGTTTCGGCAGTTTTGGTAAAGACGCCATCTATTGATCATAAATAACAAGTGATAGCAGGTTACGTGACTAACTTGTTTTTATTTTTCATAAATGTACCTTTAAAGTTTTCTTGCAATGATATATATTGCAGAGACTTTGACTATGTGGTGAAACTGAACTGAGATCAGACCCATATAGATATCTAGCTTGCTAGGCTGAGTTTGAAGACTTTACCGGTCTGAAAAATTCACGCTTGCAAACTGATATAAACGTTTTGCATAAACGCTTGAGAGTCAGTCTTTAGACCTAGTTTCTATAGCTCTTTCCTTCCACTGACGAAAGCAAACCAGCTTGAAATCAGCTGATCTAGAGGTGAGCAAAATGAAAGAGGTAGTTAATTCTGACTCCTTTTGCGTTTATGTAAAAATATTTTACACTTGTTTCGGCGGTTTTGGTAAAGACGCCATCTATTGATCATAAATAACAAGTGATAGCAGGTTACGTGACTAACTTGTTTTTATTTTTCATATATATATATTACAAACTATTACAATGAATGTTTTATAATTTTTGATTCTGTTGTTTTGATATTTTCATACTTTTGAATATTTTAAGCTTGTGTTCTTTTTTCATTTTAAAAGAGATCTTTTTTTATCACATAAAGTTTGTCATTTGTAAAAATTATGTGCATTTAATTTCATATTTGTAAAAATATAAAAGAAAAAAGATATAACCAAGATGGTCGGTTCAAAGCAGCCCAAGATGGTCGGTTCAAATCAGCCCATTGTGACTTTTCTTCACTAATTAAATATCTTAAATGCTTGATTTTAATTAATCAAAATATCATCTCATCATAGTTTTACTTTTATAATTTAAAGACTTTAATTAAAAGTTTTGCTAATGAAAGTGTTTAAACCGTATCTTCTTATACCTTACTTTTAATTAAAATGGACTGTAATCTGCTCAGGAATTTAATAACTGTCTCATCCGCCTCTGGGCAAATGAGCCAAAACATTCCTGTAATACCTTGGGTAGTCAAAATAGAATAGAGGAGATGAGTCAGACTAAGTCTGAGTCGGACAGTCTAAGTCTGAGTCTTACACTTTGCTTTTACTTTTTTTGTGCTTAGTTTTAAAATGATGGTTGAGTAGGGTCCAAATCGGCTTTCCCTGTGCCTCTAAAGACTGCCTCTATTGATGCCATGAAACTCCTGCCATGGAAGAATGCTACCACTAATGAAGGATCCATAGTGACCCATACTGTTGACCACCGGGCTAATCCCAACGAGTCTGAAGTTCGGAGAAGGAACCATTTTACGATTCACCCCAAGTATACCGAGGTAACAGTCCACTAGCTATGTAAAGTTATCGGTACTTACCTATAAATACTAACTTTTTTTATTTAATCTTTACTTGTAAGACCTCTCTATATATGTAATATATTTTCTTATAATACTAACTCTGATTTCACTTTATTCTGGCTTTATAAGTCTGTGCATTCCGTTTGAAAAAAATATTAAAGCTCAACCTTGCGAGTTTGAGATATAATTGTTGTTTTTTTTATAAAAAAAAACAAAAGCAAAGTAAATTGTAATGATAAGGATTTATTTATCATTCTCTTCCTGTAAGATTGAATATATTATTTTAAAATAGACTCACAGAGTTGATCTTTCTAAAACTCTCGTGTTTAATTATTTTTTCATTTTTTATTTTTGTTCATGAAAGATCGCAATAAAGAATGAAGTGTTAATTACTGTCATTGCCAAATGGGCTAAACAATTAGAAGTTTTAATTTTGTTTGAAGCGTATATGGAAAAGCATAACTGACTAATCAAATAAATAATTAATTGTCTCATTTGATATTTATAACCTGATTCACTATTATCCATATTATTATGCAGGGGAATTAAACTGTTAAAGTTATTATATTAAACACTATTTTTATTCTCATATGGATATTGTACTGCCGACATAGCTTAGCAATTCTTCAGTATTTTAAATGCTTGGTCATTCGGGAATCTTCGAGAATCCGAAGTATTTCCCTCCACTTTGAAATCATTCGTAATCAGGGATTATACTCCTTGTGGAATGTAAGGCTAAGGTTTTTGGATGTGGTATGGGAGAGATCATATGCCAGCTCCCATATCACCAAACCTACCTCAACCTTCGTACCATTTCGCCATACGTGCGAACATACGTCTTCTTCATGAAAATACGTTCAATGACGAAAATATTTGACCAGCTGGGGCTTTCCTACATAGACAAAAATATTTGACCAGCTGGGGGTTTCCTACATATATGATTAACCTTTCTATGTTAGTAGTTACAATATCCATTCATTAAATTGTTTTGCTTGCTATATCCCATTAAGAAATAAGGGTATAGAAAGTCTAAATCATGTTAGAAGAAGTATTGTATAGATTCCTGTAGTGTGCTTGGTTTAAAGCTGCCTACCCTTTTAAAATTAATGAACCATTCCTGCATAAGCATATAATTTTAATAATAGTCAAAAGAAAATATATATAAAATATAGAAATAAAATGTTTTTATTTTTGCTATAAATAAATGTGGTTTATAACTTTGACCATATGGCTCCTACTAATTTAAATCATTCATGGATCTTTCATTTCTTGTGTAAAGAGAGTTTATTTTGGCAAGGTGAATTCACGCACATGACCTAAAACAACATATTCTATAACTCCTGTAACAACAATTAAGAATTATTCAGTGTTAACGTAATAAATGTAAACCTATCTAAAGTGAAACCGCTATATATAGATAAATCGCTATATATAGATAAATCGCTATATGTCGATATAAGTTGTAAAACGCATTAAAAATCCAATCCAGAATTTGAATCTTTATTTTGGTTAGTTTTTAAATATGAAAAGATTTAGTATAATTATGTACTATTATAAATCATATCTTATTTGGGGACAACCCTAGTTCGAGTCTCATGTCTCTGTACCGCTATGTAACATCTGGTACAGTGTATTTTTTTTCCGGATTATGTATGCCCATTCGTGGGGCTCTGATCAATGCCACAACCCTGAGAAAATTTATGCTTATATAGATAAAAATATATGTATATATATAAAAAAAAAAAGAATATGTATAAATTATGTATAAATCATTATATGTATGAGTTATATATATATAAATCAATTTCGCGTTTCTTTCTAAAAAAAAAAAGAGGGAAGAAAATATTTTTTTCTCTCAGATATAGATTTATTGATATTACATGTAAACGTATATATATATTAACATATGTATACATAAATGTAGTATACTGTATATGTATAACAAATTTAAAGTTAAGAATATTGGAGGTATTTATAGAATACCATTTTGTGAATATTATTAAATATTAATGTGTATTTATTGTACTGTTTATATATTAACATATGTATACATAAATGTAGGGTACTGTATATGTATGACAAATTTAAAGTTAAGAATATTGGAGGTACTTATAGATTATCATTTTGTGAATATTATTAAATATTATATGTGTGTTTATTGTACTGTTGGCTGGCGCCATATAAAAGTGCCAACAGGAAGTGTTAAAAGTCATGTCATTCAACCAAACTGTATTCGAACCTGGATAATTGGGATATAGAGAGAGTCAATTTTAGTATATTCATGGACTGTATTTCTGGGTATCATACAGGTATCATACATATGTGTGTCAAGTAATAATCATATTTTGTTCTAGTCTGTTTCAGGTGTGGCAGAGCAACCAACAGGGAATTTAAGGAGCAAACTGAGTGTAGTGGAATAAAATTACGCCGTGGTCAGCAGTGAGTAATAGATTAAAATAAATAGGAGCAGCATAAAGGGGATAGTATAGATAAAGAAATGGGAGTTTGTGGTTGTGTAGGAATGGAGGCAGTTGATGAGAGGTGGGGAGAGATGTTCATTTCCAATAATATAAATAGAGAAAGTTTAATAATCAAAAGCAAATTTATTAAGTCCAAATCAGCAAAAAATTTGATCCACATTTTATTTTAACCAACATTTTGAATAAAAATAAATAAATAAATGAATCAACAGAATGAGAGCATGAAGGATGAAAATCATCTAAATCTCAGATCATCCTCAACAGCAGAGGCCAGAGAAGAACAAAGTAACCTGGTGACTAAGGACCCCAACAACAATATTAATTACCAGACATCATCACAGATGGCACAGTTTGTGCATCTGCAGATTTTCAGTGGTGAGCCTCATAAAAATCCACAGGAACATCTTGAGAGTCTTCAAGTATTGTTTTGTCTTAGCCAAGCCAATGAAACTGAGCATGTGGCTATTGCCAGCCACTATTTAAAAGCTACGGCCAAGGATTGGTGGCGGTTGCTGCAAAAGCAGCCTGCAATGTTTAAAGAATATAAGGCCATTCTATTGCAAAATTTTTGGGGAGAAGACTGTCAGGAGGTTATCCTACATACATTGATGACTTAGAAAAACCAGGCTCACCATCCAGAAGCTCTCACACAATTTTTTTTGCATCAGGTGGCCATGTTTAAAACTCTCACCACATTTCCTTATTTCAATTCTCAAATCATTTGTATCATCAGATAAAACATGCCTGCTTGGTTGCAGAGGATGATGCTCTGCAGTCAAATTTCTGATATAACAGAAATGACCAAATTTTTAACATCCCTTGACAATGGGATATTGAATCCAAGGACCACAGCACAGGTCAAAGAAACTGGCACTATGAGAAATCAAAAGGCAAGAGAAGACAAGGATCCAGAGCTTGGTCATCAATATGACAATCAAAAAGAAGAAAAATTAATGTCAGGCAGCATCAGCCTGAGGAATATGATTATTCATGAGAAGGATGACCATGAAGAGAGAGAAATGATAAATGTATCACCTACAATAGGAGTACAGTTTGGATCCCAAAGCATGAAGGCTTTATTAGATTCCAGAAGTCAGATATCTATAGCATTGCAGATATGGGTAAATACTCTCAAGGAAGACAACATCATCATGCAACTCCTGACTCACCCTATTACATTACCCCGAGCAAATGGAAAAAAACTGTGAGAATTATCAGGTGTGGTTCGAGATTGGTTTTGGAAAAACTTACATAGGCCACATATTCCTGATAATGTCAGGACTAATCTATGACATAGTATTATGATCTGACTTTCTGCAACGACACCACTGCATCATTGATTATTCGAAAAGTCATTGTACAAAATGAAAGTATCCATTTTGAAATCAATAATCAACATGTGGGGGGAAAAAGTTGCCTCATTCAGCCCATTGATCCAGCCTTAATTGCAACAAGGTACAAGAGGCAGATCTTCAAGAACCTGGACACAGACTCCATATGAAGGAAATCTTGGAGGAGTACTCTCATGTATTTTTGAACACTCCCAGCAAGATCAAAATATATACTCACCAGATACGGGTCAAAGAGGAGTCCTATGCTCAATCCATGATGTATCCAATTCCCTTCCAGTATAAGGAAGAAGTAGAAATGCAAATTAAACAAATGATAGATTGGGACATCATCGAGCATAGCTCATTCCCATACAATAACCCTCTCATTGTGGTTTAAAAAAGAATGGGAACCTTCAGTTATGTCTTGATGCCCACCATCTTAATAGTATAACAATTCCTGAGAGAGACACACCTCCACCTATACAGGAAATATTCATTCAGCTAGCTGGAAAAACTGTTTTTTACCTTGGACCTTACCGTCAGCTACTGGCAGATGGTTTTGGACCCCCAGGACTGAAAGTATACTGTTTTCAGATACAATGGTCACATCCATGTATTCAAAAGGGTCCTATTTGACTCATCAATAGTGGGGCAGGGTTGATGTGATGTCTGAAACAAGTAATATCCAATGACATGCAGCAACACATGGTATGCTACATCGATGATATTGTCATTGCCTCAAAGTACATCGAGAAACATTTGAAATACTTGAAACAGTTTTTCAGAAGATGCCAGAGGGAAAATATCACAATCAACTTGGAAGAGTAAATTCACAATTCAAGAGATAACATTTTTAGGTCACGTGATAAACAAGCATGGGATAAAGGTCCACCCGGAAAAGGTGCTATTGAGAATTTTCCAACTGCTCAGAACCATAAACAGCTCAGATCCTTTTCAAGATTATGTAATTTTTATCACAGGTTTTACCCACAGTTTGCCTGTGAAACTACAAACCTTGTTAACTTGCTAAACAGGGCAGGCGAAATTTCGGGCGGGGGGGGGGGGGGTGGGGGTGGGAGGGGGGGGGGGGGGGTTTACAGGTTTGCCTGTGAAACTAAAATATTGTTAACTTGTAAAAAAGGATCAAAAATAGAAGTAGACAATGATTCATGATCAAGACCTCAGTACCATAAAGCAAAATTTCCTGCATGTCATTATGCTACACCACCCTGACTTCAGAAGGCCATTCTATATACAGACAGACAGTAGCAGGAAGGGCTGGGTGCAGGGTTATTCCAGATCAGTGAGGATGGAGAAAATCATGTGCTCTATTTTAGCAGCCGGACTTTGAAAGGAGCAGAGGTGAATTATACTACCACTGAGCAGGAGACCCTTGCCACTGTTTGGGCCTGCCAAAAATTCTGGCAATTCTTGCTGGGCTCTGAGGTAGTCATTGTCACTGACCACAAATGCTCGGAGTTCTTAAATAAGTTTCCTCACAAATGATCATCTTATCAGGTGGAGCTTAACATTGCAAAAGTTTAGGTACAGAGTAATGTATTGCCCTGGCCCAGAGAATTTAGTGGCTGATATCCTGAGCTGTCACCCTGTACCAATCCAAGCACAAAACCCCCAATTGTTAGACAACACAGTCAGAATCATGGTAATCTCAAAGGGCACATCAATAGAATCTGAATTGAAAAACCTCCGATATTGGCAGGAGACAGAACCTCAGTATTGTCAGATTATTCATGAATTGCAGAATGGTAGCTCTAATCCTATAAACCCCCTTAAGAAAAACACATGCAATATCAATTAAGAGAAGGTGTTCTGCAAACATACATCCCAGGAAAAGATGACCCATGGAAAATCATGACCCCCCTAAACAAAGAATCCAGCTTATAAATCATGTGCACCAAACATTGGGGCATTTTGGAGCAAGGAAGACTGAAGAGGCCCTAAAAAGGGATTTTACTGGCCAGGCATGTATAACCTTATCCTCCTCATGTTAAAAAATGCACTAAATATGCGCAAAATAAATTTCCTAACAAATCATATGCAGGTACCCATCAACCCATCACAGCATCCAAACCAAATGAATTACTTGCAATTGATCATTATGGGCCCCTTCCTGCATTCTGAAGGTTCCGTTATCTTCTAGACACATATGATGTGTTCTACAAGTATCTGCAGGCATACCCAGTCAGGGCTGCTGATTCTAAGAACACCATCTGTGTCCTACAAAGTAGGCAATTTTTGGAAGTTGGAAAACCTGACACAATTCTCTCTGACCATGGCTCTGCATTTACACCTAAGGAATGGAGAGTTTGGATGTCTAAACAAAATTTAAAGCACCGTTTAATATCCATCAGAAACCCCCAGTCTAACCCATGCGAAAGAGTTATGAGAGAGATCAATCGACTCTTCCGCTCATATACTCCTATGGATCATCGTGGTTGGGTGAATAAAACTGATGAAATCATATCTTACATTAACCATACTGTTAATGAGGCCACTGGTTTTGTTCCAAGAAGACTATTTTGGAGAATCATGTCCGGAAATTACACTTCTCCCAAAGGATCACCCACCTATCAACCCCAGCCAAGATCTGAGAGATGCACAGACACGATTGGCCCAGATGGCTCAGTCTCGTATAAAAAGGGGACACATCCAATGACACCAATTTCATGTGGAGGATAGTGTTTGGTTGAGAGCACTGAAACCTAGCAACATGACGAATAGATAATTCAAGAAGTTTTTCCCCTTATATCATAGTCCATACCGGATTCAACAAAAAGTATAGGGACAATGCATTCCTGTTGAAAGGGGGTGATGGGGTAAAAGGAACTTTCAACGCAAGGCATCTTAAACCATATGTACCTCCAGACCAAGGAAAATAAAAATAAATAGAAAAACCGGTCAGGCAAATTGTTGCAGACACACTGATTAAATTTTAAAAAAAATTATAAATGAATATAATAATAAAGTCCAACCAATGAAAGGGTAGATTAGGTTAGAATAAATAAGCTATAGAGTTTTATTTAGAATAGCTTTACATTGTTATCGGTTGCTCTTCCTGCTACCAACAGACCTGAAGTATAAACTTTTTTTCTTTTCATCACTTCAAGTGGGGAAGTTTGTAACCAGAGTGAGTTTCATGTTTTTCTACCTAAAGTAAACTAACATGTACAATGGTTCAAACCTAGCAATATTTAAATTACTAACAGTCCCATTAAATATATATGTAATTTTATATATATTACAAACTATTATAATGAATATTTTATAATTTTTGATTTTGTTGTTTTGATATTTTGATACTTTTGAATATTTTAAGCTTGTGTTTAAGCTTATGTTCTTTTTTATTTTAAGAGATCTTTTTTTTATCACATAAAGTTTGTCATTTGTAAAAATTATTTGCATTTAATTTCACATTTGTAAAAATATAAAAGAAAAAAGATATAACCAAGATGGTCGGTTCAAATCAGCCCATTGTGAAGTTTTCTTCACTAATTAAATATTTTAAATGCTTGATTTTAATTAATCAAAATATCGTCTCATCATAGTTTTACTTTTATAATTTAAAGACTTTATTTAAAAGTTTTGCTAATGAAAGTGATTTGAACCTTATCTTATTGTATCTTACTTTTAATTAAAATGGACTGTAATCTGCTCAGGAATTTAATAATTGTCTCATCTGCCTCAGTGCAAATGAGCCAAAACATTCCTGTAATACCTTGGGTAGTCAAAATAGAATAGAGGAGATGAGTCAGACTAAGTCTGAGTCGGACAGTCTAAGTCTGAGTCTTACACTTTTCTTTTACTTTTTTGTGCTTAATCTTAAAATGATGGTTGAGTAGGGCCCGAATTGTCATTTCCGGTGCCTCTCAAGAATGCCTCTATTGATGCTATGAAACTCCTGCCATGGAAAAATGCTGCCACTAATGAAGGATCCATAGTGACCAAGACTGTTGACCACAAGACTGATCCCTGCAAGTCTGAAGTTCAGAGAAGGAACCATTTTACCATTCATCCCAAGTATACCGAGGTAACAGTCCACTAGTTATGTAAAGCTATCGGTACTTACCTCTAAATACTGTTTTTTTATTTAATCTTTACTTGTAAGACCTCTCTATATATGTAATATATTTTCCTATAATACTAACTCCGATTTCACTTTATTCTGGCTTTATAAGTCTGTGCATTCTATTTGAAAAAAATATTAAAGCTCAACCTCATGAGTTTGAGATATAATTGTTGTTTTTTTTAAAACAAAAAAAAAGAAACAAAAGCAAAGTAAATTGTAATGATAAGGATTTATTTATCATTCGCTCCCTGTAAGATTGAATATATTATTTTAAAATAGACTTGCGAGGTTGATCTTTCTAAAACTCTCGTGTTTAATTATTTTTTCATTTTTTATTTTTGTTCACGAAAGATCGCAATAAAGAATGAAGTGTTAATTACTGTCATTACCAAATGGGCTAAACAATTAGAAGTTTTAATTTTGTTTGAAGCAAATATGGGAAAGCATAACTGACTAATCAAATAAATAATTAATTAAATGTCTCATTTGCTATTTATAACCTGATTCACTATTATCCATATCATTATGCAGGGGAATTAAACTGTTAAAGTTATTATATTAAACACTATTTTTATTCTCATATGGATATTGTACTGCCGGCATAGCTTAACAATTCTTCAGTATTTCAAATGCTTGGTCATTCAGGAATCTTCGAGAATCTGAAGTATTTCCCTCCATTTTGAAATCGTTCATAATCAGGGATTATACTCCTTGTGGAATGTGAGGCTAAGGTTTTTGGATGTGCTATGGAAGAGATCGTACGCCAGCTCCCATATCACCAAACCCACCTCAACCTTCTTAACATTTAACGTACGTCTTCATGAAAATACATTCAATGACGAAAATATTTGACCAGCTGGGGCTTTCCTACATATATGATTAACCTTTCTATGTTAGTACTTACAATATCCATTCATTAAATTGTTTTGCTTGTTTTATCCCATTAAGAAATAAGGGTATGGAAAGTGTAAATCATGTTAGAAGAAGTATTGTATAGATTCCTGTAGTGTGCTTGGTTTAAAGCTGCCTACCCTTTTAAAATTAATAAACCATTCCCATATAAGCATATAATTTTCATTCTCTAATAATAGCCAAAGGAAAATATATGTAAAATATAGAAATAAAATGTTTTTATTTTTGCTATAAATAAATGTGGTTTATTAACTTTGAGCATATGGCTCCTACTAATTTAAATCATTCATGGATCTTTCATTTCTTGTGTAAAGAGAGTTTATTTTGGCAAGGTGAATTCGTGCACATGACCTAAAGCAACATATTTTATAACTCCTGTTAACAACAATTAAGAATTATTCAGTGTTAGCATAATAAATGTAAACCTATCTAAAGTGAAATCGCTATATATAGATAAATTCTATATGTAGATATACGTTGTATTTATGCTAGTTTGATATTAAAACACATTAAAAATCCAATCCAAAGTTCAAATCTTTATTTTGGTTAGTTTTTAAATATGAAAAGATTTTGTATAATTATGTACTATTATAAATATCTTATTCAGGGATTCATCCTCAACAACCCTAGTTCGAGTCTCATGTCTCTGTACCATTATGTAACATCTGGTACATCATATTCTGAAGAATATTTGTTAAAATGTAACCACAATTATTGCATGATACTAAAAAGTGTAATAGAGTGATTCCATAGCTCTAAAACTTTTTATAACTATAAGGAAATAAAAATAAAATTATTTAAATTATCTAGTTCAGAAGACAGTAATATAGTAGAACTAAAGATAAATTCTAAAAAGACAAAAGTAATGTTTAATGAATTTTTTCAAAAAAAAATTGGAGGGAATGTTTTTATAAAATAATTTAATATTAAAAGGAAAGTAATATTAAAGGAACATACTTCTATGTGTTTGAAGTGGCAAGTTTTTAATGTACATGTTTTATCAGTAAAACTTTGACACTTAACAGAAAAAAAATATAGAGACTTCAGACCATTCAACAAAATATGGAGTGATATATGTTAGGAGTAACAGGGAAGGATTGAAAATAAAATACATGCATGAAAGAAATAACAGATGTCATTGACATCTTTGAAAAAATTAAAAGTACTAAAATGAAGTTGGGCTAGATAGGCTAGACATATTGCTATAATAGGTAATAACAGGTAGACAATCAAAGTTTAGAATTGAATCCTAAGAGAGTATAAGAGACCACATAT
Organism: Epiperipatus broadwayi; assembly: GCA_028023455.1. Taxonomy (NCBI): domain Eukaryota; kingdom Metazoa; phylum Onychophora; class Udeonychophora; order Euonychophora; family Peripatidae; genus Epiperipatus; species Epiperipatus broadwayi. The sequence continues at coordinate 19,093,733 of JAQFVV010000008.1, read as the reverse complement.
AAGATTGATGGATGAAATAAGAAAACATGATAGTGTGATATAGAAAAGAGAAGCTAGAGATCAGAGAAATTCAATTAATCTTGGAGAGACATTCAACCTGCAATGAATAATGATGGTTGAAAATTATGATTATGATATAAGAAAAAAATGCAAAATATAAAAGAAAAAAGAGGTGGGATCTAATTCATGATTTTCAAAAAAAGAAGAATCATAAAATGTAACAATAATAGGGTAATCTGAAGGAAAAAAAACAGATAAGTAATAATCTGAAATAACTTGTCAAATCTACATTTTGGCAACTGACTGATTATGATATAAGTATATAACAGATATATTAAAAATAAAAATGATAATATACTTATAAAAGAAAGATAAGTCAACAGTATTTATAATAGAATGGTTTTGTTATAAGATGGTGGGAAATAATTTAAAAAACAGAATTGGCAAGAAAAAAGAAAATTGATTTAGCTTATTGATGTATTTTGTATCATTTATTAAATCATTATTTATATATATTGATAAAAAAAATTGACATTCATTCAAAATATTAAATGAAACATTTTATATTGCTGCTAAATTATTTTAAGATAAAAATTAAAGCATGCATGTACCTGTAAAAGAGACATTTGTTTCACAGAAAATAGATCATGTAACCAAAGTTAAATTATTGACTTTTTAATCTATAAAAGTCAGATTATTGAATTTTAACATTAATAAAAAGAAGAGTGCAAACCAATATAAATTTCCAAGAATATAATTGAAGAGATTAAATGCTTCTAAAATAAATTATCAGCTGATTGACAAATTTTCATATACTAAATTATAGAACAAATGTACTTTTTACAATTAACATAAATGACAAAATCTATTCATTTAAATGTGTTTTTTATGTATTTATGTATGAGCTAATTCAAATGAAGCTGCAAGAACATCTCAGTTGATTTAATATTCATTCTGCTAATTATCAATGTTCTAATCTATAATTTATCTTTAACATTAGATGAAAGTCTGAATTCATTTTTGGTGTGTAACATGGATATCTTTGGTACAAGGTAGAATTGCATTAATATAGCCTGAATTTAAATGTTAATCATTCTGCTATTTATTTGCCAGTGTTGTAAAATTCTATCATTATATATATGTAAACCATAAGTGGCAACAGTTAACTTTCCAGATGCCATTACAGCCTCATGCTTATACTTCAACAATAAATACTTCAACAATTCATTATTATATGCACTTTCAGTCTATGTAAATATTTAAATAAAATAAGAAATGGATTTTCATTTTCTGCCTACTTATAATATCATCTTTACAAGAGATTGTGGAAATATTTATTGATGAAGTAAAATCATAAAGGTTAAGATGACAATTTATAAAAATATAAATACAAAAGCACAAATAATGGATTTCTAAAATTAGATAAATTATAACAGTTCATCCAAAATAATCTCTAGATTTTATTACTTTTGCATTTACAATTTTTTTTAACTTAATTAACACTTTTATTTAATCTTGAATCTACATTCTATTTTACAAATATTTAATCAACCTCAATTTTTAGATGTGTATTATAAATTATCAACTCCAAAGCATGCATTCTGAAATAAATATGCGGATATTTAAAACTGAAGGAATCCAAGAAGGAATACACTTTTGACTTTTACGGGCTGTTAATACTTCCTAATTTATAAGTTATTCATCATAAATATAATTTGAAATGAAAAATTTTATATCATAACATTAATTCAAAACTTTATTTAATTGATAAAAAAATGGAATATTTTCCAGATTGAAAATATAGATGTATTTAATAGCCTACATTTAATCATACATTCTTGGGTCAATTCTCACGAATTATTTTGTCTTTTTGACCAATTTTCCCCCTGTTGAATTTTTTCTTAAGTCTTATACATTAAAATGCGTGTAAAATGGCATATTTTATTATATATAATTTTCAGGGAAAATTTGCGTTAGAAGACAGGAAATTCAAAATTCCCGCTCTTACAATAGACATAAGCCCCACCCTAACATGTTCAGCATTGTCTGTTGCCAAGGTTGTAAAATGTTCAGCATTTTATGACATTGTTTAAAGAAAATAATTCCAATGACCAAAACCATGTTTATTTGTGAATTTATTACTGTTTTAGATATTTTTTACAATAATTTACACTATATTTATTAGATATCAAGAAATATAAATTATTAATAACTTATTTTGACTTGAAATACTTTATTTTTAAAAATTTAATGTTATATTAACAGTGAATTTAAACATGGCCTGAAGCAATTTACAAGCTTAGCTTCCACATAAGCAATCTACTTTTACTTACGAGTATGAAAATAGCACAGTTTTTCAATAAATATTCAAATATTTTAAACTTTTAAAGTATAATTCATTAGATATAAGAGAAATAAGTAAATATTCATTTCGATTTTTTAAAATAAGAATTAAAAAATATTTTGATTTTATAAACTGAAAATAATTTTTCTAAAAATGATGATGTGTAAACTTTTTGTTTTGATTATGATCTCATTTTTTTAATGTTTACAGAAACAAAATGTAAACATTTAAAATTTATTTCAGTAGTAAAAAAAAAATATCTATCAAATGAAGTCAAATTTGTTATTTTCAGATAAGTAATAATTATTTAATCATATATTTTACGTTGATTTGTGATTCAAAGAAAAATGTCAGAAAATGCTGAAATGTGAGGGTCTTAGGCTGCATGTCAGAAAGGTTACAAATTATCAACTCCAAGCATGCACTCTGAAATAAATATGAGGATGTTTAAAACTGAAGGAATACGCTTTGACTTTTGCGGGCTGTTATTACTTCCTAATTTACAAGTTATTCACTATAAGTATAATTTGAAATGAAAAACTTTATATTATAACTAAATTCAAAACTTTATTTAATTGATAAAAAAGTGCAATATTTTCCAGATTGAAAATATAGATGTATTTAATAGCCTACATTTTATCATACATTCTTGAATCATATGAATAAAAACACATGAAAAGATAAAAAAAACCAAGGTGCATTTTGTGTTGAACCAGCATTATCACTTTGCCGAGGTCACAATCTCTTAGATCTATCTTTATCTTTTATTCATTATTTACCAAGAATAAATTGTTACATTTTATTTTAAAAATATCAAACTTATTCTACCCACAACTCCATGAACCACCCCAAATAAACCCATCAATGATTATCATTAATCATTTATTAAACTACAGATTATCCCTAACTCAGATATAAACTTGAAACCAGTTAAAGATATATGTTTTTAATTAAATACTCACACAAAGAGTAATTCAATTTCATTTCTCTCCATGGGTAACATCTTTTACAAATATATTTATTAATAACCTCCATTCCATCACACATTAAAACATTTGATAAAGACACATGAACAGGCAAATGACCCACAAAATACATTTCATGCTGGATCTACTATGGATGTCAAGTCAGTATTCAATTTGAGTTCACAAAAATATTTTTTATGTAAAATTATCTGAGATATTAATTCAAATTTTTAACTGAAGTAAAAAATATCTCCACACAGGGAAAACTTAATAATGAAAAAACTGTCGCTGACAAAATCACTTACATTGAAATTTTTTTATCAATTCCACATTATTTATTTTTTATAATTTAAAGTATTTTTTCCTCTTGTTAATATTAAATTACTAATTTTTTTAAAGCTGAGTAAAACAAACTACAACAATTAAAAATTCTATATAGAGCCACCAATAAAATAAGACTATAAAAAAAAAAGTTTTAAATAGTTTTGGCATTTTCTCACAAACATTACTTATCAGAAATTTCTTTTTATCAATTTCACATTATTAAATTGAATATTTAAATCATTTTCTTTTCTCATAAATATTAAATAAATTTTAAAACTGAGTAAAAGAAACTCAACTGTTATGTATGCATATAATAATTAAAAAGTTTGCTTAACTGCCCCTAGAGTTTAAGAATACAGAAAAAAAAAAGTGAGTTTTGGCAATATGATAGCACAGTTATTTACCAAAAATTTGTTTATCAATTCCACATTGTTAAATGAGATTTAAAAATTAAATTTAAAACATTTTTTCCTTTTTATAAATATTAAAGAATTTGTTTTTTTTTTTTTAAAGCTAAGTATTAAGTCTACAACAATTAAAAATACTATATAGGGTCCCTTGTACAAATATATTAAAAAATATAAATGAAAACATAATAATCTTCATCCTGCTTCAGAATCATTTATAGTAAACTTGAGTAATCAATGGATAAATAAAATACTGCTATAAAATCCTAATTTCCAAAACAGTTTCTGGTTTTTGCTTTCATCAATGAAAATTGAGTACTTGCGGATAATTCTGGTCAATAAAATTCATAGCAAAAATATAACATTAATGCTTATATATATATATATTTTAAAAAATCAGAATTACTATCCATATATATAAATAATCATTAGATTTTTAAAAAATATATAATCCTGTCTAATAATTAATTTATAAATAAAAAAATAAATTAACATTTAATTGCTTATGGCACTTGTGTCTTTCAATTATTGCTAGGAAAATAAAAATTTCACTTTAAGGCTTTTAATAAAAAGTTGTGAAGGACAAAAATTTTTTTTTAATTTATAGGAAAATGAGAAAAAGCGGAAAAAGAGGGTTAAGTTTCAATGTTAAAAAAAAAAATACTGTCTCTCTGAATTATATGAATCTAATGGCTATATATACTTAACTCTAATTTTTTAATATATATATATAATTATTGCACTAATGTTATATATACATATAATGAACTTTATTGTCTGGAATTATCCAAAATCAACCTTGGTTTCCAGCATTATCTGTAAGTACCGAAAATTGACATTCAACAACTGAAATTGAAGCAATTATGTATCTAATAGTCATCTTTTACTTCTCTATATTATTCATGCTACTATCCTGAAATTAAATTTAAAAAATCTTAAAAGTTTTAAACTTTAGCTAACTTGCTTCTGACATGAGGTCAATTTATATATATATATTAAAGACCTCAGTTTTATGATAACTGTAGAAACATATTTTGTCCAAAAAAAATTATTATGGCAACACTCACATATGCAAATCTCCAGAGTTTGAAAAGCAATACTCTTAAAGACAGCAAACAAGAATATTCAAATAATGTTGCAAATAAATAAGTCACAATTTAAAAATGAATTTCGAAGAATTCACAGTTAATGCAATTTTTTGAAAACAATCCAAATGACATTTTTATATTTACAGAAAGAAAAAATATCAACCTCAATAAAATCACACAATCTTAGTAAAGGAAGTAATAGAACAGTGCAAGATATTGCAGTAACTAAAAAATGCTCTTACCCATTTTAAAAAATGATAAATGCTACACTTATCTGTTAATGCCATTGTAATTTCCTTTACTCGATTTCCAATATAATTTTATCTCACAACAACTTACAACTATTAAAAACACAACTGACCTAGGCAATATATTGTATCTTGCCTGAAGAAAAAATTTGCACACATTTAAGTTAACAATTTTATAATGAGTTCAATTGTGCTGATAATTAATTATCACCCACATTACATGTCATGCTTCATCATTTAATTTTTCTATTTACTATCATCCATATATCCATCAGGGACTGTTACTTGTATTCTTCTCTAATTAATCTTTTTTTCAAACTCCATTGAATTTCAAAGCCAATATTACAATATCTGGTACTCTCTTCTCCAATTATGTGAAAAATACATGATCTTCCACATCTAACCACAAATGAATATCCAATCTATGATTGTATGATTAAACAAATGTTACCATATGATTTCAAAATAACCATAGGACAAATTCTTCAACATAATAGTAGGACACCACTATAATCAGATAAAAAGCTTTTGGCATTTTGATAACTTATGCACCAAATCAATAACTAAGTACCATTCCAGAAATTTTATAAAATAACATGAATGATATTAATACAGTATATCAAATGATATCATCATTAGATGAAGCAACACTGTTTATCAACAAATTATAAAATAAAGCTGATGCTAACATCACTTAACATGCAAAATTCCATAACAATTTATGCCTAAAAAATAATATCTAATCTATCAAAACTAATAATAACCATATTAAAATATACTCATTTAGCTCCATTGTATGTATTTGGGGGTTCCCTATTTTATTAAAAAATGATGTCCTCCTCTCAGGCATAAATATTGGCATGGAACTATTAGAGTGCCTAAAGCATAATCTAATATATATGACAATGTATTTTCTATTCAAAACAATACTATACTTCATCAGATAATGTTTTGACAGCTTTGCTTCTCCAAAATTGACATTCCCAATCTATTTACCATCAAAAAGAGTTCAAATATTCTAAATTTGTCTATTAATGTTACATAACTCATCATCCTGAATGATAGTGAAGAAATCAATTTTTGCAAAAATTATCGTTAGGAAAAGAGTTTACTGTTTCCAAATTTTCTATCTCACACTATGTTGTAAAAAAATATTGGGTAACTTAGACCATTCTGTTAATGCAAGAATCTCTTATGTTTTCAAAAATAAACAACTTCACTAATTATATGTTCAAATTAATTTTAAAACTGCATTTTAATCTAGTAAACTGCAGCATTTACCAGAGAATCTTTACTTTATAATTGCAATGCATAATTACATTTAAACAATCAAGATAAAAAATTATATGCATGTTTATTTTCTCATCATTCAGAACAAGTTGAGAACATGTCATTTGACTTTTATTTATAATTAATACATTAACTAAATAATTAGAACAAAATATAGGTATGTTATTATCTCATCTTGAGAGCATGGTACTTTCTAATCATTCAGACCAAATCAAAATATCCTGTAAGAATCTTCACTTGCCACAAGATTGTTTCCATTTATATTAATTCAGCTATTAAACAATTAGAATTAAATGTAGGTCTTTTCCTATCTCATGTGAATACCACTATCCATGCTATTTCTTTTGTTGAGGACATTATTATAATTTTCAGAAGAATCATTAATATTTTTCTAATGCTACACATGTTTAATTAATTTCAAGAAATGATGGAATCTGCAATTAAACTATGTAAGTCTTCTATATAATAACTATTGATTGATCTTGGACAATTTTAAATTTTTTATGGTGACATCAATCATCCTTCTTAGGTATTACCATTAACTTGTTCACAACCATGTTCTGCTACAAGTGAGACCAATTAATCATTGATACATACTCTATCTTAAACCAATTTACACTATTGTAAGAAATTCATGCAAACAATGCCATATTTGATTATCTATTAGCAAATTATAGTCCATGAATGCATATTCATGATTAAATCATATCTGGAGTTCATTCTCATATCTACTCTTGATTAGTTCATCTTGATGTCCTATTTTCAGAGGAGGTCTAAACTTGAGATGCCCCCAAACTTTCATAAATGAGACAAAATACATGCTAGAACTTTAACTAACACATTTCTTAAAGTCTATCAGGCACTTACATATGACAGCCCTATCATGGATCAATCATTGGAGGATGTCAATCTTTTAGATCATTTTAACATTAAATCTCTAGTTTGATTTTCATACAAAAACTTTGTAAAAGTTATGGACAAACTTGTCGTTTGCCAAAAAATTAAATTTCAGAATCTTTTTGTGCCCTAGGCATAGTTAAAATGTATTTTCAGTTTACTGTAAGAAGTACTGCCAACCAAAAAATACTTTATTAAAGATTTAAAAATAAATTTTTTACCCATGTGTATTCTATGTATTAGATGTCCAGAAAATATGCAGCACATTTTTCAAATATGTCTTATTTTGATTCATTAAGGTTTTTTACATTCTTAGTTCAACAATCAATTTGCAATGATTATAAATAAAATACATTAAGCAATTTTATCCATTCAATGTATCAGTAATTATTCATTGTCTTAGAACATGTGTCTTGCATGACGTTCTCGTGTTAGTAATAAACAATGTATTTAAAAGAAATAAATAATTCAATAATTATTTATATGCCCTTAAATTTATTCCTAGCTATTCAGTAATATAATACACCTATTCTTTCTTTACAAGTAAGATCATTAATAATCCTATGTGATAATTATGTATGGTTAGTATATTTTGCACACTTTCTATCTATGTAGGTATATTGTATATTATAAAGATAGACACAGTGGAAAGAATTTGATTTTTTTTTAATTTATGCTAAAATTTACTATATATTTATATCAGATATTCTCAAATGAGTATAAATTTATATAAATTAAGCTTTTGTAACTAGAAAAATGCCTTTGTATAGTAATTTATGATATAAATTTAAAACAAAAAAAAGCAAGTAAGATATGCTGTAACAATTTAAAAAAAAAAAAAGTTAAATACTTACACATTATTCCTTCATTCTCTTTGCCAGGCATTTTAAAGTTAATAATCCCTTTTCAAGGACATCAAAATATTTTTTTTCTTGTTTTCTCAAAATTATTTTATCGAATATATATTACTTGTTAAGTTTAAAAAATATTAAGAAATTGAATATAAATTTATGTTGACTTTAAAGAATATTTTTTTTTTTATAAATGCCATTCACATTTAATGAATTATTTTTTTTATGTATGTTATAATGTACAAACTATTAACATATTGTGAACATTGCCCTGATTTTTTATGCTTTATCGTAGCATTCATACAAACTGTTAGTTAATTATTTTTTCTGATCTTTTGCAAAAATGATAAAAATTTGGAATTTGCCAGTGACAGAAGAAGATGCAGTGAAATATTTTCAAATAATGAAATAATAGTGCCTGTGAAAAAAGTGTGCTAATGGACATGATAAAAAACTTTATGTGCAAACAGAAATAATGGCAATGTAATCTCAAAATGTATTCAAAACAATTATTTTTTCATGGTTTCTTATTTTGTTTATTATAGTTGTATTAAATTTTATTTAATTACAATCATTTTGTGTTACTGTGTTTTTATAAAAAAAAAAATTCAATAAAATAATTAATACAATAATCACGTTAAAAAAAATTAAAGAAAAAATAAATAGCCAAATTGTTTAAAACATGATGCCCTGGATAATGGATAATTAAACAAAAAAAAAACACCCAGAGAAGAGAGTGGATGAATAATACATAACAAATACAACTGTATTTAAATACAATTTTTTTTATTACAGAATTTATATATTTGGAATATAACTTATATACATTTAACATTAATGGATATTATTTAATTTATTATAATCTAGTTCTAGTTTCAAGCATTTAATTAATTCATATATATATATATATAAAGGTGATTATTAACATAGCTTGACTAAAGAATTTTTTTCCTAGCTATTTATGATTTATGTTTCCAAGACATTTGTCTTTTTTTTTTCACTTTTGATATTCAAGTTAATCCCACACTATCATTTAAATTTTTGTAACTACTTCAGTGAAAATATTTGGAATGATTTTCTTATCTCCAGGACATCCTGATTAAAATTTGTTTGACATGATGACCAGGTTTTTATTTTGCAAGTTTTATAAATCATTTGATTAGAAGATTTAATATTAATGGACAATTAATTTATTAACATATTTAGTTTATCTTTATGCTTTTAATTAATCATGGTCATTATTTTCAACTATTACTGATCTATTGCAATATAAAGATTTCTAACAAATTTCTATGATTCTTAAATATCCTATTTTCATCACATTAATAAATTTCCTTATTTCACCCATCCATCTAAAGCAATCCAATTTAAGACTTTAATGGTCCATCTATCATCATCTCTTTTGTCAATACCTCCAACTCAGATTCAGTTCAGTCTTTTAATCCTTTCAATGATGTCAATAACACCTGTTTGTTCTCTCACCTATATATTTTGCTTTTTATTTCCCAATTTCCTTTTATATAAGCTTATTATTACTAAAAATATGCCATTAAAATTTAACTCTATCAACATTTTAATACATTATGTTTCCACCTATATTAATAATGTGAAAGAGATATTTGTGAAAGTTAACTTCTTCTAATTCATTATTATCAACCTCTTTTTTTTTCTTATGGAAAAAACCATTTAATATTATTTTAAGTTTTACTCCTATTTTTTACTTTTTATCATTTATTTTTAATCTTAATTTTTGCTTTTTACTAGTAACTCTTGCAATATTTCTTAAACTATGACATATTATTTGCAAAAACAACCACATCATGTGTGAAATCTAGATTACTTAATTTTTGTATATTTTAATTCCCTTAATTTTCTATTTAATTGAAAAATTATTTATAAAATTGCTGTTACAAGTTCTGGAAATACTGAATCATCACATCATATATCCTTATCAACTGTAATCTTAATATCATCACATAATTTAATCACTGCTATTGCATTTTGATAAATATTCTTTAGAATGTAACAATATTTCTGAGTCTATATCTTGATAGCTCAAAACTTTAATTATTTTAGAATCAAATGCCTTTTTGTAAACTACAAATCCTCAACATTTAACTAATATGCACTAAAAACTATTTTTAAATCTGATTTGTTCTTTTTATTGGTTTGAGTCCAAAGTTTCTAGCAGATAAGTTATAATTATCTTGGTAAAGATCCTAGATAGAACTGAAGGAAGAGCATTAAGTCTAATTTCTAATATCTTCTTTAGTACCTTTCTTAAATGATCAATATCACTACTGAATTCTTCCAAACATCTAATACATATTTATTATTAAGACATTTGGTACATAGTTATATCAATAATATTTGTATTTTTCATTTAGTTCTTTTAAGATATCAATAATAATTCTGTCATTTTTGGAGCTTTTATCTTCTTCATAGATTTCATTACATGCCTTATCTCTTCATTTAAAATGCATGGTAATTCAAAAGATATTATAAGTCTTTGTTTCCTTGTTATTATCATATAATTATATTAAAAATGTTCCATTCATTTCATCATATCATCTTTCTTTTTAATAATAAATTCCATTTTTTGTTTAGTGCTGAAACAATTTTCCTTTTAATACCAAAATATTTTATATTTTTAAAACTTTTATTCACTTCTCTAGTTTTCTTTGTCAATCCACAAAATAGCATTTTACTTAATTCTAAATATCCAACTTTTCATAATAAACCATTTTAAAATGTTTTTATATTCATTCTTTTATATATATATATACATCTGTCTTGTCTCAATTAAAAATTTATTAGGAATTATTGCCTTTTTTTGTATCTCTGTATGTCAGTTTTTAATAATTACCTTCTTAATGATCTTCCACAAGTCTGAACTATCTTCAAGATCTGTTAATATGAAAAATATATATATATGAATTCATAAAAATGTTTTTAAATCTAGAAATCGGCTCAAAAATTTTAATTCTAGTCATATTATAATGAATAGAATTTCTATAGCATCATTAAAATATAAAAATGTCTTCTTTTTTGCTCTTGCTGACAGGTGAAATATATTTTGCAATAGCTATTTATAAGTAATAAAATATTCATACATACTACAAATTATGTTTCATGAAAATTTTTAAAATAATTTGTTAATCAGAAAGTAACATTTTAATTACAATTAATGAACTGCTATTAATTATAACTAGAATTAATTTTGTTACTTAGTAGATTGGCAGGCATGAAAGAAAATAGTTTATTCATTGATTATGAAAGACAAATCTAGACTCTACAGACAAAAAAATAATATTATATATATTAGCACTGTTTAGAACAGTATTCAAAACGATTAATTCTAGGGATAATTATTTAAGTTATTTTATCAAAAATTTGTATATTAAAGAAAAAGAAAACTTTTTTTCCTAAAACTTTCCTAAATATAATCATTGCTTCATTATAAAATAATCACAATTACTTCATTTTAAAAAATAAAAATTATTTTAAATCATTACTTCGAAACTTTTACTTTTAATTATGATACATATTAATTAAAATCTTTTATTTATTTTTAAAAGATTTTAATGAATGTTTTGACTTATTATCACTAAAGAGTATTGCTATTAATCAGCACGAATTACTGTAATTAAAAAAAAAGAAAATCAATTAATTTTAAGATCTTTTTTTTTTTAAATCCAAAAGTAATTTTTTAAATTGTTTATATCATAGTAGATATATATTAGTGGAATCTAAGGCTTCCATCATGACCAAATATATTTTATTCAAAACTACAAAAAAAAAAAAAATGCATTGTTTTTTTCATGATTGAATTTTTTTTTTTTTAACAAGGCCTGGATATTTGAAAAATAAATTGAAAAACAATTATTGATTAATACTTTAATAAAGTTCATTTTTTCATATGTCTAGACACGTTAAATCTACCACATAACGTATATGAAAAAATAAAAAAAGAGAAATACTTTACTATAATCACATTCCATTCTTTTTTTTTTACAAGATGCTACTTAAGATAACATTACTTCTTTTTAAATATTTTCCAAATATATGTTAAATTTTCAAGTTGTTGTTGTGTGTGTGTGTGTGTGTGTGTGTGTGTGTGAATTGTTGAACTGCTACTTAACTTCAAAGTAAAAAATATTGAATGTATAACTAGTCAAGATCAAATAGTACAAAGAAAAAATCGCAGAGATAAAAATCTTGAGACTTTTTTTGAAAAGGGGAAAAGGGTTTAACATAATGATTTGATGGTGTAGTAATAAATATAAGGGAACCACGATATGCGTTATAGTTTGCTCCACTCTCCACCACCCTACACCTACATCGTTTATAATTAGTGTTTAAGATTTCTTGACAGCTTTCATTTCTTAAAAGAAGAATTTATCTCTTATTTTTCGAAAAATCTTGAATATTTTCATACAATATATAAATAATATTTGCCCACTTAAATTCAGTTTAAAACATATAATACTGAATTCATATTTTATTTATTATTTTAACACAAACTATTATATGAAGATAAAAAAAATATTGCAAAACAAAATTTAATTTGTTTAATAGTTCAACTTTGGAATAATTTTTCAAAAAATATAACGCACCAAAAGAAATATTGGAGAATGGTTTTCTCTACTTTATGACAAAATTGTTAGCAATAAAAAAATATCTTTATTGTGGATAAAGCATCTCTCAGTAATTCCAAATTTAAACAGGCACAAGCCAGAAACAAGTCTGGGAATATTAAATGAATAGGCTCTAGATGGGGATTTTATGTACAAGCCTTCTGGCATCCATTGATTACTCTGGCTTGCACTGAGTGGTAATACATATAAAGTTTTGCCTGTTTGAATAACAGTTAAAAGCAAGCATAAGAAATGGTGATCATGTGATGTTTATTGTCTTTAAACCAATCCAGCCCAATAGGATAGTGGTGGCTATGGTTATTAAAGAATCAACAACACCAAAAGGTATAGGTACTGAACTGAGTTCAGACCTGTATGACTATATAAGCTGATGAGCTTGGATTGAAAATATTATAGTGTTTTCAATTTAAGTCTCATAGTTTTGTAGTTAAGTAGAGATAAAAAAAAAATAGCTGCTGCAGGGTTGCATTAGATCCTAAGATCTAGGTGCAGTGCTCTCAGATCCAAGGCTACACACTAACGAAGGCCACAAGCCAGAAACTAGTATGGGGATATTGGATGAGTAGGCTCTAGATAGGAATTTTATGCACAAGCCTTCTGGCAACCATTGATTACTCTGGCTTGCACTGAGTGGTAATACGTATAGAGAGTTTTGCCTGTTTTAAAAACAGTTAAGAGTAAGCATAAGAAATGGTGATCATGTGATGTTTATTGGCTTTAATTCCAAATTTGTTGTACTTGTAACCATTGTTTGAAATATATTAAATTCTTGTTGAATGGTCTGATATTTGTTAGTAACACCAAGTTTCACTTCTCTCATATTTTTTGTTACAGATAAATTTAATTGTTCTAGAAGTGATAATTCTTCATTTACACTTACTCAAAATTCATTAGCATTTTTATCAGTATCAAAATATTGACAACTAGCAAATAATCTATTTAATATTTCTTCAGCAAAATTGTCAATTTCATTGTTTGAGACTAGTCTAAAAACTATATCTTTCTTCACAAACAAGATTTTGTAAAAATACATAGAGATATACATGTTACTTTTTCTTCTTATATATATTTCTTCTTTAATTGTAATAAGAAGTTCCTTATTTAATTCATTGTTAACTTCTCTAATTTCAAAAACAAAAGTTTTAAGTTTATCATTCTGCAGTTAACAATGTAGAATCATCTCAGTTCAAATACTCGATAGTTATTTAAACAGCCTCTAATATAGTTAATAATGTTTCAACCATATTCATATAATCTTACCTCCACATAATAATCATATTCAACTAGTGATATTTTTTCAGGTTTTTTAATTTGTAAAACATTTGATTATAATCTCCATGACAATCAAAGAATAGTGACAGTTCTTTTTGTTAATATTTTTGTACATATTTTTGCAAAACTATTTATTCTTTTTTTTTTCGTATTATTTTTGATAGAATTTTTGAATATTTTTACAATTTTCTATATAATTGTTTTTTATATAATATTCTACATTTACAGCTCTTTGTTTTTCACTGGTTCAAATTCAAAATTAGATCACTATCACTAATATTTTCTTTGAATTCTTCACTTTCTTCTTCTTAATGCAAAAATTTTCAAAATAGCATAGTTGCTAATCATAGGAGACAACCTTCCAAATTTCTGCATAGCATCAGCACCTTAAATCATTTCAAATATAATATCTATTTTTTTCAAGAGAAATATCAAAACTATCTAATTTTTGTGTTAACAACTCTAAAGTTTTTTCAACAGAAAAATTATTGATAATCAAAACCAAGCCAAAATAAAATGAATATTTACAATTTCTATATATGTGAATATCCATATATATATATATATGACAATAGATGGCGTTATACCAAAAACACTTTCAAGCGTTTGTTTACATAAACGTCAGAGCGAGTATTTCACTATCTCTAACTTAATTTCCACCTTCAGATCATGATTTCAAGCTATTTGCTATCGTCAGTGAAGGACAGGATTAAGAAACTAGATCTAAAACACAAACTCTGAGCGTTTAAGAAACAGTTTCTATTCAGCTTGCAAGCGTGAATCTTTTAGACACGTAATGTCTTCAAACTCAGCATAGCATGCCAGATAGCTACATGGGTCTGATATCAGTTCAGCATCACCACATAGTAGAAGTCTCTGCAATATATATCATTGCAAGAAAGACCTCAAAGGTACATTTATGAAAAACAAAAAACACAAGTTAAAAACTTGCATACGCTTGTATTTATGACAATAGATGGTGTTATACCAAAAACACCTTCAAGCGTTTGTTTACATAAACGTCAGAGCGAGTATTTCACTATCTCTAACTTAATTTCCACCTTCAGATCATGATTTCAAGCTATTTGCTATCGTCAGTGAAGGACAGGATTAAGAAACTAGATCTAAAACACAAACTCTGAGCGTTTAAGAAACAGTTTCTATTCAGCTTGCAAGCGTGAATCTTTTAGACACGTAATGTCTTCAAACTCAGCATAGCATGCCAGATAGCTACATGGGTCTGATATCAGTTCAGCATCACCACATAGTAGAAGTCTCTGCAATATATATCATTGCAAGAAAGACCTCAAAGGTACATTTATGAAAAACAAAAAACACAAGTTAAAAACTTGCATACGCTTGTATTTATGACAATAGATGGCATTATACCAAAAACACCTTCAAGCGTTTGTTTACATAAACGTCAGAGTGAGTATTTCACTATCTCTAACTTAATTTCCACCTTCAGATCATGATTTCAAGCTATTTGCTATCGTCAGTGAAGGACAGGATTAAGAAACTAGATCTAAAACACAAACTCTGAGCGTTTAAGAAACAGTTTCTATTCAGCTTGCAAGCGTGAATCTTTTAGACACGTAATGTCTTCAAACTCAGCATAGCATTCCAGATAGCCACATGGGTCTGATATCTGGCATGCTATGCTGAGTTTGAAGACATTACGTGTCTAAAAGATTCATGCTTGCAAGCTGAATAGAAACTGTTTCTTAAATGCTCAGAGTTTGTGTTTTAGATCTAGTTTCTTAATCCTGTCCTTCACTGACGATAGCAAATAGCTTGAAATCATGATCTGAAGGTGGAAATTAAGTTAGAGATAGTGAAATACTCGCTCTGACATTTATGTAAACAAATGCTTGAAGGTGTTTTTGGTATAACGCCATCTATTGTCATAAATACAAGCGTATGCAAGTTTTTAACTTGTGTTTTTTGTTTTTCATAAATGTACCTTTGAGGTCTTTCTTGCAATGATATATATTGCAGAGGCTTCTACTATGTGGTGATGCTGAACTGATATCAGACCCATGTAGCTATCTGGCATGCTATGCTGAGTTTGAAGACATTACGTGTCTAAAAGATTCATGCTTGCAAGCTGAATAGAAACTGTTTCTTAAACGCTCAGAGTTTGTGTTTTAGATCTAGTTTCTTAATCCTGTCCTTCACTGACGATAGCAAATAGCTTGAAATCATGATCTGAAGGTGGAAATTAAGTTAGAGATAGTGAAATACTCACTCTGACGTTTATGTAAACAAACGCTTGAAGGTGTTTTTGGTATAACGCCATCTATTGTCATAAATACAAGCGTATGCAAGTTTTTAACTTGTGTTTTTTGTTTTTCATAAATGTACCTTTGAGGTCTTTCTTGCAATGATATATATTGCAGAGGCTTCTACTATGTGGTGATGCTGAACTGATATCAGACCCATGTAGCTATCTGGCATGCTATGCTGAGTTTGAAGACATTACGTGTCTAAAAGATTCACGCTTGCAAGCTGAATAGAAACTGTTTCTTAAACGCTCAGAGTTTGTGTTTTAGATCTAGTTTCTTAATCCTGTCCTTCACTGACGATAGCAAATAGCTTGAAATCATGATCTGAAGGTGGAAATTAAGTTAGAGATAGTGAAATACTCGCTCTGACGTTTATGTAAACAAACGCTTGAAGGTGTTTTTGGTATAACGCCATCTATTGTCATAAATACAAGCGTATGCAAGTTTTTAACTTGTGTTTTTTGTTTTTCATAAATGTACCTTTGAGGTCTTTCTTGCAATGATATATATTGCAGAGGCTTCTACTATGTGGTGATGCTGAACTGATATCAGACCCATGTAGCTATCTGGCATGCTATGCTGAGTTTGAAGACATTACGTGTCTAAAAGATTCACGCTTGCAAGCTGAATAGAAACTGTTTCTTAAACGCTCAGAGTTTGTGTTTTAGATCTAGTTTCTTAATCCTGTCCTTCACTGACGATAGCAAATAGCTTGAAATCATGATCTGAAGGTGGAAATTAAGTTAGAGATAGTGAAATACTCGCTCTGACGTTTATGTAAACAAACGCTTGAAGGTGTTTTTGGTATAACGCCATCTATTGTCATAAATACAAGCGTATGCAAGTTTTTAACTTGTGTTTTTTGTTTTTCATAAATGTACCTTTGAGGTCTTTCTTGCAATGATATATATTGCAGAGACTTCTACTATGTGGTGATGCTGAACTGATATCAGACCCATGTAGCTATCTGGCATGCTATGCTGAGTTTGAAGACATTACGTGTCTAAAAGATTCACGCTTGCAAGCTGAATAGAAACTGTTTCTTAAACGCTCAGAGTTTGTGTTTTAGATCTAGTTTCTTAATCCTGTCCTTCACTGACGATAGCAAATAGCTTGAAATCATGATCTGAAGGTGGAAATTAAGTTAGAGATAGTGAAATACTCACTCTGACGTTTATGTAAACAAACGCTTGAAGGTGTTTTTGGTATAACACCATCTATTGTCATAAATACAAGCGTATGCAAGTTTTTAACTTGTGTTTTTTGTTTTTCATATATATATATTGGTAATAGTCCATTCTTCAGTAAGTATGGTAAAAAAAAATTCTTAGATTTTAGCTTTTTTATGGTCTTAACTAATTCCTTTTGTTTTACAATAACAAAATTTCATTATCAGTTGCCTCACTTTTGCAAGATAATATGATAGAATGATTCCCTTTGTGATCATGTTCTGTTTTAATTTTATTAAATGAGAATCCACTGAGTGATGAATACTATCATTGCTAAATCAGGAACTGTTTAGTTAGATATCTGATTCTTCCTGCTTATAGCCATATGCCTGTAAAAACTAATTGTTGCTGAACTCTTACAAGACAGTCTTAATGCAAAAATTACAAGTATCTACATCTTATTATTCTTATTCTTGAAATGTGGACAACAGTTTTTATAAAACTTGTTCACTTTTATAAGTTAAAAACACAAAACCAACAAATTAAATTTAAATATTTAAAAAAGAACTACAGAACAAAAACCAATACTACATGTAATATCTCTCTATTTTCATGATATACCAATTAAATATATAAAAAAGTATACATTACAAATTTCAACCTATCTGAAATCTTGAAAATTTTAAGGTAGTTGTTCCGACTGTGTCATGCAGCTGCTAGGCGATGCTGCGGTATCATCAATAACCACCAAGAAACCTGTAAGTGATGCCTTTCTATCTGAAAGTGACTGAAATCAACAAATTGAAATGCCTAAGGCAAAGTAAATCAAATAAATCCTTTGCAAATACAAATTTAAAAAAAAAAAATGCTATGAAATTTGAATTACAAAAACAGAAATCAGTAAAAATAAGTCAAAAGCAACCCCTCCCTCTCTAGAATGAAGAATTCTTTGCTGAAATGGACAAAGTAAAAAGCCTAAGGCAAAATTGAATAAAATCTTCTAAAATACAAATTAAAAAAAAAAAATGCTATAAAATTTGAATTACAAAAACAGAAATTGGTAAAAATGCTTCAAACGCAACCCCCCCCCCCAATAAAGAATTGCTATCCAAAAATAGCTGAAGTGAACAAATTAAATGCCTAAATCGAACAAATCCTTCTAAAATACAAATTTAAAAAAAAAAACAAGAAAACATTATGACATTCGAATTACAACAAAAACACTTTAATGGTAAATGTCAAAAAAATTAACAAAGCTTCATTAATGGCAGATGGGTCTTCATTAATAGTGAGACTTACAAAAACAGAATTTCATCAATATTTAGCTTTCAACATTTGCAAATATGCATCTGCGATCAGATTCCAAAGCAGCACAAAATACAAATTAAAAAAAAAGCCAAGAAAATGCTATGCATCAAGAATTTGATCAAAAATAAGTAAAATGCAAATATAAAAAAAGATATTGGTGTCTTAACTAACAGATATATATATACCCTTCCCTTCCTACATGAAAAATTAAAACGAAATAAAAAATTATTTGCAAATATGTCTGTGTGTTATCTAACTAACAGATATAATAATAATTCACATACCTTAAATACAGACTAATACATATTAAATAATTAAATATAGATAACAACGAGTGCATAGTGATCTGTTGTTATCTCTTAGAATAATTCCAAAACAGCTATTTATATCAGGAGAGTTACTAATTATTTTTCCCAAAAATTTATTACATTAATTATTCTCTGCTTTGAAATTATGGCATATCATAACATATGAATTTGAATTTAGAAATGAAATAAAATAATCAGAATAGAAAATAAGCATGGCCATAAATTATAGAAAGTTTAAAATAATCATTGATTACAGTTACAGGAAAAATTATTAAAAAGTTATATTTATTGGCAAGAATGTTACAAGATTTTATTTTAACAAGAATTTTAAGTAATTGAGAATATTATGGCATATCATTTAAATAGATTTATAGATATTGCAGGAAAAATATTACCCAATTTTCTTCAAGGCTGACTTGTCCAATATTTGTATGTTTTGCAGCATTTCCAGGCTCAGTTCATTTCCATTTGCACTATGATGACTTCATCATCCATCATGTCCTGCCTTGTTTACAACTCTTCTTTAATTAAAATTATAAAATTTAGCTTTCTATTGTTAAAATTTTTAACTTAGCACTTTTATCAAAGATGATCCCCAAGTGAATAACAGCAGATTAAAAAAAGAATTTAATAAAAGACATGGACCGAATAGTATCTAGCAAACAGTTATTTAAAAAAAGTTGCCAATTAGAATGTGATGAAATAGACCTCTCACATACATAATATCCCAATGCAATTTAAAATAATAAGTGATTCTTCAACATTTTGCCAAAGAGAAAATATTTTCTTTAAAACAAACTTTAGTATCATATTTTGTGCACACTGGTAATTATATATAAGATGCATATATTCATTGTTTTATTTAAAGAAAGTTGCAAATTGAAATGTGATGTAATAGGTCTCTCTTACATTAAAAAATATAGGTGCAAGCTTTAGCAAACAAAACAAAAAAGGTAGTTCCGCAAAATATAACATCCCAATGCAATTTAAAATAATAAGTGATTCTTCAGTATTTTGCCAAAGAGAAAATATTTTCTTTAAAATATACTTTAGTACCATATTTCTATGCACAGTAAATATATATAAGATGCATATTTAATTATATTTTATTTAAAGAAAGTTGTAAATGCACCTATTTTTTTAATGTGAGAGGTCTATTAGGTCACATTTTAATTTGCAACTTTCTTTACATAAAACTTTTTGCTAGTACTATTCGGTCCATGTCTTCTATTAAATTCTTTTTTTAATCTTCTGGTGTTCACTTGGGGATCGTCTTTGATAAAAGTGCTATGTTAAAAATTTAACAATAGAAAGCTAAATTTTATAATTTTAATTAGAGTTGTAAACAAAGCAGAACATGATGGATGATGAAGTCATCATAGTGTAAATGGCAGCAAACTGAGCCTGGAAGTGCTGCAAAACATACAAATACTGGACAAGTCAGCCTTAAAGAAAATTGGGTAATACTTTTCCTGCAATATCTATAAATCTATTTAAATGATATGCCATAATATTCTCAATTACTTAAAATTCTTGTTAAAATAAAATCTTCTAACATTCTTGCCAATAAATATAACTTTTTAATAATTTTTCCTGTAACTGTAATCAATGATTATTTTAAACTTTCTATAATCTATGGCATTGCCTATTTTCTAATCTGATTATTTTATTTCATTTCTAAATTCGAATTCATATGTTATGATATGCCATAATTTCAAAGCAGAGTATAATTAATGTAATATTTTTTTGGGAAAAACAATTAGTAGCTCTCCTGATATAAATAGCTGCTTTGAAATTATTCTAAAAGATAATAACAGATCACAATGCACTTGTTATCTATATTTAATTACTTAATATGTATTAGTCTGTATTTAAGGTTTGTGAATTATTATTTTATCTGTTAGTTAGATAAAGCACAGGCATATTTGCAAATAGTCTTTTATTTCATTTTAATTCTTCATGCGGGAGAGGGGAGAATATATCTGTTAGTTAAGACACCAATTTCTGTTTTCATATTTGCATTTTACTTATTTTTGATCAAATTCTTGATTCATAGCATTTTTTGGGGTTTTTTTTTTTAATTTTTATTTTGCGCTACTTTGGAATCTGATCACAGATGCATATTTGAAAATGTTGAAAGATAAATATTGATGAAATTCTGTTTTTGTAATTCCTGCTATTAATGAAGGCCCATCCACCATTAATGAAGCTTCGTTAATTTTTTTGATATTTACCATTAAAGTGTTTCTGTTTTTGTTGTAATTCGAATTTTATAACATTTTCTTGGGTTTTTTTTTTTTTAATTTGTATTTTAGAAGATTTTGTTCGATTTATTTTGCTTTAGGAATTTTACTTTGTCCATTTCAGCAAAGAATTTTTCATTCTGGGGGGGGGGAGGTTGCATTTGACGTATTTTCACCGATTTCTGTTTTTGTAATTCTAATTTCATAGCATTTTCTTGGTTGTTTTTTTTTTAATTTGTATTTTCTAAGGATTTATTTGATTTACTTTGCCTTAGGCATTTTATTTTGTTGATTTCAGCCACTTTCGTATAGAAATTTATCACTTACAGGTTTCTTGGTGGTTGTTGATGGTACCGCAGCGTCGTCTAGCGGTCGCATGACACGGTTGAAACAACTACCATTTTTAATTAGATAATCCATTAAACAAAATTTTATTTTCACAATAAAATTGTAAAACACTATGAAAAATTTAATGAAATGTTACACCCTTAAAAATATGTACTATGAGTAGCATGTTTGGGTGTGTAAAGTGTATTATCTATATCATTTTTGAATTAATGTTTTAAAAACAAAATCACTAAAAATATTCAAATGGTTTTATTGCTCATGATCAAGTGCCAGCAATGAAATCAATCCTAGGACCCCACATTTTAGAGACTAACACTCTACCAATTGCACTAATCTATGTAGCTGCTAAGGTTATAGATATGCAATTTATTAGATTCCATATATTTTATTACAGAAAGTAAAGTCATGATGATGAATGGCTTTAATATATTATCAGATAATTTATCAAAAATACTAAAATTTAATAGCAAAAGAGTGATATATCATAATTCAATCATGACTTAATTCATGGATCATTACCTGATTTCAAAAAGAAGAAGAATGTAGATCGTAGTTTCTAGAAAAATATTAGTTTTTTATAAAATAATTATTGTTCTCAATCTTTTACTGACTACATTATTATAATATAATTGCTAAAAAGATGTGCAAGAAGAAATATGAACTGGTAGCCTTTTGGATAGAAAAGATAATAATTAAATAATATTATTTCTAAAAACATCATTGGGATAAATAATCTCTGTGAATAAAATAATAAAAACCTGAAATATTTAAAAAACTTGATGCTATGGCAGTACAAGCAGCTAATTGTCAATTATTAAACAAACTTTATTGAAAAAAACAAACCAACTGTTCAACTCATCACAGAAAGACTAAAGTATTAGATTGTGGTGGCTAGCTTTAAAAAAAAAACATGTAGAAATTTACCTGTAGATATATTTAACTTTCTATTATGCATAAATCTTTGACCAATAAGAGACAATACTCAATCAATTTCACTTGTTTTTAATAGACAATTTTTCATATTGGAATGAATATGCTCATATATCAAAACCTAATTCAAAATTATTGATTAATAAACTAACAAATTTGTTATTAGCAAGCATAATGTATTCTGAATTATAGTATCTTCTAATAGCACTGTATGCACAGTTCATGGTTTTAAACAAATATTGATTTTTTTTCCATTCCATAGCATACTTAAAAAAGTATTCTATCTTTTCAAGCAGTAAACAGAGTTTAAAAAAGATCATGCTTATCCACCATGCCATTTTTTATCAGCTGGAAGATATCTATCTAAGGTGATTTTAGATCTGGGCATTTATAATCACTCTATATTGAAGTATCAATAACACTTACTACAAAACCAAAATCAAGAGTATTCGAGATCAATAATCTAGGTTGGTTTTGGAAAAAAAGGACTAAGTAATGATGTTCAAAAACACCACATTACATTAATTATATCACAATCAATGTACAACAAAATCTGCAATCACAATTTCTATTTATTTCATTTTCTCACTTTATTCTTCTATGATTTTGGGTTTTTTACTTTATTTCTAGAATTAATTCCATATAAATAGTGTTATTTTTTCCTGTACACATTGTTTCCTAAGCTAACATTTTATTATATTTATCAGTGACAAATCAAATTTTTAACACATCATTTTCTCAAATGGACTGTTTTTAACAAACAAATTTCAAATTATGTACAATTCTTTTTTTTTCTGTCTATACATTATTTAAATTGAGTGAGTGAAGACATGAAAAAACTTGCCAAGAATAATGCTTCATCCTTTTAACTTTTAATTTATTGCAAGTGCTTTGGTGCATGTTAATGTGCATTACTTTTGTGCATTATCCTGTTTTTTTTTTTAAAAAAAAGTTTGAAATGATATATAGCACTCTTAACTCTCCAGTCTTTCTTTGAATCAATATTAAATATAACGTTCATCAAAAAATAGTTCTGAGTGCTCACTTTTTAGTTTTAATTCATTGCAAGTCCTTTTGCATGTGCTTATGTACACAATTCCCCCCAATATCTTCATTTATTATGTTTTGTCCCCATTTTTGTTTTACTTCTCTTATAAAATAGTATTTATTTTATTATAAAAGGGGGACAAGGAGAAGATGGTAAAACTTAAGTTGCGCCAAATTTTGCTGAGACATATTAGCATTGAGAAAGAAAAAGCTTTCAAGTGTAGCTATGTTATATAACATCACAATCATTCAGCACACATTACAACAATGATCATAAAAACATTTTAATTCTAGAAAGATGATATTTTGAATGAAAGCAAAAGATTCATGCAAAATAAATGTCAATCAAGACTTATTTTCAATAAGTAGTGTTTTAAAATTGTTTTTAGATTTATAAAATCTTAAATTATGATTTCAAAGATTTTTTTCACATATATTTTCTTATTTATAAAATTAGAGTAAAGATCATTATGGAACATTAAAGGGATATAAAACTCTAACCACTATATATAATTTATATAAATCCCAGTTTTAATATAAATAATTACTATGATATTAAAATGTATCTATATATCAAGTTATAAAATCAGGTATTTTACCTTTGTTTCAGTGAAATAATCATAAATTTGTTTTTTCATAATTTTTAATGGTTTTTCAGTGCTATTATTTTTTTATTAATTTTTTCTCTGGTCTCTTAAAAAATGATTAAATTGAGATTTTACTGTATGCCATTAAGATAAAGCATAATAATCTTAAGAAAAATTTAATCCATTTATGATTTGAAGAATTGGGGAGGGGGGGGATCTCTGTGTAAAACCCAATTGGATCCTTTTGCAATGGCAACAGATAAAACAGAATGCATGAAGATTCACACCAAGAAAGTTTTTGTGTATTTCTATTACAGAAAAGTGAACAATTTTCTATTGAAATCAATTTATTATTAAAAACAAATTGATGTTAATTATGCTTATCCATTTAGAAATACTACTTTTGATTTCATTTTTTACTTTCTTTTCATTTTTAAAACTAAATATGAGGATAAACATATCTTTTAGAGCTACATAATCTCTATTATGGAAGATTGAAAAAAAAATATAACATGCTTGTGTTGTTGTTATCCTATATGTCTAGTTTTTCAGAACAATATCAGAGGGAGAGAAAAAATTCACATATTATCATTTAAAAAAAATTTTTTTAAGTAGTTAGATAACCAGAAACAATCAATTTTGACATTGTTGAAATCTAGCCTTTAGTTCTTTCTAAATCATAGTAAAAAAGGAGAAAGGAAACAACATACATCTGGTCACATTGAATATTAGCTTCAGTAAATTTATTCAATTTTAAATTATCATATTACATATATTTCAAGAAACAGCATAATTTAAATTAAAGCAAATATGGACAGAAAACAGCAGAGCAAAAAAAAAAAAAGAAATGAATCTTACTGTCAGTCAAACATTGAAGTTAAGGAGATCCAGATTATAAAACCAAAAAGAGTAATATCAAGGCTGGGCTTTCTTAGATTGTTGTTAACCTATAAAAGAAATATGCCTTAAAATAAAATTGTTGTTAACCTGTAAAAGAAATATGCCTTAAAATAAAATGTATTATATATGCTTGCCTTATATTTTAATCATATTATTCAATTAACTGATTATTCAATCTTATACTAATCTTTTTATGTGTGAAACAATGAAAGATACAATAGTTAGAAAAAGTGATCATACCAATCATTAGGTTCACAAATGTATTTAAGAGAAAGATAAATTCACTTTATTCCAAATTAATATGGAATAAAAAAACTGTGGTCACCAGTATTAGAATACTGAATAGACATGCCAAAGATAATGGCCTCTCACTTCACTCAATTCCTCTTTTTCTTTCAGAAAATGTTTACAACTCAATATTTAAATTTGTAGTCAAGCGTTGGTAGCCGAGAGGTCATTACAACTGCCTTGCAAACAAGTACTTGGTTGCAGACAGTTGTGGGTTCACCTCCAGACGATGCTATGACATATGGGAAAAAAAACTCAATATTTAAATTTGTATTTGTGTACCTTGATGCTATAAAATTTGTCTGCATTACCCCTACTGATAAACTACCACCCAGTGATAGTAAGTTTTTTCAATCTCTTATCAAATGGGTTGCTGCTCATCTTGACATGAATCAACATTCCATTTTAAAGAAAATAAATTTATTAGGATGCCTATAATGTGACTCATTCATAATACTAATCAATCTGAATCTCAAACTCTGCTTAATTTCAATAATAAACAAATCATTTCAAAATTCAAATTCTGGCACCTAGAATTAAAATACTTAGATTTCCTTATTAAAATCAATCTAGATGCTCTAACCACTAATTACTATTTATCACAAAGAATGGCATGTGCTAACATTGACCCTACTGCTCGCTATATCATAAATCAGAAGAAACAATTCATCACTTTTTATTCTAATGTCCAAACTTTCTTATATATAAAAATATTATTGAATCAATCACTAAATCACATATATCATCAATCACTAACCTCATAGATAATATGAAGCATAGTCTCTTTCTTTCCATTAGAATCACAATTTTCACCATATTCATCCTTTAAGTCCTGAGGTGTCATTTATGTTTTAACCCTACGTCCAAGAAATTGCAATCCCTGTTTTACAATAAGATATCTAAAATCAAAAACAGAGATAAGGCACTTGCTCCCTCTTATATATATCATTCCACATGAAGTGTCATTAGTCTTCCTTCTCATTTGTAATAACAGGTTAGTAACCAAAGGATATATATCGAGAATATCAATAGTCACATGGTAAAGATAGGTTTTGGGAGTATTGTTTCTAATATATAATTCCGTTTGAAACTAGTTTTTTAATAAGAAGTAAATAATTTATATATATACAATATGCACTATTAATTAATTACCTCTATATTGCCTAAGCTGCAACATATATATATATGTAATATGTTTTATGCATTTCAAATAATATAAACTATGTAACCATATACATCAATAAAGATTATGTTAAAAGTGAACTGTAGTTTGGATAGTTGTGAAATACATTTAAACTTTTAATACACTTTAATTCGACTTTTCGACATATATTTATAAATCGCTTAGTCACTTTTGATTGTGATTGCTTTTGTTTTCTGATAAATAATTTTATAAAAAATAAGAAATCAAAATATAAAACAATATTATCTTAATATTTTGACATAATGTTTGATTTTAAAAATCTTTAGAAAATGGGATGAGCGAATCATATATCAATCTTATTTAATTACTGTTCTTTTACATTATACCGTTTTGTTTTTGCTGTATTTTTATAACTCTTCGGAAACTCGTTTCTTTTAACTCGTTAACAAACTTGCAATTAATTTGTTTGCTTCTCATTTAGATATTAAAAAAGATAATTAATGATTAGACAAATTGTCTATTATGCAGTTATTATAACTACCTCCCCATAAACAAAGATATCAGCTTTTGTAATTAAAAAAAAAAAAGACTTTTGCGCTCATCATTTTTAATGTTCAAATTTTTGTAAAAATAATTTTATATCAGAAAAATACAATCTAATTATTCTCTGTTGTGTTTACTTATTTATTTAAAAAAAAAAAATTATAATCATAAAAAATTCCGATTTGTATTTATTTTCAACGATTATTTGATGGATATTCGTAATATAGTTTACAAAAATCTGCAACCTTGTATGTTCTTATTAAATTAATAACATATCTTAGAAATGAACAAAAGAGGGATGGGGATATTAAAATTGTTCCATTGGATTATTTTTTTATTACCTTCTTTACCCCATCCCTCTCTTTTTTTTCTTTAATAGTGACGCTTGTTGTATTAGTAATAAAAGATATATCGAAAGAAAAAAAAGGGGTTGAGCCATTTCTATAACAAACATCAAGAAAAATGAGTATAAGCATAATCTCATTTTATTAGAATTGAAGAATTAAAAAATACATTCTGCAATCTAATCTTCGATTTCTTTTAATAAGAGAGATTTTCTGCTTTGGAGAAAAAGTAATGAACATCTTGTAAATTATTATCTTGTATTCAAAAAATAAAACAATATTGCTAATGGAGCTTCACTGATAATGAAAAAAATAGTTATTTAGTATGTAACTTCTCAACAGGTTTAGTATACAGTTATGAAATATTTTTATGTCTATGCTTCAGGGCACTGTTAAAAAAAAATGGAATGTAGAATGGTTTTCACAAAACCATAATAATAGTATCAGTATAACAGTAATAATTAGTTAATTAAATATTTAAATTAAAGATAGCAAACCAGACCAATTGCAAAGACTGTCCTGACTAATTGACTCACAAATAGAAGTGAATAAAAAGTTTCAATAATACATATAGCAATAATTCATGTAGTAACATCATATGTGTCAATTTAAATAGTTTCATTTAAGATCCCTAATATGAAGTGCTACAGTTTGATTTTTTTCAATGTCTATAGAATATATTTTTAATATGGTAAGACTATTAGAAACATCACTGCTTACTGTCTTGAAATCTGCTGATATTAAGACAAAAGAACGAGTTTCATCTGATTTTTTTACAGAATATCTGGCAGATTTAAATCAAATCATATTAAATGATGATTCATATATGGAGTCAATTATTTACAAAATTCATGTAAGCATATATCAAGTGAAAAAATCTATCAAAACTAAAAATGTTAAACATATGCACATTAATATATGAGGAAGCAGAGTCTACTTTTCCATAGAAAATAATCCACTTGTACCTATAGCCATTAAAAAAACATTGTTATAAGTAATGACAATAAAAAAAATTATATTGATGCTATTGCTAGACCTTTTAACTTAGGTGAATTCCATATGAAGTTTAACCATGATTGTGATGATGCCCATCTCTTCCAAGATAATAAAAGATATCTTAGTACTCTTTCTTTGATGATTGATATTTCCTATTTATACCTTATATTATCCTTTCCTCTCTGCATAAATTTTACAGCTATAATTTTGAATAAATTAAACACCTTTGTGCATGAGTGAAGTAAATTTCTTCAGTTGCTGCATTTTTAAAGTTAAAATTACTAAAAACACATTATAATAATAATGTAGCTTACACCAAGGCACATGCACTTTACAGATAGAACACTATTTATAATAAATACTCTCCTTTCCAAACACAAGATAAAGTCTTTTTAAAAGATAGAATGGATCACTCTATCTTTTTCACACAAGCTATATGCTTTTTTAAAGTTAAAATTACTAAAAACACATTATAATAATAATGTAGCTTACACCAAGGCACATGCACTTTACAGATAGAACACTATTTATAATAAATACTCTCCTTTCCAAACACAAGATAAAGTCTTTTTAAAAGATAGAATGGATCACTCTATCTTTTTCACACAAGCTATATGTATGGGCCAATCTGAAGCATTTGGAATTGAGATCGTGAAGATTTAATTAATCACTTTAAATTACTTATCATATGATTTTTGTTAATAATGCTTGCAAAATTTTTACAATTTATGATACATCATTATTAGATGAAAACTTAAACATATGTAAATATTTTTATTTATATAGTGCAATGTTTTTATAAGTTATAATAATAATGTAGCTTACACCATGGTACATGCGCTTTATAGATAGAACACTATTTATAATAAATACTCTCTTTTCCAAACACAAGATGAAGTCTTTTTAAAAAATAGAATGGATCACTCTATCTTTTTTACCCAAGCTATATGTATGGGCCAATCTCTAATGCAAACCCCCCCCCACATCTCTCATTAACTACAGAATTAGTAAAACACATAGTTAAAATTTCCTTTATCAATTTTTATTGTTTGATTAAGGGTTGAACTTTTTATATCCATCTGCATATTTTTTTTTATTATAGAAAGAAAAACTTTGTATATTACTGAAGTCGTGTGAAGCGCGAAAGTCATAAACATATAGATAAGAGACAACTCTTAACTATTTTAAAGGCAAAGCTTTATTAATCACATATACACTTTTCTTCAAAACTGAATAACCTTAATTTCATAAGACTAGGTTGAATAAACTTTCACTTGCAGTAGCAATTGACATTAAAAAAAATTGTAATTATGGCAAATTCTAATGACATTATTAAGATTTGTACTTTAATTAAATATGTACAGCTAAATTATTAATTTAAATTGACTATTTGTAAAATGCAATGCCAACTCTAAATTGAACATCATCATCATTTTCAATTATTATCAATTCACTGCAAAATGAAGATCACTCCAATGTAATACAATTTCTTCAATTCATAGTCTCTCTTCACATCACAAATAGAAAACTTCCTTATTTCATGCATCCATCTCAAATGTGGTCTCTTTCTAGATCTTTTACATTCTCGTGGGGACCAAATTTAAACTCCATCTGTCCATTTCTTATTATCTCTTCTAACATTATATTCAGATCAATTTCATTTTAGTCTTTTAATTCTTCCAAATACTGTACATCAATGATACCTGATTTTTTTTTTTACATATGTTTCATTTTTGATCTCTTCTTATTACTCTTAACATAATTTCTCTATATTTTGTTGAATGTTTAAAGTCTCTGCATTGTTCTTGTTAAATTTTGAAGTCTCAGATCTATAAGTATAATTAGTAAAACCCATATATTAAGAATCTTTCTTTTCAAACACATAGACATATTGTTATTTAATATTATTTCTTCAAAAAAAAAAATCCCAAATTTAATTATATGATTAATTTCATTCATTATGTTTCCATCTGTATTAATAATCTGGCAAAATATTTGTAACTTGTTATAATTCATGATTATTAATCTTTATTTTTTTTTCTGAGAAAATTCATTGAATTACTTTAGTATTTTTGGCCTTTATCTTTAATCCTATTTTCTTACTTTCTTCTGATAACTTGCAACATTTCTGAAGTTCTGAAACATTATTTGCAAAAGCAATCACATCTGCAAAATCTAAATGATTTCAATAATCCCATTTTCTTTTACTTCCTTAGATTTCCATTTTAATCCATAAAATAGTTGTAAAATTATTGTAAGAAGTTTTGGAGATATAGAATCATTCTGTCATAACATCTTTCTTAATGTTAATCTTCTTAGTATTACCAGTTAATTTAAAACATTACAGTTATTGCATTTTGATAAATATTCTTGAAGTTATACTAATATCCGATGCCTATATCTTGGTCCAAAGCTTTCACCATTGTGAAAATACTCAAAATAATTTAATGCTTTCGCATAATTATAAATTTAAAGAAAAATTATAACTCCATTATGTTAAAATTATTTTTAAATCCAGCTTGTTCATTTGGTTGCTTTAAAATCCAAAGTTGACAATAGATGAATTGCAATTATCCTAGTAAAGATTTACTTTTAGAAGATTGATAGGTCTATAATTTCTAATATCTTTCTTATCACTTGTTGCATTTTTTCAATTATCTAGTAACAATTTTATTATTTAAACATTCTGTGTATAGTTTTTTCAACAGTTTTCCTATTTTCTTTCTGTTTTTTTTTAAAGATATTAATAATAATTCTTTCATTTGTTGCAGATTTTGTCTTTTTCATAAATTTAATTATATGTCCTAGCTCTTCATTAACAATGCTTGCAATTCATAAGATGTAATAATTATAATGATTACTTTATTATCTTGTTTTTTACTAGATATATTTTGTAGAAACCACACATTTCATGATATCATTCCTCTTCTTAATAATAGTTTTATCTTTTTTTCTTCTTATTACTGAAATAACCTTTTTTCAAATCCCAAGATACTGTTTTGTACTTCTGAACTTTTATCATCTTTTTTCCATGTCAATTCACAGTTATATTTTCTTATAATATTATTATCTCATTTTTGTACCATTTTACAGAATTCTAGATGTATTATTTTAAATATTTTTACTTTTTTTTTTTTTTCAGATATTATTTGAAAAATTACTGATGAATTGCTGCTTTTTTGTGTAAGCTATCTTTGTTGCAGTTCTTGGTAATTATCTTCTTATTGATCTCAGTTAAGTTTGAATTATCTTCAAAGCCTATCAAGATTTTAAAACAATTAGCAAGTTCTAATTTAAATTCATTGAAGTATTTCTGAAGATAAGGAATATCAATTGTCAATGTCTTAATAATTTTATCTAATTTTGCATTAATATATATCTTACATCATAATAATCACTGACACTTCCTGTGTTGAATCTATTAAAAACATTACAGTCCTAAAAAAACATATTTTCTATTAGTCAAAATGTAATTAAAATTCTAATTTAAATTCACTGGCATGTTTTGAAAGATTAGGAATATCTAATGTCAAGTGTCTTTTTTAATAATTTTCATTTCTCTAGTTTTGCTTTAACATGTATCTTACATCTTAATTATTGATTAACACTTCTTGTGTTGAATCTATTAAAAGCATTACCCAATCCTGAAATATATATTTTCTGTTATTGAAAATATAATCCAATTATGATGTATTTGGATGCTTCTATGCCCATTTGCATTTAGCATTTTGCTTAGAAAGAATTCATAATATACATTTTTTTCTCTTTTTTTTTTGCAAATTCCACAAGTCTGTTTCCTCTCTCATTCCAATCACAATCAAATTTATCTACAATACTTTCATTCAATTGCTTACCATTTTTAGCATTAAAAGTCTCTGATAACAATTTTAAAATGTTGTTTGATGCAATCAGAAGCATTCTGTACATCTATATAAATAACCTTTATTTTTTCATCACAATGAGAACTTCTTGGGGTATAGACATTGAATTATCTGCATTTGATATATTCTATTAATTTAAATTACTTATCTGCCACTCTATTTGATACATCAATCTATCTCCCATCAATTATGTTTCCAATAGTTTTGCATTTATAGTATATACAAGACCACTTTGCAAATCAATTATCTCTTCATCTTTTTTTCTAACTTTATAAAGCTCAATGACATCCTATTTAATATTAGACTGTTCTTTTCTAATTCATATAATCTTCTTTCACTTGAAAATGATCAATTGAAAATAGTTAAATAAAAAAAATTATCATCAAATAACAGTCTAGATCCAGAATCAAGGGATATTTAGCATTCTCTATCTTCAATCCCTGCCTTGACTGATCACTTTACAACCATCCCAGAATAAGAATCATAATTTAATTTGGTTTATAAATATTTAATGAGATAAATCATTCACACACATATTTACCCTGCTTTCAAGACAAACTCAAATGAGATTTCTGTTAAAAACTATCAGACAATATTGAGAAAAAAGGCCATAATGTTTGTTAACATTAAGCACAGAGATAAAAAAAAAAAAAGTCAATAAACTTACTAAGCTGGATGATGAATGTTGATTAGCAATCCATTATATTCTTTTACCATTAGAATGCCAAGAATATCTGGAATGGACATTAGAAATTTGCTCTATTTTATTTATTTAAATCCTCAAAGATATCAAAGAATCTCCCTTTCAGTTAATAACAAATTCCTTTCTGCACTTTCTGCAATCAAGCATTCACCATTGAGATATATGTAGACAATGCTCAAGGATTACACATGAATATTAAAACTCCATTTATTTATTTTAACATAGAATTATATATATATTGTACCAGTCAAAACATGTTTATCCATCTAGCATGAGCTGGAACTCACAAAATGTACTTCAAACCCAGTCCAGCCTCAGATTTAGGTCAAGGACCAGCCTGGAATCAAACCGACTCTCTAAGCCCCAGATCTAACACCTAATGAATAACATAATAGTGATGGCACATGAGAATTAATTTTAAATCCAGCCTTTTTATACTTGTGTTTCTGGAATGCTTTTAATTAGTTCATTGTTTTGAAAGATGCAACTGTTAGATAACGTCCAAAAATAAATTCAAATCTATTTCTAAGATTAGAAATAGATTTGACAAAAATGTTTATAACAAAGAAATCTTTAATCTTGATCCCATTTTAAATAAAAACTTTAATTAAAAATACCTTCCCCAGATTAAACAATAGCGTTTCCAACCCTTTAATTATTTTTAGACAATTTACAATTGCATCTTCCATTTTGGATTTAAAAAGAAAAGTATAGTTTAATAGGAAAAAAGTTACTTTGAAAGAAAAAGTTTAAAGAATGACATATAATAAAATATTTAAAATCAATATTGTTAGTAAGTTTTTGCTCCTATATATATATATATTTGAATCGCACCTATAATACTTTAATAAAAAAGAACTAATAATTAATAATAGAATTAATAATCATAAAATTAATAATAAAATGTTATTGAAAGTTAAAATTGATAAATTTAAGCGCGCATTTCAAATATATACATAACATAACATATATATATGACAAAAAGAGCGGGATAAAATATGGAATTTAAATATAGGTTAGTAGGTAGAAACATGAAGCACAATCTTAAGCTAAGATTGACTGCTTCAATATATATATATATATATATATATATATATAAGTAACAAATATATGTAACTCTTATTCTGCAATAAGCGTCTCTTGTTCATATGAACATACAAAAACATGCAAGTACAAATGCCATAGACAATATGTGCATAATATCTATGAGACTAATTTGTCTGCCCCTAATTTAATAATGCATTAAACCACAAAAAACAGAAAAAACATTCTATGTAAGGGACAATCAAACTATTTTGCTCACATAAAAATGTTATCATACAAACACATACACATGTATACCGTATCATTATTTTTTTTAAAATGCAAAATATATATATATATTCTATATAATATATAAAACAAGCAATATGGATTTGTTATTGTAAACAATTAGTTTGCTAAGAAGTTTTATTGATTCAAAGCTACTGATTCAAATTATTACTATCAATTCATTATGCATAAATATATTATAGTGACTGTGATAAATTTTAAAATTTCTTAATTTCATAATCATTTTATACTTTAAAATGCAATCTATCCCAGATTTCTATATTAAAGCATACAAACAAATCATCAGTTTCTAAGAGAAATAAATTGTCACTGCTGACATGTCATTATTTCATTGTTTTCAATTTCATAATAACATTTTTAAGATAAGATATTCTTAGTTTATCCTCAACATTCTTTCACAAATTCTACTTTGCAAAAGATTTTATAAGAAAACATAATGTCCTAAAATATGTCCCAAAACTTCTCTTTTCATATCAATTTCAGTCTTCATTAGTTTTCTTTTCCATCCAACTTATCCTAGTCAACCTTCTCTGAAACCATATTTAAATATTTTCCAATCCTATTCTTTCCTATTTTTCCAAAGAACAAATCTCACATCTATTTATCATTATATTTCAAAAGTTCTAGCAAATTTTATCCTTTTTTGATATATATTTATTTAATAATATCATTAAAATAACAACAATAATTCCATATATATATATATATATATATATATATATATATATATATATATATATATATATATATATATATATATATATATATATATATTATGTTATAAAAATAGGTAGTTGTGACTTACACCCAATGTGGCCATTGGGCATAAGTCACAACTACCTAAAAATAATACAGATAAGTTTTTTTTTAGCAAATATTTTTTGCCATATCAACATGATGCAAACTATTTTAATGCTTCAATTTATTGGGCATATATAGCAAAACTTATCATTTTTATATATAAAATTGACTAGAACTAATAATAATAATAATAATAATAATAAACAATCCAAATATTTACAAATATAACATGCAAATTAATTTTTTTCTCTCACTCTCCTCCCTCCTTTTCCTTCCTTTATCCCTTAGCACTGCATATTATTTGAAATATAAACATAAAATAGATTGTGCAAAAAAATATAAGATCTTTAATTATATTAAAACACCTTATAGAAGGAAACTATATGAAACTATTATATTAGCTACAACAAATATAATTTTATAAATATATATATAAAATATCCAATTAATTTGACTCACAATTGACTAATTAAACATGAATGAAAAATTATATAGTTTATATTATAACAGATGCATAAATATACCTGTTACATGAAACACTTAAAAAAATATTAAAAAATATTCAAAGTGAAAAAAAGAAAATGATGTTTGTTTGTTTTTTTTTAATAAATAAAAAAGACTATTGTTTAATAAACAAGATAAAAAGATTTTAGAATAAATCAAAAGACTGCTGTTATTCATTAAGCTATTATAGTCAGTCCTGCTGTTAATTATTCTACTATTAGAATTATGTGGCTGTTATTTTGATTCTGAACTGGTTAATTTGATTTGACTGCAATAAGCTATACTAATTTTGTTGATTCCTTTATTGAGAATGACCAATTCATACTTCCGTGATGTATAACTAGGTATGCAGATGCCCTAACATCACCACGCAGTGCTAAATTCGCAATGGGGTGTTCATTTGCTATCACAGCCCAGTTCCTATGCATTTGACAGCCTGAAATGTGAGATATCTTTGACCTGACATTGCTGATACATCTACCCACTATTATAGAAACTACTACTGAACAAGGCCATACAGATATATGCTGCTCTAGAAAGAAGAAGCGACAAACTGTTAAAAGAAACCAGGAAGCCTGTCCCAAAATGCCTGCTATCAACTTTCAAAAAGACCAGGGTGATCACTCCAGAAAATGCTATAGTAAAACCTAAGTAATTATATGTAATAATTCATTCTAGATGAAAAATGATACAGGAGTAAGATTTCATTCTTTTATAAATTGTCATGAAATTAGAAATAGTCGAATTTCATTCAAATGTCATGAAATTAGAAATAATCAAATTTCTTACTATCTATTTTAAAATGGACTCATCTATATTAAATAATTGTGTAATTCGTTTAATTTAGTTTTAGTTTTTATTATTATTATAATGTTTTTGGTAAATAAATATGTTGTTTTAAGTTATTTTTTTAGCTTAATTCTCTCTCCATAACTCACCCTATAACATTTAATTAAGTTAAAATTGTATTAATTATATTATTTGTGTTTAAATATGCATGGTCTGATAGCCTAGGTCAGTGATCTTCAACCCTCAGTCCGTGGACCAGTGCTGGGCTGCAGAAGTTTTCTGCCAGTCCACTGCAAGACTGGCAAGAAAGTTTGTAATAACAAAATAATAAGATTTTAAACTTTTAATTAATATAAACAATTTTTATTTATTTTTTCATTGCATTTTTACCCAATTAAAAAAAAAGAAACAAAACAAAAACAAAATCTAATCAATCGTACATAAATTAATTTTTCTATTTATCACAGATGTTTATAAGAGGGTAGAATTAAATTTTTTATTATTTTTCTAAAAAAATTCTAAATTAAAAAAAAAATTTTTAGTATACAAACTCTAATTGTCTTTTGATAGCCAATCATGGCCACTTGTTGGCGTTGTTTATATGTTAAAACAATAAAATGTAAAGTTACCTGGCTGCGATTTTAAAAACACAGTGACTTTTTTTCATCTCTTAAATTTTTTCTACTCTCTCTTTTAATATTTCATTTTTAGTGGGGTTTTTTTGGCTACACAGTGATTTTTTTTTGGACTTTAACTTTTATTTTTGAAATCAATTTTTATTATTTTTTTTTTTTAAATAAAAACCAAAAAATAACTTCTGTCTCTAACTTTTACAAAGTATTTCTCAATATACCTCCCCCAACCCCCAAAATAAAGTAAGATCAAAACTTTTGACTTTTTCAAGTTTCAGTTTGTTTTTGTTTAAAAATACAGCCACTTTTTTTTTGGCCTATAAGGCAATATCTTTTTTGCATTTATTTGTATACCGCTGATATACTAAAACTTTTATTTTTAAAACCAATTTTTATTACCTTTTTTAAAAAATAAAAACAAACCAAAAATAACTTTTGTCTCTTATCTTTTGTCTCAGTGAAGACAAAGTATTTCTCAACCCACTCCCCCAAAAAAATTAAAATAAGATATTTTTTGGCTTTAACTTTTATTTTTGAAATCAATTTTTATCACCTTTTTTTAAAAAAAAAAAACAATCAAAAAATTTCTGTCTCTAACTTTTACAAAGTATTTCTCAATCCACCTCCACCCCTACCCCCAAATTAAAATAAGATCAAAACTTTTGACTTTTTCAAGTTTCATTTTCTTTTCTTTTTTGTTTAAAAATACACCCACTTTTTTTTGGCCTATAAGGTGATATTTTTTTTGGCTTTATTTGTATACCGCTAATATACTAAAACTTTAATTTTTAAAACCAATTTCTGTTACCTTTTTTTGAAAATAAAAACAAACAAAAAATAACTTTGGTCTCTATCTTTTGACTAAGTGAAGATAAAGTATTTCTCAACCCACTCCCCCCTCCCAAAAAAAATTTAAATGACATCAAAACTTTTGACTTTTTCAACTTTCGTTGTCTTTTTTTTTTAAAGCCGGTGACTTAGGGTGAATTATTTTTTGGGGCTTTATTTCTATTATGCGATGTCTATTGTGCCCTTTTCTATAAGTCAGAATTAGTTCATCATAGCAATTTAATAAAAAAAAATTAAATTTAGAATATGTTCTCTTTGTGGAATAATTATATTGTATTGATAATATTTTAAAAATACAATTTAAAGCTAAATAAAAATATGTAATGCTTAAAATTATGATAAATAACTTCAAAATAGTTAAACAAAGCTAAAAGTATTAATTACATATGGTTGGAAAAGCTGGCCATAATAAATAACGCAGCTATAAATGTTTAAAATATGTTTTAAAAGTTGAATTTTAATAACTAAAACTTGTAATTAAATAAGTGCTAAATTTTAAAGTATAAATTATATTTAGTAATTATATTTAATATTATATGTCTTAAAAGTAATCTTTGTGGTAGAGAAAAGTTATATTTAATTCTATGTTTTCAAAATTATTATTCCAAATTTTATATTATTATATTATTTAGTTAATATAATAATTGTTGCAATTAACATTTAATAATTTTAGGCACAATTTTGATACAATCTGTAAGTCATGTGACCTGTATAATACAGACATGAACACATGCTTGCTAGTATTTGTGTTAACAAAGTTCTTATCTATCATGAAAGCAAATATTAAATCAGTTGTTATAGAATGTTTTAAATAATTTTATAAGACGAATGCAATTAGTTAAAATTAAATATTTTGTTTTAAAATAAAATAGATAAATTAAATATAAAAGGTGGTGTAATGAGCACATACGACGTTACATTATTTTTTATTAGTAAACATGAAAAAAAAATAAAAAGTTCGCAAATAAAAACTTCTTTTGTTTAAGAATTAAAAATTGAAATTAAATATCATCTGAGCTCATATCTATATAAAATCGCACATATAAAAAAAATATTAAAATAAAACTTTATTAAAAGTAGAAAAGGTATTGTAAAAGCAAAAACTTAAAAAAGATTTAGAGATAAAAATATATCTTTAAGTTTGAAAACAAATTAATGTTACTGAAAAATGGAAATGATTATTTTAATTAGTCAATGTAAACTAGCCTTGGGCATTTAAATGTATAAGCAATGGTCAGATAGGAAAGAAAAACAATGGAATCGGACCTCAGCGAAAAGACCATCACATCGATGATGTAATGTCCATTGAATCCTTAAAATATAAAAGGAAAACTTTGGAAATTATTAGTTAGTTATTACGATGTGACTATATGTGTTAGTGCGGAGTTGAAGGAGAAGGGATTGAAAAGATGCACTCTTCAATCCCTTCAGTTTTGTTTTAAAAAAAGAAATGACATTGTTTTCTACATTGAGGACCAGCCAAAGCAAAAGACCTCCGTATGAATAAATAAATCGGCCAACAGAATACCAATCTCTTTAGGATGGTGTGGGAATTCCATTAAAATGGCAAGCTACTGATAAAAGGAACATTTTGAAATCGTAAAAACTTTTTGAACTCTCAGCTTTAAATATATATAATTAATGAACATTTCTAAACAATAAGAACTTTACTTCTAAACTTGTTCCGTATTTAAAAAAAAAAATAGAAATAGATTCCTATCTGACCAAACTAAATTATTTATTAATTAGGTATAATTTTATTTGATGTATTTCTTTTGTAAAATCATTTCCATTTATTTATTTTTTTTGTTCTTTTAAGTTTTTATTATGATTTCTGTTTTTCGATAAATTAAGCTATATAAATATTAAACTTAAGTCGGGCATGAATGGCTATATAGATTTGTAAAGTTATATTAGGGGAGGGTAATCTTAGGTTATTCATTTCGTAGTTGAATTAAGTCAATGGATTGGATATATTGGTGTAATTAGTAGATGTAGTACGAGATTCGCTATGGGCAGAATTGCTATTATACACCGCACACACTCATTTTGCCTATGGGAGGAATTATAAGATGGAGACTGCAGTTCCTTTCTATGGAGTTTTTTTTTATTGCTCTCATCGTCAGATAGATGTAATATTCCTATCTGACGAGAAGCAGTTTCTTCTCTTAACCTAATTGTGCTGCCGTATTCGTATTACATTGAACACATAGATATATCAGATGGATTGAAGTTTGGTTTGACTGCGAACCTTTGGCTAGGGTTAAACAAGGATTGAATATTTTCTTTTCAAATGCAAATCTATGTAGTCTATCCATACTCAACACTAAATAAAGATGCATTAAATTTAAGTTGGGTATAGATGCTTGCATGGGTTCGTTACCGCTTGATTATGTTTTTGGTTTTCATATTTGATCAAAATATATAGACATTCAGTAAATACTGATACCTTACGGTGACTATCTAATATGTATTTATGTCGGATGTCTTTTAAGTTATTGGTGTCAATGCGGTGTCTTATGATGAACACCATTGGGTTTCTTGTATTCCCTATGCAATTGACAGTATCAATGACTTTGTATTTTGATCATTTATGTTTATTTTGAAATGTTTTTTGATCATGTAATCTATGTAACCGATCTATACTCAACATTAAAAACACATTTTATAAACCCATCTGTGCGAACTTATAAAAAATTAAAATGTAAACTTATAATATTATAAAAATTAAAATGTAAATTTAAATTCTAAAATCAAGTTAAAATCTAAAATAAAAGTTATTCCAAAATAATGCTAAATTTTATATATGTGCGTAAATAAATGTTTGTGTGTTAATTACTGGCAGTGGCTATTTTGTTTTTTTTTATATATTCTTAGATAAGAAATTATTATAAATATAAATCTCTGCTACTCCCTGAGCTAGTGACAATGGGCTAACGACCGGATATCTTTAAAAAAAAAATTTTTTTTTACTTACGTATCTGCCTACTTTATAAATTTTTCTAGGTTCAAATGCCTAGATGGCGCCCTGTAGTGTAGATTACGTTAAGCTACCTTTCTCTGGATCATTACAATGGGATAAATTGATAAAGTATTGTTTTAAAAGTTATTTTAAAAAATGTTTAGTTTTTTTTTTTAATAAAGTGTATATAAAATTGATTTAAGGTTAATATTTTCAGTAATATTTTAAAATAATAGTGAATCATATTTTATTTTTAAAATTTAATTATGTGATACTATAGTAATATACAAATTAAGTATCAGATGAAAGGCAAAATCCACCAATAAGATGAGGTATTTTGTAGGGTATAAATATTGCGGCACGATTCATTCTAGGGGTGATCGATGATAGTAATTTTCTAAAGTTATACTTACTTCTTTAAAATTTTATTTTTAGTCAATTTTAGTGCTCTCATATAATTTATTTGGAAACAGATAGGATATTAATTTTAAGTATTTGCAAAGAGAGCGTAGTATAAATAAATTTTAATAAGTTTTATTAAAAGAATGCGGTGCTAAATTTAAAGTTCCCTTTACCAGGATTTTCATCAAAATTTAATACGACTTCACGGTAAAAAATATGGAAATGCCAATAAGTAATACATGCTTAATTAAGAAAATTTTAAAAGTAAGAATGATAATTATTAATATAAGATCAATGGTCTTAACCAAGAGAACTATTTCAGTAGATAAAGATTTATCTTGGACATTATATGAAAAGCTTAATGGAAAAGCTATTGTAAATTAAAAGTGACAACGCATTTTTCTAGCAGTAAAATAGTCGTATTCAAAACTGACAAATAATATGATGAACTTATAATAAAATTTATGGAAAAATAAAACTATTAAGTAAAATGTTTTATCCCTTTTGAAGGAAAACATTGGGAATATTTTAAAGAAAAACTGCCATAAATAATATCTAAATAGATATTCTAAAGCGTATGTAATAAAACCTAAATTATCTAAGGTTATACATGTTGCAAGAATTTATTTTAAAAAAAACAATAATTTAAATAATAATGAAAATAGCTATAATTGGATAAGAAATGGTAAATTATCCTGACATATAAACCTATAAAGGAATGAATTATGAATACGTAATTATTGAATTTATGGAGATATGCTTAAAAAAATTGCGAAAAAGTTTTATCCAGATTGTCCGTAGTCAAGTTGCTGGTATATAATGCACTACCAAGCCGATACAGGATTCTATGGAATAGAAGCTTCGAAATATTATTTTTCAACATTATAGTTTATTTATTGTTTTGATAATCACTGTTCTGAATAATATAAACAATGAACTATTATTCTACAAACTTTTTCAAAGTAGATCAGTGATTGTTTTCATTAATAAATTTAGATTTTTAGACGTCGTAAATTATTTTTTTATCACTCATTTTTTTAAACTTCGTTTGTCACACAGGAAGGAGTTTTAAAGCACATGTGCCAAGTTCAGGGAAGTTTTGTTGTTTTGTCAAGCACAAGAGAACATAGCAACAGTCGGGGGGTTAATTACTCTTGAAATGAAAATTTTTTTAAAAAAAACTCTCAAGGAAAATAAAAAAACATTTGAATTTTATAAAGAACATTCGTTTTTCATCTAGAAGATATACAGTAATTATGTCTCAATTATTTTCATTAACTTTAGTTTTAAAGTGTAATATTATTTAATTAGTAGAATAGGTACACAAAATATTAATTTCATACTAATGATATTATAATTATAGTAAATAGTGTGATAATTTAAATAAGTTAATATTTTTAAAGTGTGGAAGTATGGATGTATATCATATATGCAATGTTTATTTTAATTGATGGACATGAAGACGTCATAAGTGATTACAAGTTGATATCACTTAGGTAATAGTTGTGAATATTGATATTTTTATGATGTATTT
Organism: Epiperipatus broadwayi; assembly: GCA_028023455.1. Taxonomy (NCBI): domain Eukaryota; kingdom Metazoa; phylum Onychophora; class Udeonychophora; order Euonychophora; family Peripatidae; genus Epiperipatus; species Epiperipatus broadwayi. The sequence goes on along the minus strand of JAQFVV010000008.1, from coordinate 19,050,560 downwards.
TTTTTTCTTTTGCAGATTGTCAATGAATTATATAATATTGAAGTATGAATGTTAGGTTGTATGTGGATGCACTTATACAACACATTTTAACTATAAGATTAGAATTTATTTATTCTAGGAATATACATACTTTTTCATATTATTAATATAATGCAACACGATGATGAATAATTATATGATTCTTTTACAAAGAACTTTAATATTATTAGATATTTAAAGTATAGATAATGATTATTTTGTATGTTGTTTAAGAATATTGGATAGAAAAGTAAAGTAAACTTTTCTTGTAGATTAGTGAGATCGTTCTAATTACGATTGAATTTTATTTATCTTTCAAAAGGAAATTTTATTCACAAACCATAAGAATCATTTACAAAAGGAAGGGCAATTACATATCAATCTCAAAGGAGACCAGTCAACAAAATCAGTGGTTACACTTGTATATATAAACAAAAAACAATTAATTTCATATCAATTACATTAAGACATTAATTATCACCAGAAATTAAAAACATCTAACTTCCCATTCCAGAAATCATAGTAATGGCCCATTGAATTTTATTTATTGTTTTGAATATGTGAGTTAGTTTCATTTGTCGGTGTAAGATTTGATAAATCTATAAGGAAATTTCAATAAGATAGTGACTTGGTAGTAATCTTGAGAACATGAACCCAATGAGATGTTACTAATGTAGGATTTATTATGGGAATAGGACTAACATTTTGTAATCTTATTAAGTATACAAGTACAGTTAACAAAGCCCTGTAGCTGGTATATTTTGTTTATGGACAGTGTCTATTTTTATATTGCATACTGATGTTTCTATAAAGTTGAAGTAATAGCTTAGACATCATTGTTGGTATTGGAGGTCATTAGACAAATAGGTCATGCCTCTATTTTATAGATATACTGTGCTATGTTTTTTATCTAATATATACTAGGAGTTAAGACTGTAGTTTTTCTTCCCTATGCCTACACATCTATTCGCTATCATGATTTTCCAAAGTAATTACATTGAACAGTATTGTACATTTTGAAAAGAAATGATAAATAATTTAGAATTTAAAAACTGTTATTGGATGAATAAGATAGGTCCATTTACTTATAAGGAGGAGTAGAGTTAATGCAAGTTGGAATTGAAAATCCAATGGAATTAAATGATAAAGAATCATAGAATATGTTCTATATTTATTTTGGAAATAAAATAAATTTCATGAATAAAATAAATAAAGCAAAGTTGCTCTGAAATATTAAATAACTTCAAATATTTTATTTTATTTTATAAGTATTGCATATTTTTTAAGATATAATGTAGTAACACAAAACAGTACAAGATAAGCATAGGTACAATTTTGTATTTATTTAAATAATAAAAAGTACATCAATTATTGCAACTATTCCATATGAAAGTAATATTAAGTGATAGATATTAGGTATAATAATCATAGTAAAAAGATCCATTTTCGATATTGTTATATTTTTTGTATTTTCCTATTTATGCTTCAATGTATGTTTTAAAGAAGCATATTGTAATAATATTTAAAGAGATAATATTGTAGAATAAACATAAAGAGATTATAATTTTTTCATAAAAATTTGATAATAAAGAGATATAAAAATTTGTAATATTATATTAAATCAGACTTAATTCCATGTTTTATTGTATTAATAGTCATGATGAATAATAGATGTATAATGGTGCAATTATTCATTAGACCAATTGTAAATAGTGTAAATAAATTGTTGTTTATTTTATTTGTTATAATAAATACTTTGTTAAAATTTGTTTTCAAAAATGTGTGTGTTCAGATTGTTTTCTTTCCATTACAATGCATAACTAACACAGAAAATTAGAATTAAACATAACATTTGCACAGAAATAAATAAAGTATTTATTTTAAGAATTCTAATAATTTTCTTGAAATTGATTTATTTAAGAAATTACATTTTACATTATCTTTATGGTCATAAGTTGATTATTATAATAGCACATCGAATTATAAATGCTATCCATTGCCACACATATATTTTTCAGATTATAAGATGCTACCACATATTTATTACGTTATTATATGAAGATAAAAGATTATATTGTATTATTTCCTTATTATTGTTATGGCGAATAAAAAATTATAGTCAAGAAAAGATATATAAAATTAGATCCTACAATGAAGAGTATTATTATTATTATTATTATTATTATTATTAGTTAGGTGTGGTAGAGTATGACATTAAATCCCTTATCATGCTTTACTATATTATTTTAACTTAAATTAGTTTTATGAACCTGAGATTTTATTTAGCTAAATTATTATAGATAAAAGGATTAAGATTTAATTATTAGTTTAATCTTAATGATTAGTTATTATTGAAGTCGTAAGAATGCTATAAATTTATTATTTAAGATAGTAATAGGGGGGATAGTGTTCTTATGTTAATGAGGTAGTATCCTGTGGGATATTGGCTCAATGTAGTCTTTCTTGTCATCTGTATCTCACTTCCAAGTCTCATGATTTAATAAATATTTATTTATTTATTTATTTTATAAACTGAACCTTATCATTATTTTATTAATTTGAGCTAGTAAAATATTTAATTCAATGCAGAGTATTTTATTTAACAATTATTTGCATTTAAATGAATGTAATTGTTAACTGAGCTAGGCCCATTTTACTTAATATTATATTGCCCCGGAGGTGAGACTACGCACACTAAGACAGGTTAGACTATTTTGCCATTTTTTAAAAAAACTTTCCCTATTAATTACATTTTTTGATCCTTTCAATACACCAGCACAAAAAAAATTACAATAACATCAAAACTTCAGACTTTTACACATTTCATTTTATTTTTTCAGATTTAAAATATGGCACCTTTTTTTGACTGTATAGTGATTTTAATTACGCGATTTCTATTTTGTCCTTACTACTACTAAAAGACAACCTCCATATATATATAACTTCATCTTATATATTTAACATTAAATACAGATATTATATTTATCATAATCATTATCATGTAATTACACTAGCTGTGATATTTCCCAACCTTCAGGGGAATAACATTTTATTGTTGCATGTTTTAACAATGAAATAATAAATGTAGAAATGCAAGCACATTAATGAAAATGATTGTTATTGTACTGTTTTCTATAGCAGTGTGACTGCACAACTTGAGAAAGAGTGTTCAGCATGTGAAGGTAAGCAACACCATTACAATACACAATAACTAGTGTGTTGTTTTGGTCAGTTATAGCAATTATGCTTATCTAAGGCTAAGCAGGTTACATCTTTAAGAAAATTTATCTGTAAACTTCTGCCGGTCCACGAAATCTTATCCTTATTGTTGCCGATCCAAAGGTGTGAAAAGGTTGAAGACCACTGGCCTAGGTTATTTAAGTTTCTTGCTCTAGCCATAGAATCAAGTGCTTGGGGCATTTTATATCTTCTTTCATGGGTATGCCAGTCAAACTGACCAGATGGCATTTGGGGGTTTCCTCAATTATAATAAAAGTATCCACAAGAGAGGTATTTTGCTTCTTGCAGTTATGGAGCAAGTGAGTCTTGAAAGGTAGCTGTAGTTTGTAAAATTATATACAATCTCGATCAGATTGTTGGTATGGTTAATACATAAAATATATTGACCAAACTAATTTCTTTGCTTGTATAACAATATTTTAAATTTATATAAAAGATTAAAATAAATAAATAGTAATCCGTTATAAATATCACTCCAACTAATGTGATCAAAGAAAACTGTTATAATATTTACATAGATCCCCCCCCCCATCTCTGTACATTTTGTGTTATAATTGTTCAATTGGGAAAGGAAAGAATAAAGAAAGAAGGGGGGGGGGGATTCTTTTAACTTGTTTGTTATATTTGTAAATATTTGAATTGTTGTTTATTACTATTGGTTCTAGTTAATTTATATGTAAAAGGATATCGCCAAAAAAAAATTTTTTTTTTATAATATATATATACAATTATTACTGTATGACATTTTATTTAATATTGTGTGATTTATTTAAATATATGAAAAAATAGCAATGATGAATTAAATTTCCTTTTATTTTTAATGATTACTTAATAGTAAAATCTATTTATTTTGAAAAGCTTGCCAGCATTATTCTTTTTAATTTCAACTGGACATAAATTACTATTACCAATCACATTACCAAATTATAAAATTCCTTAACTTATTCCAAACTTATATTAATTTTATTTTTATCAATATTTATTTTCCATTTGAACCCTTCCCCACTCAAAGCATATTAAGCATTTTATTAATTTTACTTTCTTGAATCTACAATTGAAGTTATATCATCTGCATAATAAATGCTGTGACCATGCGCATCATTAGTTTTAATTCCTTTGTTCCCCCCTTTTATGATCTTCATTATAAATATGATAAGCAAATGGTGTACCAATGAATAATCTCATCTTATATGTTTTCTTATATTAACTTTATTCTTAAAAACCTTCATATTTATTTTGATGCCTTGACATCTAAATTCAGAATCAATCTTTTATTCTTCTATTCAAGACCTACATTCTTTAGCATTTAAAATAATAATTCCTATTCAAATAATCTTCTTTACAAGGTTAATAAAACCATATAACATTTCTTATTGATTTTCAATTTTCTTTGCAAAATCATTATTAATGCCAATGTTGCTTCTCTGATTCCCATTTCACATCTAAAACCATATTGATTATCATCCAATTTTCTATCTATTTTCTGTTATAACCTGTTTTCAATTATTACTAGTAGAATCTGCATGAGGTAAAAATGCTGCTGTTCCACACAGATAATATAATCTCACTAAATTAGCAAAATCGGTCCAAAATTTGCCCTCTTGAGTTTATTGCTTACTAACAAACTAAAGTGCTTAGGTATATGACTTATATTTATTCCTAATATGATATACTGTTGCACTTTTTTCATATTGTGTACTCTCTCAAAGTAATAATATAAATAAAGTATTTTAAGCAGTCCAGCTCTTAAGACATGCATTCTGATTAATCTTTATTCTATTTCATTATAATAGTTATGGCATCAGTTCAGACTGGTATTATACCTATGATATTCTTCCTGTCAAAAGCTATAAAAATAATTTAAGCAATTATTTACATTTTCTATTTTTTTGAAGATGCAGAAATTTTAAAAAGCAGAAAATTAAATGAATATCAATATTAAAAAATAGTGTTATTTTTATGACTTTAGTTTCTATTGAAATCTGAGGAAATGATTCTTTCTTCATAGCATCTTGTTAATATCAAATAAAACTATCTACATTAGTTGCCTTATTATTTTTTATCTTAGCTAAAGCATAGCAAAATTCTATTTTTACTACTAGTGTTTCTCTCTTTCATTCTCCTCAACCTAAAAGAATGTCAATGGCAAAAAAGCAAAAAGCCATTTTTATAGCTTTGGATTCTCTTAAATAACAAATTTCAGATTGAATCAGCAAATTAATGTTGCCTTAACTTTGATCTAGTTATTTAATTACATTTTGTCTGCTGATTATATAGTCAACAAGCAATTTTTATGATTTTGCATTCATTTAAAAAAAAAAAATTCTGAGTGAATTAAAATTAATAATAATAATAATAAAGGCAGTATATTTTCATTCTAAAAAAAACATATAAAGAAATTAACCGATAACTTGAATCTTATAGACAAAGTTGTCTTCTTTATGACATTTGTCTTCATTGTATTTTGGTAGGAAAAAAAGTGTTTATTGTATCTCAATATATAATTAAAAAATTAAAAAGGCAGAAGTTTTTTTTTTTAATAAAACCATTTTTCCACATAGTTTTTTTTTTTAAATAAAAAAATTTTAGACTCTTAATATAATAATTTGTGTAATAATTAAGTTATTTTTTTATATTTAACTATAAAACCAATTTGTTATTTTTAACAGATACATTGATATTTTCATACTTATTTTCTATCATAAGACTTAACTAATTAAAGTTTGATATATCTATTTTTCTTATTCTAAGATGCATAATTGATTTAACTTATCAAATAATGTAATCTATATATATTGTAACATCAAACTTTTATACATACTTTTACCAAAAAAACATTACATGACTTGACCTTGTTTACATTTAACATGTTTTTCAATTATCTTTTCTCTATTCCAGAGTCATTTAGTGTCAGATTTTTATAACTACATAAGTAACTTGGCTTAATTCCAAAACCTTAGATTATTATTGAATTTTAGATTATCAACTTAATAAAATACAAATGACTTCTAGATGTGTAAATACTTTAAGTCCTAACTCATTACTAATGAAGTCCAAAAGCCAGAAACTAATCTAAGCATGTAGATATAATATCACTAAAATATCTGATGTTCATTAATTACTTCAGCTTATGGTAAATAGCTATAGAATAAAGAGAAGATAATTGCAATTGAAAGTTTCATAGGTTTATATAAAATATCACAATTTAGTATTGAGCTATGAGATTTTATAAATAGTAAATCCTATAACATCAACAATCACTTCATCAAATTTATATATGGTTTCACATACTCACCTAAAAAATGCTTAAGATATAATAAGTAGTGAGTTTAAGTCTACAACCTAAGACTCAAATCCAGCATGAAGCTGAAAGTTTTTTTCACAAGTAAATTGAACAATTTTCAATTAACCTACCTATAACCAAAATTCACAATATTCAATATCAAAAAGAAAATATCTAATTATTTTTATCTGATAATAGTAAGTTTCATAACAATCTGGATCAGTCTTCTATTGCCAATACACTTACCATAAATGAAAAATGCTTGAAATATAATATAATCTTTACTACAGTTGAGCAAAATATTATAAGAAACCAAAACTATGATTTATTTATTTATATATCTAGTATTAAGATTATTTAAATATTTTTATTAGATATTAATATCCTAAATATTGTGCCTATTGAGAATAAAGTTAGTTTCTTTTGTTAAAAAAAAAAAGCTAAAATAGCTTATGGTTAGAAACAAATAGCAAGATAAAAAATAGAACTAAGAATGTTAAAGTGTTGCTATGACATAATTAAAAAAAGAGTTAAAAAAATATTGATAAATTTAAATTAGGTACAATATGTGTCCCATACATAGACTTTAAATACAATATAAAATTATGGATCATTTCAGTAGATCATATGTTTATTCAGAGGGTTGTGAATTGGTGGAGGGGGGGTGAAACTATTCATAGTTGTAATGATGTTAACTGTTTATACTTCCTCTATATAGAATGTAATAAATATAATAAGTGTGCTTATTCATAGTTGTATAGAACAGCAATGGTAAACACTACATATTTTTTGTAATGTATGGAAGAATATTATTTTTGTAAGTAGAAATTGATTTATTATATAATGTAAAATTTGGTTTATTTAATTACTTATTTACAGATACATAAATAAAAGAATTAGTGTGTAAATATAAAACTGTTAAATCATGTTTTGAATTATTGAACAGTAATAAGTAAATCTTGTCTTAAAGAAATATTGTGCAAATAATATTTGAAATTTTATATCATGCAAAATTCTTGTAAACTTTAAAATATATATATTTTGTAATATTGATAAACAAGAAAACAAGGCAACTCATTTAACTTCAGCAAACATGTTTTTGATTAATAGTTATTTGTTGGATATTTGAGTTGAAGTTGAATTACTTGAAGTATTCTGTTAGTCCCTTGAGAAAGTTACATTTTATAAGTGAAAAAAAATTCTACAGCAGGGAGTGACTTAAGACTAATTCTAAACTTGGACACTTATCATAATAATCGCAAGCCAAATATAAGCATTTGGAAAAGTACTTTATAGATATTGTCAATCAAAATCATGATCTCCCATATTCTCACAATTATGAAAAATAAAAGTCTGGCTAAAAACCACTAGAAGAGTAATGATCACTGCATTTTTGCTGTGTAGTTCTTTCTTCAAAGGTGCAAAAAATATGCACTGGAAAAATTTAAAAAAAAATCCACAATTGAAATGATGTTGCTTGTACGATTATTTGATATGTTAACTTCTATAATGAATGTAACCTGTAAAATATCTGTCTAAAAGCGGCTAAAAAAATTTAAATAATGGATTTATAAAACAATATGCCTACAACCCAAGGAATAAATCCAAAAACTATATATAATTTTTGTCAAAATTTGAACAATATTATAACAATTTTTTGCCAAATTAAATTATAAAAGTATAAAAAATACCTATGATTTATGTATGTACACAAAATTCAAAGTTAATTTATCAGTTATACATTTTATTCAAACTAAAAAAGGCCTAATTATATTGTTATTATAATTTATAATGTTTTTCTTTTCTTTAATTCTATAATAATTATATATACTCAAATATATGTATCTCCACAGAGTAACACAAAGTGATTTGGAAGAGACATTTTTCTTTCATCATGCAAGGAAAATGGCATTGGGAATTTATCAAGTATATATTGTAACGAGCACAGACGTTCGTTACATTGTTTTTTTTTATATATATTATTAAACAAGTTAAAATAAAAAGTTCGCATTTAAAAACTTTCTTTAAAAATTAAAAATTGAAATTAAAATATCGTCTTAAACTCTTATATATTAAGTCGCACAGATAATGAAAAATTATTAAAATAAAATTTTTATTAAAGAAAAAGGTATGTTTAAAACTAAATTTTAAAAAAGATTTGGAGATAAAATTATATCTTTAAATTTGTCTTGAAATATATTTTTGATTTGGAAAACAGGGTAATTAATTAGAAATGGAAATGATTGTTAATTAGTTAAATTAAAACCAGCCTTGAGCATTTAAATGTAATAACCTCAGTCAGATAGAAAAAAAAACAATAGAAACTGATTAGCCAATGAAAGAAATCCATTTGGGAAATCGGACCTCAGCGAAAGAATCATCACTCCATGACGCAATGTTAATTCAATCCTTGACATTAATATAAAAAGGACAGGTTTTGGAAAGCTTGGTAGTTAGTGAATGAGGAGTGATTGATTATTGACGATGTAACAGCTAGGTGTTAGTGCTGGGGGGATTGAAAAAGACGCACAGCTTCAATCCCTTCAGTTCTGTAAGAAAGGAAGAAGAATGGGCCATCGTTTCTTCATTGAGGACCAATTACACTAAAAAAAAAAAAAAAAATCTCCAAAGGATAAATAAATCGATCAACCGGATACAAATCTTCGGACGACGTGGGAATTCACGTGCAAACGGCAAGGAATATACGAAGATGAACTATTTCAATAACCGTAAGACTTTAAAATTTATGAACAGTAAATTAAAAACTTTCCAGATTTAAATGATTTCAATATTATTCTATCTGACCAACATTATTTTATTAATTAGTTATAATTTTATTTAATGTATTTAATTTGTAAAATCATTTCCATTTATTTATTTATTTATTTAATTTTGTTCTTTAAGTTTTATTATGATTTCTGTTTTCCGTTAAATAAATTATAAAAAAATGTTAAACTTAAGTCGGGCGTGAATGGCTGTATCGATTTGTAAAGATATATTAAGGGAGGGTAATCTTGGGTTGTTCATTTCGTAGTTGAATTGGTTCAATGGATTGGATATATTTATGTAATTAGTAGGTGTAATATGAGATCCGCTACGGGCAGGATTATAGATATACGCCACACACCCTCTGTTTGCCTATGGATGGGTTTGTAAGTCGGCAGAATACCGCAGCCCATTCCTATGGAGTTTTTAGTTTATTGATCTACTTGCCCACAGATGTCACATCCCTGTGGGTGGAGAGTCAATGTCGTTTCTATTTCTACATATTGTTCAGATGTACATTCCTGACAATATTGTTGTGTTGTCGTATCATGCTACATTGAATACATGAATGTATCAGATGGATTGGCGCCAGTTGATTGCGAAATGTGTTGCCTAAGGTTAAGTAGGGATAGAATATTTTATTTTTAAATGCAGATCTATGTAGTCGATTCAGGCTCGATCCTAAATAAAACTATTAAATTTAAGTTGTTTATAGACGCTTGCATGGATTGTTTATCGGTTAACTATGTTTTGCGTTTCATATTTGATCAAAATATATAGACATTCGATAAATAATGATACCTTATGGTGAGTATCTAAAAATGTATTTATTCGGATGTCTTTTAAGTTATTGGTGATGATGCAAGTATCTTACGATGAATACTAGAGGGTTTCTTATAATTCCCTATGCAATTGTCAGTAATCAATAATTTTGTATTTTGATCGTTTATGTTTACTTTGAAATGTTTTTGACCGTTGAAATCTATGTAACCGATCTATAGCAACATATTAAACAGGTTTATAAGCCCATCTGTGCGAACTTGATTAAAAATGTAAATTTATAATATAATAGTAACTCAATGTAAATTAAAGTAAAATCAAAGTTAAAAATAATGTTAAATGTTTAAATGTAAATCACTAAAATAATTTTAAACCTTATATATATGTGCATAAATAAATCTGTTTGTATGATAATTACTGGCAGTGGCTTACTTTATTCTTTTATATACTAGTAAATGATATTATTAAATCTCTGCTATTCCACTGAGCTAGTGACAATGGGCTAACGATCTAAATATGTAAATAAAGTGGAATCCTAACAGCGCGTATCTGCCTACTCTATAAATTTTTCTAGGCTCAAATGCCTAGATGGCGCCCTTTGGTAGTGCGGTGCGGTGCGATGCGATCTACCACTTCGTTTGGATCGTTATAATTGGCGTCCCAAATGTGGCCTTACCTCAGAGATTGACCCTGAGAAGGGGAATTAATGCTGAAATTTCCGATCTTTAATAAACCACAAATACCCTGAGCAAATTTTATCAAAATGAATGTTTTATCTGCTTACATAAGTCGGATATTTTTAAATTTTATAAAAGCACTGCCAGCAAGAAATTGCGCATATATATTAAATAAAAGAAAGTATAAATAATTTTAAAACTAATTTTTGTAAATTAAAAAGAAAATCGGTGCTTTCTTATTTTCTGTCCTGCCACTGCTAGAGACGTCATTTCTGCAAAAATTGCAGAAAATATTCAGAGTAGGGGGCCAAAAAGCAGACGACGCAACTTCTGGCCACTAGATGGCGCTGTTCACCATGCGTATGCACAGCAACAACATGCCATGTGGCCAAAAGCAGACGACGCAAAGTTCCAGCCACTAGATGGCGCTGTTCACCATGCGTACGCACAGGAACATTATGCCAAGTAGCAGCCAGCACTACTGCCCGCTAGGTGGCGCTGTTAGCCATAGGTAAACCGATCCAGTTCACATCGTCTGCTAAACAGCGACTACCCAGCATTCTAGCCCACTAGGTGGCGCTGTTTCTCCACGCCATGCGCGGAAAAAACGGCACCGTTTAGAAGCGATATTTACATTCGCTTGCTAGTTCCGGTTTGCCTCCACGTTCTTAAAATAAATACAGCATATAATGTGAAAGTGTGAATAATATAGAAAACCATAACTATTTAAATCTGCTTTAAAATTTAATATTCTTACATTGAGTTTCACTCTCGGATAAATCTATGTATTCTTAAATTATTTTCTTTTAAAAATCGATGTCTTTTTTTTCTCTAAAAATGTTTTTTAAGGTAAGTTTTAACGACTCCCGTAATCTTTCAAAACAATTCTGACCTTCGTTATTTTGAAAAGTGATTGGTTTTTTTTTACTTTCAAATAATATTTGCAGCAATTTTTAAAGTAATACAAAATACATTTCAGTTTATAGATCTTTTATTTAGCAAACGTATTATTTTAAAAAGATAAATTTGCGTTTTGTTTACGTGCAAATAATAATTCGAAGATCACTTTACACAATAAATTTATTAAAATTAATATGTTACCAAAACATCAAACAGATTGTAGTGCGTGGTGATTTATTCGGAATGTAAAAATCGAGTAAAAATATTCAAGACGTAAATATTAATTCAACTTGTATTTTACAACTTTAAAATCATTTTAATAACTAAAAATGTCATAACGTGTTATTTTAAAAAGTTAAATTTGCGTTTTGTTTACGTGCAAATAATAATTCGAAGATCACCTTACACAATAAATATTTTTAAATTACTGGAGCCAAAACAAATAAAATTATCCTTTAAATATATTAAAAGATCTATTCAGTTCAAAAATAAATTTATTAAAATTAATATGTTACCAAAACATCAAACAGATTGTAGTGTGTGGTGATTTATTCTATGTAAAAATCGAGTAAAAATATTCAAAACGTAAATATTAATTCAACTTGTATTTTACAACTTTAAAATCATTTTAATAACTAAAAATGTCATATACTCACAAGGAAATTTCAAAATAATAGGTTTAATAAGTATGGAAAAGTAAGATATTTAGCTTCTCTTCTCCACATCACTTTCTTATTTCATCTATCCATCTCACATGTGGTCTCTTCCTGGGTCTTCTACAATCTCTTAGAATCCAGTTTAAGATTACAATTGTCCATCTACTATCATCTCTTCTAGAAATATGTCCAGCCCAACTCCACTTTAATCTTTTCAATGAAGTCAGTTGCACCTTATTGTTCTCTTACCGATATATTGGGTTCTCGATCTCTTTCTTTTACTCCCAATATACATCTCTCCATACTTCTTTGAGTGGTCTGAAATCTGTATTGCTCTTCTATTAAGTAGGAACAGGTAAAACACGTTTATTAAAAAATCTTTCTTTACAAACACATAGGCATATTTCCTTTTAGTATCAAGTTATTTCTACTAAAAGCACTCCAACCAAGTTTAATTCTATGATTAATTTCATCCATTATGTTTCCATCTGTATTAATAATCTGACCAAGGCGTTTGTAACTGTTAACTTCTTCTAACTCATCATAAACAATCTTTATTTTCATATTTTGAGAAAATCCATTAAACATCACTTGAGTCATTTTAACATTTATCTTTAGTCCTACTTTCATCTGATAACTACTGCAACATTTCCTGTAGATCTAAAGCATTATTAGCAAAAACAACTACATCATCTGAAAAATCTAAATGACCGAAATAATCATTTACTTTCACTCCTTTAGCTTTTCATTTTAATCCACAAAATACTTCTTACAGCACTGCTGTAAAAAGTTTTGGGGATATGGAGTCACCCCGTCTTACATGTTGACTTTTCCAGTATCATTATCTAATCTAATTGCTGCTGTTGCATTTTTATAAATATTCTTTAAAATATGACAATATCTTGGATCTATACCTTGATGATCCAATGCTTTAATCACTGAAAAAAAATTTAGATTCAAATGCCTTTTCATAATCTAGAAATCGAAAACATAATGTCAACTCATATTCATTTGTCCTTTCTATAACTTCTCTCAATCCCTGGATATGATATCCTGTACTAAAACCACTTTTAAATCCAGATTGTTCTCTTGGTTGGTGGAAGTCCAGTGTTCTCTGTAGACGAGTTGTAATTATCTTCGTAAAAATTTTGTGTAAAATTGATAAAAGACTGATAGGTCTGTAATTTCGAATATCTTCTTTATCACCTTTTTTAAATATTAAGATTAATACTACATTATTCCAATCATCTGATACATCTTTATCATTTAGACATTTGGTATATGGCGTTGTTAAAAAATTTCTATTTTTTCAACTGCTTCTTTTAATATATCAATTATAATTCTACCATTACCTGGAACCTTTCCTTTCTTCATATATTTAATTGTATGTCTCACTTCTTTATTTAAAATTCTGGGAAATTCAGAAGATGTAATAGATATAGGAGGTTTTTGTTCTTTATTACTATATAATTGTTGATAAAAGTCTTCTATCCATTCCATGATGTCATCTCTCTTTTTAGTAATAATTCCAGCTTTTTTTCTTATTGCAAATATAAATTTCCTACCAATACCAAAATGTTGTTTTACACTTTTTAGACTTAATGAAGTATATATATATTAGAAAAAACTATAAAGAATCAAAAATGAAATACATAGAGAGAAAAACAGGCATTACCAGATCATTAAAAGAATTAAGAGATTGAAGTGTAGCTGAGTTGGATATACTACTAGAAAAGATGATAATAGATGGATAATTAAAATATTAAACTGAATCTCTAGAGATTGTAAAAGACTTAGGAAAAGATCACTTGTGAAATGGATGGATGAAGCTGATGTGATGTAGAGAAGAGAGTCTCAAGATCCAGAAAATTGGATTAAACTTGGAGAGACCCTCATCCTGCAATGGATCGATAATGTTTAAAAAATGATGATGATACTCCAAGAAGTGAATACTACACTTTTCTTAACCATTTTCATTTATGGTACTTTATAGAAGCAAACATATGTTGTAATCAGTATATAGATCACTTCTTTCGGCATTTCCATTGTTATTAATATTGCATCAGTTTATAAGATGTAAAAACTAATTTATTGAATGACCACATATACAATAGATGAGGTACAATAATCCAGAGGGAGAGGAATTAAGTAATCTAAGGATTTTATCTATAACTATAGTTTTGTAATTTAAAAGCAATTTTGATCAAATATTGAAAAATTATGTTTGAGGAAGATAACTAAAAAATCCATATTTAATTAATACTCAATGTAGAAAAACTATATTCCATTTTAAGAGATCATAATTGATTTTGAATACAATGCTGTCATATTTTAAAATATCTCTTTAATAAATAAATAAAGAAATAAACTCTTCATTTATGTAAGAATCAGGGTGAGCATCTTTCTAATTTGGACCTGGAATCAATGAGCTTTCATATCTCATCTTTGGGCTCTATAATTTAAAATAATTTCTCTCCAGCAAATTATCTTTTGTGTATATGAGTATGCATATATGCAGCAGGTGGCTGGCTACTTTCTAGTTTGACCAAGAATCTAGGGACTTTCATATCTCATCACTGAACTTCATATTTTACAATATCTGACTCTAGCAAAAAAAAATTTAACTATTATCAAATAAATAAAAAATTCTCATAACAAATCTTATCTGTCATTTTGTATTTTAATGCCAATAATCATTTTCTATATCTGATGTAATATATAAATATATAAAATAAAGTAAAAAAAAAGAGGTGGAGTCTTTTAATTAGATGACATAGTTTGAATTAATACAACTTGGACATCAAACATTAATATGTATTTATAAATGAATCTCAAAAATATTTTTAAAAAAAAAAAATGATATGGGTTTAGGAATTTAAAATTTTACACTCACATAAATTGTTTTCATATTGAATATAACAATTGCTTTTGACAAGAGTACTCCATACTGAAAATATATTAATGTTCTAGTTCACATTTTCAAATGGTGTTAGTATTGCTTTTTAATTTATTAATATGTTCATTCATAATATTGTACTCCAATAAATTTTTATATAATTTTTTTTGATGGAATTATAATACAATAAGTAGAATAAATTATAACAGATATAAAAAAAACAAATTAATATTGACATATATGCAATATTTGGTTTTATATATAATAATTAGTCTATATTGGGTGCTGTGTTCAGGCTTCCAGATAGTTGGAATGATCTTAGGATATGAAGACGAACTTGAATAATAAATAAACATTACCCAACCAAGAGTATTTCCTGCTGCCTTGTAGAAGACAATGCTAATTCATCAAAGTACTAAGCACTATTTATAATACAAATGGTTTGTTATGGCTTCCTCTTTTCAGAACTTCTACAGTCATAAAAGTTATTGTAAGTCTCTCATGCCATCGGACATGTTACTACTATATGGACTGCTACATGTGAGTTTTTGAAATCACACAGCATTTCTGATCCCAATTCCATTTTTCTTTTATTTAGACCAAGCCTTTGAGAATTAAAAATGCAATGATGGGGGCAGGCTTAGTAAGCTGGTAATTCTTAGAGGTGACCTTTGAGTGAGATAATGCAATCACTGAGTCAGGTTGGAACTATATTTAAGTAAGATAGGAATTTCAGCTGGTAAAAATTGTGTGTTTAGGCAATTCTAATTAGAAATCCCCTTGGTTACCATATAAGAAAAAAAGCATAGAAAATGTGATCTAAAAATGGCCTGTTCCATACAGTCTTGCTAGCTTGTTGAACATGCTGAATTATCCATTATAGTGATAACAATAATAATAGTAGTTATAATATCCATAGTAGTGGTAAAACAAAAATTAGTGGTAATACTAAAAGTAAATATTGTAAATCAACATAATGAAACTTGTCTATCAGGGTAAAAACTTTAATTGTTAGATACAAGTTTTTTTTTTTTTTGAAAGTCAGATCAGTCAATGAAAGGAGAATACATGGTGATGGTATTGGATTTGATCTAAAGTCTATCCAATGATACTCACTTTATTAGTGCTTATGCTCCAACCATAGTGAAGGAATCCAGATAAGGAAAGCTTGTATTCCTTGTTGGATAGTATTATTATAGCAGAATTAATAAAAGAGATTAAATTTTTCTAATGTGCTAGCCAAAAGTTGTTGGAAATAATGGTGTTGTAAATGCAAATGGTGTGTTATTGTTGAATTTTTGCACATCACATTAATTGACCATCAGAAATATTTTGTTTAAGCAGAAAAATTGCTATAAAGGAACATGGATGCATCCACAATCAAAAGAATGATATTTAATATATTACACTATAATTAGAGGTTGCATCAGACAAGCACTTACAAGTGCAGAAGATCATAAATTAGTATATTAGTTCCATTAAGAAACAAATTTCATTTCAATCATATTCATAAAAATATTGATGTTCATTCTTTAAAAGAATCTACTCTAAGCACACAATAACTATTAAACACTAAAAGTTTGAATTTGGTTCTTCATAATGGTCATATTATTATAGATACATGTCTTTTTAGTAAATCCAAGGATTTACTAAAAAGAATCGTCATTGGTTTTATCACAATGCTCTTATTATTAGTGATTTGATTAAAAGAAAGTAAAGTGTTTTCTGCTTGGCAAAATAATAAATTATATGTAGAACTTCACAATAAAAAAATTTTGTTTTTATTTTATTAGTATTATATTATTTTTGATAGTTGTCAGCATTTAAATGACAGGCATAAAGGTGGAAACCTTTTGAAGTTTTCTAGAAGGTTTTATATAGAAATGAAATTATAAAATGAAGAAATTTTTAATTTCAAATTATTTTTAAAAAGGTAAGTCATGAGTGAATCAAAAACAAAATACACAGATAAGGGAATAAGCAGGCCTTGTTGACATCACTGAAAGAATTAAAAATCTGAAGTGGAGCTTGACTGAGAATATTGCTAAAAGAAATGATAATAGATGGATAGTTGAACTCTTAAACTCACTTCTAAGAGATTGTAAAAAAAAAAAAAAATAGAAAGAGACCACATGTGAGATGAATTGATGAAATAAGGAAGTTTCTTGGCATGATGTGGAGAAAAGACACTAGAGTTCAAGAAGTTGAATTAAACTCAGAGAGACTTTCATTATACAATGGATCAATAATGGTTGACACTAATATTGAAACCATAAGCTCAGTGTGAATAGGAATGAATATTTCCTCTATAAGTTATGAAGGCTGTGCTATGTCATACTATAATTGCAATTTTGTTTTATGATCAGTACACAGTCATTCATTTGAACAACTCATATTAATCTAGAACACCTTGAACTTCCAGATAATAAAAACTCATTTAACGATCAATAAATAAAGAGTTAAAAATATTGTCCATGGAACTTTGTTTAAAAATCCAAAGTTTCACTTACACACAAAACCATATTATGGCATGGAGCCAACTAAATTAATTATTATGTCAGAAAGCCCATCTAGATTATTTTGAATCAAAACACTACTGTCAAAGTTTGAAATATAATGTGAAAGAATAAAATCAAAACTAAATCAGCCAAATGTGAAATATGTTATTTTGACATATATTTTCTTGCTGAACAAAATATTGAAAGTTTAAAAAAAAACAAAAAAACAACTTAGATATAGGGCATTGTTGTCCAAATTGTTCTTTAATAAAACTAAATTGCACATTAATGCTAAAAGGAACATTAAATAATTGTTCAGCTTATTAATTATTGTGACCTACAAAGATTAATTTTAAATAAAGTCAATTTGAGCTTTTCCAAATATTGAATAATGGGAAAAAAATTTTTATAAGAATGTACATACAACATCTACACTTGATTTTTATGTAGATTATCTTAAAGTCGCTCTAAAGAAATACAATATTGATTGTTTTTATTGGTAAAATATGGCTTACAACAGAATACAATGGAAAATTACAATTAGACAAAATATTGAAATTTTTCAGAAAAAAAGTCTGCTGCAGAAAAAGTTAAAAGACAGACAGTATCACAAAACAAATAAAGAAGAGATGGATTAGCATGCTCAATGCGAATATATTTGTATCTCAAATATTGGTTTGTATAATTATCCACAATTCATCTCTAATATATTACTACAGTTATTTTACCTTTCTCTTTTTTCTTTCTTTTAGCATTAAAATGGTCATCTCATTTGTGTGTGGCTGCTAATAATAATGATGATTTTACCTACCTATTCTAAAAATAATATTGCACATTATAAATTATTTTAAAATCTTTGTTTGCTTCATAACTGAAGTGAACTTTAAAAGTGTCTTAAGTATATATTATATAACTTCAGAAAGTCTAGATCTATGATCTTTTGATCCTTGTACTTGTAATTGACAGGTTTGTTTTGGAACTTTGAAATTTATTAAATTTCTTCTTTGGTTTTAAAAAAATGAAGGGCAAAATGTGGTCAGTTTTAAGTGTCATTAACTATTTTTTATGAAAACTATACTAAAAGGTCAAAATAAAGTTATTAGCTTCACATAAGAATAGATATCCTTTATTTTAAATTCAATACCAATTACAAAAAATAATCAAAATAGAAATGAATTCATTTTGTAACAACAAATAAAAAAAAGTTTAAAGTGAAAATTATTTTCTTTGATTATCATTGCCAATAAACTGACAGCACATCATGAAGAAGGCTAGAAAAAGATCTAGTTCATGCTATTTTGCCATGGTATTTCTCAGCATATGTGATCCAGATGAAAATACAAAATAGTCCAGAAGATGTGCCTCTCATCTTCTTGAAAACAGCATTTGATACATGGTAGTTTGCTCTCAATATCATTAAAATCATTGTGGCCTAGAAATTTCAATGCTCTTTCTTCACTGGCAATTACTTTTCCATAGAAATCTTTGAAAACATATTTCTTTCAAACAATGGTATACCAGTCAGTAAGTTGACAACTTTCTTAAGATAAGAATGGTTAGCATTCTGAAATCATGAAGTCTAAATGAAGAATAGCAGATTTATTTTATTTCTTTTTACATGATTCATTCAATAAATTATCTCTTTTTTTTTTGCAATTGTAACCTTAGATATATAATTTTTCAGCCATTTATATGTCTAAGATTTATTTCTTTTTAAAAAAGTGAACACAATAATAATAAAGCACTATTAATGAACAACACAAGTTTTATTTTAACATTTCTTTATAAAAAAAAAAAAAAAACATAAAAAAAACAAAAAAAAAATTCATCTATGTAACACATATTTTGTTTTCTATTTATGTACATCTATTTTATGTATCTAATGTACACTGAAGCATAAATTCTTTACTATTTATCTCAATAATTTCATCGCATTGTTTTAAAGAATTAAGTAAATGTAAATGTAATGTAGGTAAGTACTCAATTCTATCAGTTCCTGATGAATTTACTGGGATGTATAAATTTGACAATATTTGAAGAGTGAAAATAAAATAAAATAAAAAACATTATACAATGCATAAATATTAGATTATGGGGTTTTCTTCTAATATAGTTTTGTCTCCTTCATCTAACATGATATTTATAATAATAAATGAAAGCAAATATAAATTATTCCACGATTTCAATCATTTTCTATTGTTGTATTTAGTTTACCATATATAAGTGTAATATATATATATATATATTTTGAAAATATATATATTAAAAAATTCAAAAACAATAAATTACAAATATTAATATAATAAGGCATAATAGGGCAAGCAACCTTCAAAACATTTTGATATTTTATATAGCATTGTGTATTCCCCCTTCCCGTAAATTTCACTCTTAAAATATTTGTGCATATAAAAAAAAATATGGAGAAAAATTATACTATGATTTTAAAGCAAAAAATAAATAATTCTATAACAGTGTTATCTATAAAAAGTTATAAATTATGGTACTGTATTGAGAATAAACAACAAATCATTAAGGAATTGAATATCATGATAAATTATAGTTATTTCCCTTATATAAACATATTTATCTTCAAAAATCAGTGTACTTTAAATAATGAAGCTTCTTAAATAATGGTAAATAAGGTTTTTTATGAATATAATTTGCTAATAATAAACAACAAATTAATATACTAAATCATATTTGTTGCCTCAATTAATTTATTACATAACAAAACAACAACAAAAAACAATAAATATTTAAAATAACTAAAATTAAACTGAAATTTATCTATTTATTAAATAATGGTTTTTGTAATCAAAATTAACATTATAACAACATTTTTAACAAGCTGTGCAAAGCAAAACAAACAATGTGGTGCTAATTAAACACAAAAAAGTTATTAACAACATCAATTTTAATACAGCATACATAAATAAATATGTAATTTTAAATTGATGCATTCAAAATACAACATTAGAACAATTCACATTCAATAAGTTCCAGAAAAAAAGAATGTGATAATTTTGATACATGGTGTACTATTTCCAAAAAAATAATGTTAATAATATTTAATTAGTGATAATTACTTAATAAAACTAATTAATCATTTTTATATTCATCTCACTAATGGTTGAGACAACTAATTAAAAAAAAACTCTATATAATATAGATTTTTAACATAACACAAAAATAGAATAATGTTGTAAAAAAGAAAGCGTAGTAATAAATAAATAAATGAGCAATCGTGTGACTGCACACTGATTGTGCAAAATAATGATTAACAGATTCATGACAAAACTCATCATGCAGATAATTTATAAATTCAAATTTTTTATTTAATTTTTTTTTTCAACTGAGAATAGTTAAAGTATTGAAATATATACAGTATAATATATGTCTACATTTTTCTCAATCATTTTTTTAGTACAATGTTGTTAGAATTATTTTGTTGTTTAATTAATTTTGAATTATATATAAATATATTTATTAGTAATGCTAATTATAGAATATTATAAAACAATTCTACTATTCTTTTATGATTCTCAAGTACATAGAAAATTATTTGTATTTTTAAAATATTTCCATTCTACAATTACTTGACTGCAAAGGTGTGAAATTCTATAGAAAGAATGACATGAAAAATAAGAATCTCCTACAAAATATATATATCACAAATATTATAAATGGGTTCAATTCTCCAAAATTATTTAGTGTGAATAAAGATTAAGGTTTTAAAAGTTTAGACCAAAAAAATCAAATCTTAAGACAAATATATCTAAATCATTTTAGGTTTGTGAATGAGATTTCTAATTTGTGGCATTTGAAGATGGTCTTGAATTTCTTTTTTTTTCTAGTAAATAAATGTTTAATAGATTTGTAATAACTAGTCACATTATAACAAACGAAAAAAAAATTGAAAGATATTAAATACCAACTAAATTAAATATTAACTTTAACAGGTTGACATTTTCATAATTCTCCCTAATGACAATTTTTATAAGCATTTAACATTTGATTTTAGTAAACAAACTGTAATTTTATATTAGAATTTAATAAAATGGACTTGATTTGCTAAAAACATAAGTTTATAAACAAAACTACATCCTTAAAATTCATATTTGAACTTTGCAAATATATTTAAAAATTATAAAGTGAAGTACATAGTAAGAACAATTACTTTTTTTTCTTTTTGAAGTAATTATAGCAATATTGCTGAAAAAAATAAAAGTAATAAAATTTTGATAGTCTTCTCTTAACGTGTTGAAACCGCGAGAGGGTGTACTTTCTATGCAAACGCACAGAAATATAACATTACCGGGCCTTTTTTTTTTATTTTCAACTTTAACATTATTTTCTAAAATGGAATAATTACGTTTTTAAATTACATTAGACATTTTACCACCTTGTGACAATTTGCAAACTATTTTTAAACAATTTACGAAACATTATTTTGTAAAAAAAATATTTCTGAAATACAATATTTTAAATTACATTCCACAAATCCACATGTAGTGCTGGAATGTGCATAGGGGGGAGGGGAGGACCGATGGTTTTGCCGGTCTGAAGGATCAGCCAAAAGATGCAGTACTCAATTTATAAAGCGACATTATTTTCTAAAGTACAATAATTACATTTGTAAATTACATTAGACATGTCAGCATGGTGCACTGGAATGTGCAGGGGGAGGTGATGGTTTTGCCGGTCCGAAGAATTGGTCAATAGAGGCAGTACTCTGAATCAAACCAAGCTTATGATTTTCAAAACAATGTGCAACCTCAGCCATTTCATTTGATTCATAGCTGTTCTCACACAAACATCTTTTCACATGACTGGTGTAAAATGGTGCTTGGCCTGATCCTTTTGCAATTGTTTTCACATTCTATGATATGTAGGGAAGCATAGGGACATGCTTACAATTATTAGTATGTACTAGAACGTCAGTTAGGATGTAAGATCACTATTACAAAGGCATAATTGGATTCCAAACACCCTCACACTATACAGTAGTGATCTATTAAGTGTGCACATTTGCATAGTGTCATGAAGCACATCAGCAGGCCATAATGTTGGTGTGCAATGCCATCTAATCCTGCTAATGGCTAATATGAATAGAACTGTTCTATAGGTTATAACTTTCTATGCAAAAGCACAGAAATATTAAGCCGGGTAAAAGGCATATTTCTGTGTTTATATAGAAAGTACGCCTTCTAGTGGTTTCAACACGCTAAGAGAAGACTATCAAAATTTTTGTTGATTGAACTTTATTTGTAAAAACCAAATGAATTAATGTTAAGTCATCACAAATCTATGAAATTTTCTTCTAAAATTTATAAAATTGATTTATAATTATTAAGATATCACAAAAGTTATGTACTACTATATTTAGCAAGCTATTACTTATAATTTCCTTTCTACCACTTCAACATATTTCTTAACTTTTTTTTTTAAAAAAAATATATTTGACTAAAATCAAAGTGTAATCATGGATACTTTTGTTTTTAAATAATTATTATACAAATATTTTATAAAAATAATCATAAACATTTAAATAAGCTACAAAAAATATACAATTTTTTGCTCATTGCTAGCTATAATAAACGAGGCATTAACAATTAATCTCACAAAAAAAAAACTAACAATCAGCCA
Organism: Epiperipatus broadwayi; assembly: GCA_028023455.1. Classification (NCBI taxonomy): domain Eukaryota; kingdom Metazoa; phylum Onychophora; class Udeonychophora; order Euonychophora; family Peripatidae; genus Epiperipatus; species Epiperipatus broadwayi. Next base: position 19,027,200 of record JAQFVV010000008.1, on the reverse strand, counting down.
TGTGATGGGAAAGGTTCAGATCTTTGTACTTTCTTTTGGCAGTAGATTTCTGAACTTTTCAGATTTTTTTGTAACTAATAAATTAATATATTTTCGTTCAAGTTTCTGTTGTCAAAATGAAATGCAAAGGAAGTTGTAAGATGTGAAATACATGTTAGTGCAAAACTAGAGAGACAAAAATTATTAAGAAAAACAATATTTACAGTTGATATTCCTAATTTTCAGAAACATTCTAATGAATTTAAATTAGAACTTACAAATAGGTTTCAAGTTTTAGTAGATTTTGAACATGATTCACATTTGAATGAAATTAATATGAAAACAACTGATACACTTTTAAAAACTGCAACAAAAATAGCTGGTTGAAAAAAGCAGCACTTGACCAATAACATTTTTACTGAGACTAGCGAATTTATGAAGAAAAAAAGGAATATGAAAATACACAAAAATGATGTGTTAAAAAGGATTGAATATGTAGAATTTTGTAAAATGATGCAGAAAAGAGTTGAAAATGATATAAGAGTGTATAACTGTGAACTAGGAAGGAAAGCAGTAGAAGAGAATGAAAGTCTCAAGAGTGTAAAACAACATTTTGGTATTGGTAGGAAATTTATATTTGCAATAAGAAAAAAAGCTGGAATTATTACTAAAAAGAGAGATGACATCATGGAATGGATAGAAGACTTCTATCAAGAATTATATAGTAATAAAGAACAAATATCTCCTATATCTATTACATCTTCTGAATTTCCCAGAATTTTAAATAAAGAAGTGAGACATACAATTAAATATATGAAGAAAGGAAAGGTTCCAGGTAATGGTAGAATTATAATTGATATATTAAAAGAAGCAGTTGAAAAAATAGAAATTTTTTAACGGAAGAGCGTCGTGTACCAAATGTCTAAATGATAAAGATGTATCAGATGATTGGAATAATGTAGTATTAATCTTAATATTTAAAAAAGGTGATAAAGAAGATATTCGAAATTACAGACCTATCAGTCTTTTATCAATTTTACACAAAATTTTTACGAAGATAATTACAACTCGTCTACAGAGAACACTGGACTTCCACCAACCAAGAGAACAATCTGGATTTAAAAGTGGTTTTAGTACAGGATATCATATCCAGGGATTGAGAGAAGTTATAGAAAGGACAAATGAATATGAGTTGACATTATGTTTTCGATTTCTAGATTATGAAAAGGCATTTGAATCTAAATTTTTTTTCAGTGATTAAAGCATTGGATCATCAAGGTATAGATCCAAGATATTGTCATATTTTAAAGAATATTTATAAAAATGCAACAGCAGCAATTAGATTAGATAATGATACTGGAAAAGTCAACATGTAAGACGGGGTGACTCCATATCCCCAAAACTTTTTACAGCAGTGCTGTAAGAAGTATTTTGTGGATTAAAATGAAAAGCTAAAGGAGTGAAAGTAAATGATTATTTCGGTCATTTAGATTTTTCAGATGATGTAGTTGTTTTTGCTAATAATGCTTTAGATCTACAGGAAATGTTGCAGTAGTTATCAGATGAAAGTAGGACTAAAGATAAATGTTAAAATGACTCAAGTGATGTTTAATGGATTTTCTCAAAAATATGAAAATAAAGATTGTTTATGATGAGTTAGAAGAAGTTAACAGTTACAAACGCCTTGGTCAGATTATTAATACAGATGGAAACATAATGGATGAAATTAATCATAGAATTAAACTTGGTTGGAGTGCTTTTAGTAGAAATAACTTGATACTAAAAGGAAATATGCCTATGTGTTTGTAAAGAAAGATTTTTTAATAAACGTATTTTACCTGTTCCTACTTAATAGAAGAGCAATACAGATTTCAGACCACTCAAAGAAGTATGGAGAGATGTATATTGGGAGTAAAAGAAAGAGATCGAGAACCCAATATATCGGTAAGAGAACAATAAGGTGCAACTGACTTCATTGAAAAGATTAAAGTGGAGTTGGGCTGGACATATTTCTAGAAGAGATGATAGTAGATGGACAATTGTAATCTTAAACTGGATTCTAAGAGATTGTAGAAGACCGAGGAAGAGACCACATGTGAGATGGATAGATGAAATAAGAAAGTGATGTGGAGAAGAGAAGCTAAATATCTTACTTTTCCATACTTATTAAACCTATTATTTTGAAATTTCCTTGTGAGTATATGACATTTTTAGTTATTAAAATGATTTTAAAGTTGTAAAATACAAGTTGAATTAATATTTACGTTTTGAATATTTTTACTCGATTTTTACATAGAATAAATCACCACACACTACAATCTGTTTGATGTTTTGGTAACATATTAATTTTAATAAATTTATTTTTGAACTGAATAGATCTTTTAATATATTTAAAGGATAATTTTATTTGTTTTGGCTCCAGTAATTTAAAAATATTTATTGTGTAAGGTGATCTTCGAATTATTATTTGCACGTAAACAAAACGCAAATTTAACTTTTTAAAATAACACGTTATGACATTTTTAGTTATTAAAATGATTTTAAAGTTGTAAAATACAAGTTGAATTAATATTTACGTCTTGAATATTTTTACTCGATTTTTACATTCCGAATAAATCACCACGCACTACAATCTGTTTGATGTTTTGGTAACATATTAATTTTAATAAATTTATTGTGTAAAGTGATCTTCGAATTATTATTTGCACGTAAACAAAACGCAAATTTATCTTTTTAAAATAATACGTTTGCTAAATAAAAGATCTATAAACTGAAATGTATTTTGTATTACTTTAAAAATTGCTGCAAATATTATTTGAAAGTAAAAAAAAACCAATCACTTTTCAAAATAACGAAGGTCAGAATTGTTTTGAAAGATTACGGGAGTCGTAAAACTTACCTTAAAAAACATTTTTAGAGAAAAAAAAAGACATCGATTTTTAAAAGAAAATAATTTAAGAATACATAGATTTATCCGAGAGTGAAACTCAATGTAAGAATATTAAATTTTAAAGCAGATTTAAATAGTTATGGTTTTCTATATTATTCACACTTTCACATTATATGCTGTATTTATTTTAAGAACGTGGAGGCAAACCGGAACTAGCAAGCGAATGTAAATATCGCTTCTAAACGGTGCCGTTTTTTCCGCGCATGGCGTGGAGAAACAGCGCCACCTAGTGGGCTAGAATGCTGGGTAGTCGCTGTTTAGCAGACGATGTGAACTGGATCGGTTTACCTATGGCTAACAGCGCCACCTAGCGGGCAGTAGTGCTGGCTGCTACTTGGCATAATGTTTCTGTGCGTACGCATGGTGAACAGCGCCATCTAGTGGCTGGAACTTTGTGTCGTCTGCTTTTGGCCACATGGCATGTTGTTGCTGTGCATACGCATGGTGAACAGCGCCATCTAGTGGCCAGAAGTTGCGTCGTCTGCTTTTTGGCCCCCTACTCTGAATATTTTCTGCAATTTTTGCAGAAATGACGTCTCTAGCAGTGGCAGGACAGAAAATAAGAAAGCACCAGAAAATAAAAAGGTTGCATTGGATATGTTTTTTTTTTGTTGTTGTAATATAAATTATGCTTTAATGTGTATAGGAGCGCACAGCCACGTAAGTTTATGATCGAAATGTGGTGCCTTACGATGAGTACCTTTGGGAATTACTTAAGTGTAACCCTATTTATGCATTTCAATCAGTCATAAATAAGTTGGTGGTATTTATAATTGTTCTGCAAATATACACGTTTAAACCCATTATTTCTTAAAACATATTTATCTCAATGCAACCTTCTTTAAATAAATAATTTATAAAATAACTTGCTTGTCATGCCGTGTGTAAAAATAAAGTGTATAAAATAAAATAGAACTCTTGTGGGGAGGGGTGTAAACGTAAATGGTCCTTAGGTAAGCGATAGTAAACATTTTTCTTTTTGTATATAGTCTTTTTGTAAAATTATTAACTGAATGTTTGTAAATTTTGTTAATACCGTAATTACTAACCCTAAGTAAAATATTTTTTTTTTTGATCATTTTTTTTTAAGTAACTTTACTGATATGTAACGAGCACAGACGTTCGTTACATTGTTTTTTTTTATATATATTATTAAACAAGTTAAAATAAAAAGTTCGCATTTAAAAACTTTCTTTAAAAATTAAAAATTGAAATTAAAATATCGTCTTAAACTCTTATATATTAAGTCGCACAGATAATGAAAAATTATTAAAATAAAATTTTTATTAAAGAAAAAGGTATTTTTAAAACTAAATTTTAAAAAAGATTTGGAGATAAAATTATATCTTTAAATTTGTCTTGAAATATATTTTTGATTTGGAAAACAGGGTAATTAATTAGAAATGGAAATGATTGTTAATTAGTTAAATTAAAACCAGCCTTGAGCATTTAAATGTAATAACCTCAGTCAGATAGAAAAAAAACAATAGAAACTGATTAGCCAATGAAAGAAATCCATTTGGGAAATCGGACCTCAGCGAAAGAATCATCACTCCATGACGCAATGTTAATTCAATCCTTGACATTAATATAAAAAGGACAGGTTTTGGAAAGCTTGGTAGTTAGTGAATGAGGAGTGATTGATTATTGATGATGTAACAGCTAGGTGTTAGTGCTGGGGGGATTGAAAAAGACGCACAGCTTCAATCCCTTCAGTTCTGTAAGAAAGGAAGAAGAATGGGCCATCGTTTCTTCATTGAGGACCAATTACACTAAAAAAAAAATAAAAATCTCCAAAGGATAAATAAATCGATCAACCGGATACAAATCTTCGGACGACGTGGGAATTCACGTGCAAACGGCAAGGAATATACGAAGATGAACTATTTCAATAACCGTAAGACTTTAAAATTTATGAACAGTAAATTAAAAACTTTCCAGATTTAAATGATTTCAATATTATTCTATCTGACCAACATTATTTTATTAATTAGTTATAATTTTATTTAATGTATTTAATTTGTAAAATCATTTCCATTTATTTATTTATTTATTTAATTTTGTTCTTTAAGTTTTATTATGATTTCTGTTTTCCGTTAAATAAATTATAAAAAAATGTTAAACTTAAGTCGGGCGTGAATGGCTGTATCGATTTGTAAAGATATATTAAGGGAGGGTAATCTTGGGTTGTTCATTTCGTAGTTGAATTGGTTCAATGGATTGGATATATTTATGTAATTAGTAGGTGTAATATGAGATCCGCTACGGGCAGGATTATAGATATACGCCACACACCCTCTGTTTGCCTATGGATGGGTTTGTAAGTCGGCAGAATACCGCAGCCCATTCCTATGGAGTTTTTAGTTTATTGATCTACTTGCCCACAGATGTCACATCCCTGTGGGTGGAGAGTCAATGTCGTTTCTATTTCTACATATTGTTCAGATGTACATTCCTGACAATATTGTTGTGTTGTCGTATCATGCTACATTGAATACATGAATGTATCAGATGGATTGGCGCCAGTTGATTGCGAAATGTGTTGCCTAAGGTTAAGTAGGGATAGAATATTTTATTTTTAAATGCAGATCTATGTAGTCGATTCAGGCTCGATCCTAAATAAAACTATTAAATTTAAGTTGTTTATAGACGCTTGCATGGATTGTTTATCGGTTAACTATGTTTTGCGTTTCATATTTGATCAAAATATATAGACATTCGATAAATAATGATACCTTACGGTGAGTATCTAAAAATGTATTTATTCGGATGTCTTTTAAGTTATTGGTGACGATGCAAGTATCTTACGATGAATACTAGAGGGTTTCTTATAATTCCCTATGCAATTGTCAGTAATCAATAATTTTGTATTTTGATCGTTTATGTTTACTTTGAAATGTTTTTGACCGTTGAAATCTATGTAACCGATCTATAGCAACATATTAAACAGGTTTATAAGCCCATCTGTGCGAACTTGATTAAAAATGTAAATTTATAATATAATAGTAACTCAATGTAAATTAAAGTAAAATCAAAGTTAAAAATAATGTTAAATGTTTAAATGTAAATCACTAAAATAATTTTAAACCTTATATATATGTGCATAAATAAATCTGTTTGTATGATAATTACTGGCAGTGGCTTACTTTATTCTTTTATATACTAGTAAATGATATTATTAAATCTCTGCTATTCCACTGAGCTAGTGACAATGGGCTAACGATCTAAATATGTAAATAAAGTGGAATCCTAACAGCGCGTATCTGCCTACTCTATAAATTTTTCTAGGCTCAAATGCCTAGATGGCGCCCTTTGGTAGTGCGGTGCGGTGCGATGCGATCTACCACTTCGTTTGGATCGTTATAATATATATATATATATTCTCCCAGAAAATAAATGTACTTATTATGTTATATAGGAAATAGAACACATCCAACATAAGTGCCAATATTCTTAGATTAAGGATTGTAGTAGTTTTTTAAGATAAATTAATGAATCTCCAAAAGTAATCCTTTATGAAAAAAGGATGAATATCTAATAAATGCATCTTCTTGAATTTAATATTCCAGACATAGTGACATTAATATCTGGTTTAGTGTTTAAAAAATTATTTTTATTTAAAGCATATTCTCATTAATCCCATGCTAGATTCATATTTAATAAAAATAATTACATGAGATTATTTTTATAATATCATACTTGATTCTCATCTACAAACTATAAATGCCATCAACAAAAAAAATTACTATAATATAGACATATATTCCAGTCTTAGAAGTGGTGCCTATTCTAGATAAGTCTTGCCTTATTTAAATACAAATAAAATCATTTTTACTAGACAACCTTTTAGCAAAACAAGATAAGAGTTCATTACAAATAGATAGACAGTGAATCTAGATATGTAAACATAGCTATTAAAGAAATTAATTGCAATAAACTTGCAAATGAAATGGTATTTGGTTTGGTTGTCATTATCACTTTAGGGTCAAATAATCTTATTGAAATAATTATAATTCTTAAAATATCAATGTCTCGGCAGTTTTATGTTCCTGTTAAATAAATAATAACCAAAATGAAGACTGGCAACCAAACAAATATACTTAGTTGCTTTTCATTAATAAACATTTCTCTCATTATATAAATGGCTCATCAACATACAAAATGCAACATCCTCATTCAGAACTCATTTTTTGCAACATTTTTTTTTGCAAAATTATTCAAATAAATTACTCATTTTACTTAGGTTACCTAAATCTTACCTTAAATGAATATTCTTATAAATCAATTTAAATAAATCCACTTTCACTTTTCCTTAGACTTAAATAAAAAATACAAAGTGGGTTGTTTTCTTGTGCAGTTGTAATTTCTGTAATAAAAATATATAATATGTATTGAAAACTATATACATTTAAAAATGCAGGTAAATACATTCATACATTTATATTCCTATAATCTAATATACAAAAAGTTAATGAAATAAGTACAAATTAGATTCCCTAATAATATAAAAATCTTTTTAATTTAAAAATTTACTTATATAATGTATTCCAGCACAAATCAGAAGCAATACTACTATATTTTGCTAACGATGTTGAATATTTTTTTAAAATACAAATATAAAATATTGTTTTTGAATAATTTAAATATATCATATTTTTTAATTTATAATTTAATAAAAATTATGATATTCCTTTAAGCACCAAAGTGACAAGATAAGTATAATATCTCAATTTAATTGACTACCCCCCACCCCGCCGCCACCTTTTTTCTGCTAAGAATTGATTCCGGATAGTGATCCTTTAGCTTTTGAATCTGTCATTCATTACTACAATAAATTACATTTTAGTAATTTGCGTTTAAACATTTACATATTATCTCACCTAACTTATAAGATTTTGTCAACAAATCCAAGGCTCAAGATAACTTATTCAGTTATAACATTAAGATAATTAATAAGTTAAGTTTTATATAAATTTGAATGAGACTAAAACTACTGAAATTATGATGAAAATTAAGAATTTTTTTCAAGGTTAAATAACGAAGATTTATCAAAGAGAATGTTATAGCAGAAATATTTTAATAAAGTAGTTTGATATTTTTAAAACTTACTTAGTAACTTCTGAATATTATAATAATACTATTTTGTATTGTTTTATTTTACTGAAATAAACTATGGATTTCATTTTACAGCATGTATACTAAAATTATTAAATAAATTCACATTCGTCTGTGTAATGATATACCAAATAATTTTTATTCTAGTGACCCATTCTGTATATATATCAATGCACCTGTAAATTTTAAATATATAATTAGGAAAGTAAAACTTATTATGTGATGTTATAATAATTATTATAAACAACACTCAAACCTCCATTTTATTCTTTTCAGTACTCTGCAATCAAATTGAAATCTTCTCTTTTCAAATTTTTTACTGTTCAAATATGCTATCCTTCAGAATACTTCCTGATCAGCAATATACCAAGCACCAGTAAATACAAAGATATAAACATCCTTTCTTAAATTATATATTCATTAAATATTTTAAAATTAATGGTATAGTAGACAAATGATTTATTTACCATATTTTACTTTTTATGTTTGACTAAATTTTATTTTGTTAATTCAAATTTTATTGTTATTAAGATAATTTATTTTTTTTCCTTGTTTAATTTAAAACTTTCATCCTTAATTACCACTAGCAAACATTAAAATGTAAATTTTTTAATTAAATAAAAATATTCAAAACAACATTCAACAACTGATCCTAGAATGTGCAAATGTAAACAGTGATATCTATTATCAATCATTAAAAAATTAACTATATTTTATTATAATTAATTAGATTTTTAAAAAATTCAAACTCAAATAACTAACTTAAAATTTTAATTAGATTTTTAAAAAATTCAAACTCAAATAACTAACTTAAAACTTTTTTCAACAATTAATTTCTAGTATTTCATTTTGAATGACTTTCGTACTAGCATATTAAATTTGTAACTATAGCACTGGCACTCTATAACACTTCTGATTTACTTCATGATTTCAGAAAAAAAATCAACAATCAAAGCTGTTATAGTGTAAAAAAAAAAATTTTATAATGATTTCGATATTTTAAATTAGGGGTGTCCTATTTTTGGCATCTCTGGACCACATTGGAAAAAGAAGAGTTAGTTACCTTGGAGCTCATATTGAATACACAAATATTACCAAAAGCCAGTAAACAAACAAAAAAAGATCCATGCATAATTTTCATACCTACAATTACAGATAAACAAAAAAAAATCCTTATATACTAATCCTAATTATGCAACAGGTTAGTTGGAAAGTCTTTTATAAAATCATCAAGTGGATCCAAGATTGATGACCACTAATATAGAAAATGTACACATCTAAGTAATTAAACATCATAGATGTTAGATATATAATACAAATAAAATGTCCATTAATTAAAACAAAATTGTAATTATAATTGAAATAATAAAGTTAATGGTTTACAAATTATTATACACAATCCTTAAATCCGCAGATGTACTTTTGGTTAATTTCTTAAACTTGCCTCAACTGCCATTAAATTTAAAAAAAAAAAAAATGGAAGCAAATGTCATCAATTCAAATCCCATGAATCTCGTATTGTAATGTTAGCAGCTTGTCTATTTATTAACTGCATTTTATTCCTATTTATAAAAATTGCCTCTTTAATTTTTCTTTTATTATGGTTTCTCTCTTCATGAAGAATTTTCACATTTTCAAAATCAAATTTAAATTTATAAATTTATATTTACATGTTTTTTCATGATCAACGAAAACTGAAGAAGACATTAAATCACCATTATTTTTACTTTTTACACGCTTATATAACAATTCATGCTCCCTCAATCTCTTCTCAATACTGCACTTAGATTCATCTAGATTTATGTAAATATAAATTTAAATTTGATTTTGAAAATATGAAATTCTTCATGAGAGAGAAACCATAATAAAAGAAAAATTAGAGGCAATTTTTATAAATAGGAATAAAATGCAGTTAATAAATAGACAATCTGTTAATATTAAAATAAGAGATTCATGGGATTTGAATTGATGACGTTTGCTTCCGCTTTGTTTTGGGTTTTTTTAAATTTAATTGCAGTTGAGGCACGTTTAAGAAATTAACCAAAAGTACTTCTGCAAATTTAAGGATTGTGTAGTTTGTAAACTGTTAAATTTATTATTTCAATTATATATATATATTGTAACCGGTTGGGTTACATGGTACACCCATAATAATATAGTGTGTGTGCATGTATATATACGTAAAATAAAAGTAGAAATAAACACAGAATAAAGTTTTGTAGATATTTTTCTATATTTCCTAAAATAAAATAATAATAAGTAAAGGGTTAAATAACTCTGGGTTTAAAATAAAATTTCATTATGAAATTAATATTTTAAGAAAGGTCTGAATAAATATAAATTATTATTATTATTATTATTATTATTATTATTATTCTGATTGTGAAATGTAAAAACACAATATTGTTTTCAAAATTTTTTAATTAATTAAAACATGTATATGTTTTCAAAGGGATTAGAGAGATAAAAATAAAAACTTTGTTTTCATCAAAGTGTTATTATCACCTTAGATGATTCTATAAAAGGGCTGATAACAAAATTAGCTCCAGTCTGGGTAATGATTTTTGAAAAGAACAGTCTGAATAGTAGTTTATTGTAAGAGCTGAACAGAACAGCTTGGCTACTAAAAATTTTTGAGTAAGTGGCAGCAATTGGCTGACCAAAATACATAGCTGCAGTATGTTGTTGGTTGTAGCAGAGAGTTGGCAGAGTAGCAACCATAAACTGATGTAGCTGAAAATAAGACAGCAGATACAGAGCTGCTAATATTTTCCTTCACAGGAGTTTTGATTTACTTGAAGCTGGATCACTTCTAAATCAATAGCCTAAAAAAATGAGGGCAAAATAGCTAGAAGATTCATACCGACCTCCTATGAAGATCTAAGGGAGTACAGTCCAGTAGCTGCCCTATAGTTTACTGCAGACTTTTGATTCTTGAGGCCAGGGTCACTTCAAATGGATCAACTAGCTGCTTAAATATGTTCTAGAAGACAGCTTGACAATTGCTTGGACTACAAAAGGAATCTCATGGTATGCCAACAAATTACCGGAATTATATACTTTTACCTGATAGTGACAACAAACTTGGATTATATTTTTATGATGGATCAAAAGAACCAGCTTGCCCAAGAGAAACCATTGGTGGATGAAGAATTAATGATATGTATGCTATTTCAGCTATATGCAGAGAAGCACACATAAACATATATATAGCTGGTGAGTTATTTTAAAATAATTCATATAAAAATAGACATGTATAGAACAATATTATTTTTAAGTCAGTTAAAAATCTATGTATTTTAAAAGAATATAAAGTGGTTTTGCTTGAATTATAATTAAGAGTCAAGAATAATTCATTGACCAACTGGTTTTAAAGGCAAAAGAGATGTTTTTGAACAATAATCCTCTCGGACATTATTTTTTTAAAAAAATATATATTAAAATAAAAGTAAAGAATCGATGATTCTATAATTTAATTCAAAAATGTTGATAATTAATCAACAAATACCTGTCAAAAATTGACTATACTTTTTTTAAGGGAAAAAAAGAACTTATAAATTGATAAATAATTTTAAATTATATCTATATTTTCTTTATAAACAGGTATATATGTGAAATTTGTGTTTTCCAAATGGAATCAATTAGGAAAATATAACTTTATTATTGTAACAAATTAAAATATGTAACTTTTTGTTAGTGTGTGAATACACGCACACACCCATATGTAAATTTTTAGACATTTATAGTATTTTTTTATATGACGATTGTAATATGTCAATTGTACTGCATATTTATGGGTGCGCATAAATGTCAATGCTTGTCAAATAGGACATATATGCAAATTTTAATCATTTATTGTTATTATTGAATATTAATTGTATATTATAAATTTTGCATCTGTGCACATATATATGTAAACCATAGTAATAACATGAATTATAATTTTGTAAATCAATGTAACAATTTAAATTTTGAATAGGAATTATGTAAATTAATGTGATAACTTGAATTTTGTAGTAATATTGTAAATTATAGGGTAATGAGTTTTATTATTGTATATTAACCAAAATCAGACCTTAAATACCATTTTTTTATTGTTATTAATAAACTTATTTAATTGTTAAAAAATGTTCCATCATCTCTTGTTCACATACAGTAATAGAGCTTGTGTTCTCTGAGCTAGATTTGTGCACGGATAAATGGGGATGTGTACTTAGTGCTTTTGGGGCATCCAGCGATGATCAATCATCATCCTAGTTGGTGCAAAAGAGAATATTCTTTAAAGCCCATGCACTATATTTTATTTGTCTTACTTAAAAGTTAAATTTATTGTGGCCTAAGCATTGATGATGATCAGCATGTTTTTAATGTCCCAGCATTATTGTTTTTATTTCTGATTATTGTGTATTTTAATGGATGGGCACTAAGCTGGTGCATCCAAGTTATGTTTAAATAATTGCCCAAGGTGGCAAAGGCTCAATAGGTAGCCCGGTCTAAAGAAGACCCATTTTCAATCCAGCCACAAGATGGTCTGTTGATTTTATTCTGATTTATTGTACTAATTTGTTTATTCCCATCAATGATGATGATGGATGGTTATTTCTCTCAGGTATTTACTTGTACTTATTTTTTAAATTATAGTGCTGTTTGACATATGATTGACGTATGGTGGATTTATAAATGCTCTGCTGATCTCTCAATGATCTCAGAGATCTCTTGATCTCATGCTCCTCTTAAATATATCTTACTTATTATACACTGTAAATTATTGATTTTGTATTAACTTGAGGCTGATGATGTTTTGCCATCACCCCAGGTTCATACATCTTTTGATACACCCCATCCTGTTACTATATATATATATATTACAAATGTAAAAGAAAAGAGATCAACATATATCTAGTGAGATATTTAATATTGTATTTGAAAAACTAATGTATTAATATATGGTCTGATGAAAATAATAGCAATTCTCAGTGGGTTTTCAAGAAAGATATAATCAATTTTTTCTTTAAGTTGAATATCAGATTGCAGCTCTATAAATTCCATCTGAAAACTGATAGTAACATATTTATGTTGACTGAAAATGGAATCACAAGTATAGTGAAATATTATTTTTCCAGAAATCTGTTTTCAATTTCTTTATATCAAATTGAGAAACAAAGTTGCATATATTTTAATGTTCATAGGACTATGTTTAACTAAAATGTCAAAATGCACAAAATTGTTGGCCTTCAATTGAACTTGCCATAATTTCTGTTTCATTTGGAATACTGTTGAGTTTGAAAGATGCAAATTTGGCTCATTTAAATAAGCAGTTAAGTCCACTAAAAATGCCACATGTTTAAGACGCCTTTCATCATCTAAGTTCCAAAACAAATTTGCTTTTTGATACTATAAATGATTTGTCACAAATCATAAAATCTTTCAATCTTTAGCTTTGATTTTGCCATCTTACTTTTGAAAAATATATGACATTACTATAATCCGCAACAATAGTTTTAAGGAATTCCTGAAATTGATAATTATGAAATTCACAGTTTTGGTGATGATTTGCATGACATTATTCATTTTTAAAGTTTTTGCACATAAACTTTCTTGGTGTATTATTCAATGATATTTCATCAAATGTTAGTTTTGGCAGCAATTGCAGTGTGTTTTATTAATTTTACAATTCCTCCTCTTTTACCAACTACTGCAAGAGTGCCATCTGTAATCATACCAGATATGTTGACAATGGACAAAAAAATTTCTTCAACATATTTTTTATTGCTTCATATAAATCTCTTCATTTAATTGTGCCTTTTAATACCATTGAAGAAGTCATTTCTTCAGTGACATTATATTTATCAATGATATTTTTAATAAAATTGGCAACTTAAACTACAGCTATAATATCATTGCTATTATCCATCTCTAAAGCATAAAATTTAAAGTTAACTTATTTCCTTTCCAAACTTCTTTCAATGGATTTTCCAATTTCTTCAATTCATCTAACTATACTTTAGTGAGACAAATTGATTTTTAGAAATGTCTCCCTTTTTCTAGGAAAATTATATCTGCCATATTATTCATACATTGCTTAATAAATTTATCATCAGATTTTTTTGCTACTAAATATACTGATATATATATCTAACTTTTACAATGGAATTGATCTGTCTGAATTTGTAATATTTTGGTGGGGGGAGGGGGAATGTTGAGAAGACAGACTTTTTTCAGTTCCATTATTTGGTCCTTATGACACAATCCTTTATACACATTAAAATAGAAAAAGTGTTTTTGCATATATCTTTTCAAATAATAGTTTTTGAAAACTTGTGCAAATCCCCTACAAATTAAGCAGAGTGCCTTACTATTTGCATCAACAAAAAAGTAGTCATCTCCCCACTTTTCACTGAACAATCTTCCTTCATCTGTAATTTTTCTTCTTGAGGATCCTTTTTTCATTTGAAACATTGTAGAATCCATGCTAGGATTATATATATATATATATTGTTGTACCCTCACTTCCGGGAAATATATGATAATAATAAAATAGGACTATCTCAGATAATTTGTTAAACTCGGCTAGAATACATATAAACGATAATAAAGATATCCTATGATACCATTTATTTTTTAACTAGCTCTAACTAATAAGAAATAATAATGTGGTTCAGTTTATAAATTAAATAAATAACTTATTAATAAATCATGAGACAATGAAATGAAGTACAAGTAGCAATATGAATTACATTGAGCCAACATCCCACAGAATACAACCTCAATGGCATAAGAATACTATCCCCCCCCTATTATTTCAAATAATAATAAATACATAGCATTCTTACGACTTTAAAATAATAATCAACTAAATATGATGCTAGTAAATAAATCCTAATCTCTTTATTCAAATAATATAATTACAATAATCTCAGGTTCTTTAAACTAATTTTACTCAACTTACAATCTTATGCAGTCAAGCAAGATAAGGGATTTTGTATCACCCTCAACTACACTTAACTAATAATAATAATAAATAATAATGATCTTCAATGTATAATTCCATATTATCTATTTTTCCTCGTTACAGTAGTTATCAATAATAATAATAGCAAATAAAAATATAGTATAATCTTTATCTTTCATGTGATATCTTAAATAGAATGTGGTGTAATCTGATCATCTAAGAATATGTGGCAACGAATAATATTATAATTCTGTGTAATAAATTATATAATTCATTTATGACCATAATGATAATAATGATAAGGTAAATGAAATTTCTCAAATAAATCATATTAAGAATCCACTATAATTCTTAAAGTAAATAATCATATTTATACTGTGCGAATATTATGTTTGGTTTAATATATCCTGAGATCATGGGTCTGTGTTGTAAAAAATCAATATAACACAAAAAATTTATAAAAACAAATTTAACAAAATTTTATTATAACACTTTTTTAATAAAATAAACTATGTACACTATTTACAATTAAAAAATCTTGGATAATTACAGACTTCTTCATTTTCAAAAAATAAAAATAACAAAATAATAAAATCTAAGTACCTAAACCTTCACTCCGACTTAAAACTTGTTATATTTTTTAAAAATATTCACAATAATATTACCAATAATATTCATGGATACAATTATAGCTTAAAAATATATTGTCTACCAATGGAATTATATTATAATATGTTTCCATCAAAACATACGCAAATTATGAAAACATAAACATAAACTATAGAAGTAGCACTTATTTCAATACATGTCTATAGATTTTGTACTCAATTAATCAAATAACTTTTATTATGATAGAGGTGACATTATCAATATATATATATATTTTCTGGTTCGTTAATAAAATAAGTGAACTCAAATAAAATAATATAAATAACATACTTTATCGATCTTGCTTGGTATTACTTTCAATAAAAATTCTATGTGTGTGTTTATGTGTATTCTAAACATAAAAATCATATTTACAAAATATAAGTACTTGTTCTATTTTATATTATTTCTCTGGATGTATTATCCATTAAAAATATGCATTACATGTAAGTTAAAAATATTCAAAAATTATTTAAAAAGTTTCGTAAATAATTTTATTATCACTTATATATTTTCATAAAAATAATTTAATAAAATATGGAGATATTACTGATTCATTATCCTTATATTTTAATTTTACTCTCAATCTCATTTGTATTTAATCTCAACATAATTCAAAGCAAGAAAAACCTATCTTATCCTCTTCCAAAATAGCAACTCTACAACTCCAAAATTATTTATTATTCTCCCTCAAAATACAGTTCTGTACAATGCAATATCTTAGAAATTACGATAGCGATCAGATGCATAGGCATGAAGAACAAACTAGAATATTAACTCAATAGTATAAACATATAAGATAGTCAACATGGTAACAGTGCAATAAAAAAAAAGAGGCATGACTTCTCTGTCTAATAACCTCTACTAAAAATAATGTCCAGACTATTCAGCTCTATGGAACATTAATACTCAATACAAAGAAAAACACTGCCCATGGAAATATACAAGTTACAGGGCTTCATTATCTGTATCTGCATAATTATTAAGATAATAAAATTATTTCTATTCCCCATAAAAATCTACATCTAAGTATCCCTTTGGTTTCTTTTCATACTCCTAAGTCACTACCACTTTAAAATTTCTTAATAGATTTATCTATCTACATCGCCAAAATTCTCAAACATATTTCTAGAAACAATAAATAAAATTCACATATAAATTCAACAATCTAGACTACTCAACAAGCTTTATGTATGTTTAATGTATTCACACATACCCATACGTTCATACAATATTATAAAATACTCCAAGCAATCTAAAGAAAAAAAATAAATACATCATAAAAAAAAATAATAATAATAATAATATTTAATAAATTTTACCCATAGTGACAATTGCTAGTTGATCACTTTTAGATGTTTTCTTGGTCCACATTTCATAAAAAATATTACATAATACTAATAGCATTATTCAGCTAACTATCATACTCAAAATATTAAAAAAAAACTTTATAGAAAAAATTAAGTATTCTTTATGGTAATGATAGTGTTATATTAGTACATATTTTATATGTAATTTTCCTATCTACAATTATAATAATAAAAAACTTAATATTATTATTAATACATAAAATAATGAAAACCATAGCTACGTAAAACGCCAGACCATGATAAGTAATTTTTAAAAAAAGATGTTCTTTCCTTCTTGGGATATTTTCCATTATCAATTCTTGTAAACACTCATTTCCCCGGTGCATGTTGCTATAACAACCATTGTCTTAACACTTGTGAACAAAACTTTTCTTTCCCCGCTGCACAACGCATGATCAATTGATTAAAAAAAATAATGAAAACGAAAAATGAGAACAAAAAGAAAGTCGACTTTTAAAATCTGGATTCACTCATAAAAATAATCATTAATCTCTGTTTGAAAGTTTATAAAAAGTATAGTCCATTGTCTATATCTTTCAGAATAATGATTATTAAAGACAAAATTAATTCATAATGTTTAAAAATAACTCTCCAGAATTTTCCCTCATTCACCAGGATCCTGTATTGGGTTTCTGTGCTGCATCTATTACAGCTATATTATTTCAGGCATATTTATACAGAAATTGGGTATTTTTATTACATGGAAATTGGCATTTAATAGTTTAATAAAGTTAGCATAAAGTTATTCCGTCAGGATAATTTTAATTATCCAGGTATTTTTCTTTTCCAATTAATAATTTCCAATATCGTTTCTTTTAAAATATTATTAATAATTATGGTCTTCTTTAATAGTGATAGCTTGTCTTATAAAATATATTTGCAGTAACTTTAATCTTTATTTCTTCATTATTTTGAATAAAAGTTCAGAATAACTTCTTAAAAGAATATTTATTTAAAATATTTACTGCAATTCTTTAAAAAAAATGATATATTTTCAAATATTAATAATTAAAAGACTTTACCGTTTTGCTTTGTTTTTTTAAATAAGGCTATCTTTTTTCACAATAAAATGCATTTACATTTTCCCGTAAACTTTCCTGTTTAATTTTTTACACAATGTCCGAAATATTAATATGACCAATATTATATTTTCCTCTGTTAACAATTTTAAAAATATATTTTCATTTACTGACTGTACCTCCATCCTTTCTTTCCACAGGTATACAATTACTTTTGGTATGAATTCCATAGTTATTGTGACACTAATTAAGTTTCAATAAAACATTTGATAGGAAATCTTGGTTGCTTTTAACAGTGCATGACTTGAACTGAATAAATTTATAGTTTTTTTAATACTCTCTTCTTTAAAAATAATTCCAATTAGTACACTATACAATACTTTACTATTTTAAAAAATAAATTATTAAGAGTTACTTTAAAATGCAAAATTGACTTTTAAAGTACCTAACTGACTGATTAAAAAGTACCAGAAACAAGTGAGCATCTGCTTTTATACCAAAATAAATTAATGATTTGATTGGCTATAGATCTTTAGCTGATGATCTAATTTACATATTGCTTAAGATTGCACTATCAAAATTAAAAATAAAATCTATGACTCTTCAAATATTACATTAAATACTACATTATTTAATTCTAAACTAATTTTACATTTTATCTAAACCAACTAAATATTTTAAAATAGCTTTTTTTAAAAAAAAAAATATTTTATTAATCTATCCAACACTTAGTTTTAATGTATCTATTTTTCTAAAATCTAATTTTATTAACTACATTCATTTTAAAATCCTAATTAAATATTTTATAACAACTAATTTTTATCTTGTGATAAACAAATAAATGTTTCAATTTTATAGTACAATTTTAAAGCAATTTTGAACCTTTATTAGAAAAAACTTGTAAGCACACAAGTATGAGTACTTGTATCACATGACCCTTTAAATCCAGACAGAATGTAACCATTTTTTTATAATTATTGCCTGATAACAAAACTGAATATTTAATTACAAGAATATTATATTAAATAAATAGTAATATAATAATAGAATTTGGAAAAATAATTTTGATACTATAAAATTAAACACCTTTTTACACAACTATTAAGTATAATTTTCATTTTAAAATACACTATTTATTTAATTTTAAGTTATTACTTTAAAATTTAGCTTTTAACACTTATTCAAAAAAACTTTTAATATACTATTTTATTTTGGCCAATTTTCCCAACCATACAAAATTACTTTATTTAGCTTTACTTATCTATTTTTAATATATTATTATAGTTTTATGCATTTAATACTCTTTTTAACTTTAACAAAGCTTCTAAAAACATTGTCAATATTACATAGTACTCATACCAATTAAAATATATCTTTAATTTAAATTTTTTTTAGAAAATTGACTAAATAAATTCATTTGGACCTAAACAAAAGGGTACAATATATATAATAGATTTTACTTACTTTTATTATGAAAATTAACTGACAGAAAAATAGAAATAAAAGTTTGAATCCTTCCATACCTCATTCGAAGTGGAGGGCCAATTGTCAGAGTTCTATTAATAATTATATGTTGGACTATTCTTATCATCCAATATTAAATACTAAGAGTTTTTAGAAAAAATTCACTTTATTCAAACTTTTCAAATATATTCAACTTTAAATAATAGCACATAAGTTATTATATAACACAGTTTTAAGTAATATTATTCTCCTCTTTCTTCAGATGTTGTTGATCTGACAATAACAGTATTAGTATAGGAATTAAAACCGGTTCTTTATATTCATGGACATTGAGTTTAAAGTGTCACTCTAACCAATTAGAGTCTAGGCTATTCTTCCAAATGTGACAGTCAGTTGAAACTTCTTATAATTATCTATGAGAGCTTCTTTGATTTTTTTTATCTTTATAATTTTTTTTCTCTATCCAGTATTTTTTGTATTTTCCCAATCAAACTTATGCTCATTGGTACATACATGGTCTACTACCTTGGATAAATTTATATTTTTCTTGCCTAGTTATTGGTTTATGCTCTTTCCATCATTGTCATGCTAGTACTATTACTGGTCAAGCCAAAACCACCTGAGGAAGAGAGAATAATGACATTCAAAACATTGTTATATATAAATCCAATTTATACAAATTACTTTGAACACCTTTTAGAAAAAACCTTTAATTGTACACACATACACCTACATTTCGACTGTCCTACAGTCTTCTTCAAAGCTATATGTATAATAAAAGGTTTTTGCTAAAAAGTGTTTGAAGTGATTTGGATAAATTGGATTTATATAAGATATTATAGCAAAAATAAAGGAAAAGGTGATTTTGGTAATATTGTGTTATATACCAATCTGTGTGCTACTGCTAATAGTTGAATGTATTTGAAAAGTTTAAATAAAGTTTGAATCTTTCTAAGATAATGGAAATAATTCAACATATAATTACTATTAAAATTTCATCCTTACAAAGTTTCAGACAAACACCAAGAATCCTATTAGGCAGATCAAGTCCATCTGTAAACAACCATATAAGATCGGCATTTGCAGAATGTTTACATGATTTCTAAATAATTTCATATCTTAAGACTGCGATGGTGTGTTGAAATATTACTGCATTTCTAAGTCACCATGATCACATGTAATGTCTAATGTCTCCAATTCTAGTCTATATTAGTAAGATAACATACTGAAAGCCACACCCTACTGAAACTTAAGTCGCATGTGTGTACAAATAGTCTAAGTATTCATATGTTTATTTTAGTCATGTTGTGACAAGTATTAAAAGACCAGCGTATGTTTATTTTAATCTCTGCAACATTTACTGACAAAAGAAATATCATTTATTTAGACATATTTTATATTTAAGACCTCAGTAGCGGTATTTCCGATACTGTAATGTTTACAAAATAAATACATTTATTTGAAGGCGTAATCTAGCTACCTAAAATTCTCGAGCAAGTATTTTTAAGACATGCCTTGAGGGATTTATACCTTTGCAATGCAAAAGTCTAAAGTAAAATTTATAAGAGTAGCGGTGGACATATATTTATTTAATTAAAATATTTACTAACAACTAGGGGCAAACATTTATTTGAGAGTGAGTTATGTCACTAATGCAGGGACAGAGTGATACATGGAATAATAAAGTTAATTAAAGAAACACGTGGTACACTAGAAAGGCGATATGGAATGGCAGTATATTGAAACTGCAAAGCCGTGAATGAGTTTATAAGAATGACGGGCTGGCGTTTGCCATCGGCCCAAAGAAGTAAGGTGTCACATAAGCATAACCAGGGACAAGCGGTTCATGCTGAAATTGCCTGCTGGCTGCATGACGGTCGTCAAGCCCTATGGGAGCATTTATTATGTCCGCTTGTGTAGGACAACTGGGGTTAATTTCAACCCTATAGAATCCGGAATATTCACGGCTTGTAATGGGTCATCCGTCTCTTAACTTAGCACATGTATAATGTACAGACGATCCTGTCAAGACTTAAATATATTTCTAACTCGGCCCTACATTATCAACATTTAATAAAGAACGTTGATGACTCTCAAAGAAATGCAAATTTTATGGAATTATTAATTAAGATTTAATAAATATAAAACATATATAAACTAGGTGATTATTACAACTAATATGCCAGCCATTTGCAAAGTAGTAGACCCCTGCATTACAATAAATGAAGCATTGAATGTGTGTCGATTTATATGAAAATTAAGTTATTTATGAAAGTAAATATTAATGAAAATTTGACACGCATTCACTGTTTCAAGCGATCATAGATTTAAACTTAGAAAATTATGAGCATGCGATAATTATATGATAAAATGTAGATTTTAGAAATATGTACCCAAGAAAGATAGAGTGAGGTAAGCTAGATTATTAGAGAAATTTACACAATAAATTAATTATTAAATTTTAGTTTTACAAATGATAATTTTACATTTTATAAGTTATATAAGTAGTATGAAGAATGAGCTATAGCATATTAGTAGAGTACTCTAGAGAATTTGGACACAGGTACCTGTTTTATGAGAAGTTTTCCGATTCCATTGGTTAGTAGCAAATTGTTCATGATTAGCAGTTCTTTCCTGTGTTTAGGTGGTTCATTTAATTTAACAGCAGCAGCAGCTTTCTCATTATTTTAGGCAGCAGAACTTCATGGTTGAATTTATGAAGGGCAATGGAAGGTTTGGCATCCGATAGGCCATCTCCCAGGTGGAGAATAGTCTGGGCACTTTTACTCAGTCATACTGTGGCAGAAACAATTTATTTAATATTTTGGAGACTCTCAACTGATCGAGAGCAGAGCTAAAGTGCCTGTTTCTAGCAAGTCTAAGATGGCCTCTCTTCTTAGATCTTATCTTTACATTTTTGTTAGTGTATTCTTAGATTCCACTTAATCTGCCCTGAGGATAATCAATGCATTTTTGTAAATTCTAATTAGAGAAAACTGCCGTTCTATTGTTTATGTTTAGATTTTACATTTAGTTTTTGCAATTAGATTTTAGGGAATTTTTCTTTTTAATTAATCTATTATCTCTCACCGACCGATGCTTTTAAAATTTCAAAGACAAAAGGGAAACATACGATTATTTTTACTTGTAATTAAATATTACATCAGATTTCTAAAATTATTATTAAATGAAATTTAAACAAAGCAATAAATAACGGATTTTACAATTTAAAATAAATGGTTAAAAATATATATATTTTTTATAACTAAAAGAAATCTAAATTATATTATTTATCTTTATTTAGTGCCGTAAATTTGAGATCGAAATGTGTGCGTGTTTATGGTGAATTCTACATATATCTATACATTTTTAACATTGCCACACACACAATTCGATACCAAAAAGTTTAAATTTGGGTGGGATAGACCGGTGAGTGAGATACGATAGAAAAAGGTGAAACTTAAGATTCGAATACAAATCTTACCGTTTCAGCATGACTATATATATATGCGCGCAATTATTTATATACGATATGTATTGGCATATAAGAAAACTAAATTTTTCATGTAAATAAAAAAAAGAAAAACCGAATGGCTTTAGAGTTCGAAAAAATTCGAGCGCGGAAAATACCAGAACTGGAATCGATCCTAGGACCTTATGCTCCAGAATCTTAATACTGTACTCAGCTACTGCATTAAATTGCAATGAAATTTTAATCAGTATTAAGCTACAAACTCTTTCACGTAAAAACAATGAACTACTATTTTATTTTAATCAAAATTTTCCGATTTGATTCGATTTTTTTTTTTAATATATACATTTAATAATCTTATACACTGCAATAGGTGTTAATTCTCAACACTTAGCAATTAATCATGACTAATTAAGCATAAATTAATAACAAAAAAAATGCAATCTGACCTAACCACGCTCCTTCTAAATGTCATTAAATTAAATGATTAGCATTTTAAAAATGTAAATATTTACAATGTCAAAGTCAGTTTTATTAAATAATTATTAGGAAAAACTCATTAAAAAAAATAATACATACATATATATGCTAAATATCTTAGTGACTCAATTATTAGACAATATACTTTATTAAATACCTGTAGATATTATTTTATAGTTCTAAAAATTATAAACACTATATATAGTCACATATTTCTTGATTTACAATGAAAATCTTGATGATATTAAACTTATAAAAATAGTAAATGAAAGTAATAAAGACAGTTCAAAATATACATTTCACAAAAATTTATTTTTATCCTATATATATGTGTGTGTTTTCAATATTCACTTGATAAACACAGAAATATACACAACAGGAATCCGTACTTTTTACACATAATATAAAAAGAAATCATTGTCGAAATAAATATATCTAAAATTCCAACAAATGGATTCTTTTATGAATAATGTTGTTTTTACAATTTTGTTTTTACTTTTTTTATTTATCCTTATTTATATCGCATGTATACATATGTGTGTGTGTGTGTGTGTAAAATATAATAAATACGCACAGTATTTTTAAATCCTTCTTTTCATTAGCTATAACTTCGCAAGATTTTTTAAAAATAAATATCTATTCTAAAATGTAGAAAAAAATTGTGAATGCTCAATCACACACACATAAAAATAAACTGTTTAAAAGCTACATTACAGAAAATGTATTCTAGTTAGAGCAGGGATTTGTAGACTATGGAAACAAATGAAGCATTGCTTCACTTTAATAGCTTTTATTTATTACATTTTCAATTCTTCATACTTCATAAGTTGTTGGTTTTTTTTTAACTTTTTCCATAAAAAATGACAAAATCAAAGTTTATTAAATCTAAGTGACCGCTTTAAAGAATGCACTTATAATTTTCAGAATGAAAATCTATAATATTTTCTAGCATTGATACTTTAACTTTCCATGCACATGGTGGTGTTTGCCAGCATAATGTGACTGTAATACAATGAATGATATTTGTAATAGTCTATAGTATATTTTGTTCTAAACTCAAAATGAATTATATAGGAATACTATTTATATCTTGTATGTAGCAAATCAATGGCAAAATTTTTTAAAAACTTATTCAATAAGAGAGATAAAAAAAAATTATATATATTAAATGCTTTTATTGACCATGCACTAAGAAGAAAAATAATCGTTTCTTCAACAGCAATTGGAGTTTTTAGATTTAATTTGAAAAAAAAGCATAGGAGGTCCAAAAAACTAATTAAGTCAATCCCTTGTTATAAAAAAATTGGCCTTTTTTTGCTTATCTCTTATGCATGGATCTTTTTTTTTTGCTTATCAGCTTTTGGTAGTGTGTTATGTATTCAATGTACTCTCCAAGACAAGTCTTCTTTATCCAATGTGGTCCAGAGATGCCAAAAATTGGACACCCATTATTTAAAATATGTTAAAACAGGAGCAGATTCTTCATTATTAAAAGAATAAAGTCTTTTTTATTATTATTCATGAATACATAATGAGATAAACCCATGTTATTACTATTACATTGCAATGTATATTATTTTATTAACACTGTTATAGTTCATTAATTATTCATATTTAATTAATTTCTATATTTTATTAGTACAATTAATTAAATATTTGTAAACAATTTTTTTTAAAAATTATTATTATTACTACAATATTATTTTCTTCCTTATAATATTATTTTTTTACTTTTTAAGAAAAAATGAAAAGTCATAATTTGCACTAGTACAATCATCTTGGATTATGATGTTATGAAAATGGTTCATTCTTAATATAAATAATCAACCCTGAGTAATTTGAAATTTTTGTTAGCAAGTTATGATTTGACTTTTTAAAAAATATTATGATGAGGTGAGCTTTAATATATATCATTAAAAGTTTTTCCACTTTTGTGGTATGGTTTCATAGTAGAAATATTTTAAATTTCTTTTAGGAACTTATTTTTATTATTTATGATGAATCTGTTTAGTGAATTGATTTTAGCTTGCAATCTCTGTCATCTTATTCACTTAATCATTTCTAATTAATGATTTAAAATATCATTTAAAGTAAGATGATACCATGAATAAAACATATTAAATTGTATATACTAATTGTTTGAGTGCATTTATAAACATTAGACTATGATTCTATGTATGGTTATAGAAACAAAACATCTGAATAGTAAATGAAATTGTACTACTTCCAATAATAAATTCATTTAATTAAATATACTTATAATAAGTATTTCACAAGAAAAACTTGTAAATCTTGCATCCATAACAACCGAAAATGATGTGTTAGATTTTAAAAAATATATTTTTAATTTTATAAATATGAAGTCAAAAAATTTTTTAAAAATATTTCAAATAAAATTCTATATTTATTTATTTATTCTATTATTCTATTCAAGTTAACATATAATACATCATTTATAATGGGTTTTTTTTTTGTAAAAAGATATTCTCAACTATTTTATAAATTACCATTGAAGAACCTAGCATTAGTCTTGTTTATAATTTTTCACCTTTATTACAAGCACTAGATATAGATGACTTTAGTTAATACAAAAATATTTTTAAAAAATACTTAATTATTTTAAGCAATGTGGAAAATTACCATTTGTATACATGAATGCCATAACTCAACTGAGACTTGATGCAAATGCATGTGCTGAAAATCACATGTAGCATAATTTAACAGTAGTGTTGCTTTTCACAAAAAGCTATTATGTCAGAACCATTCCTATGAAATGCTATTGTATTATATCACAATTTTTTCACAAATGGTATCTTGTTACATATTGGTTTTTTATATTAAATAATATAGCTGTATATAAAAACAGAGATCAATAAACACTGATTTTTAAAAAGAATTTATCAGAATATTTTTTAAAGAACTCAGTAAGATATCAAATGCATGATTTTGATAAGAACAAAGTAAAACTATTTTAACTTCAAATTATAACATAGAAAGCAAGAGAAAAAAATAAGGCATATCAAAGTACAGATTCTTATAACATAAATACTATACAAAAAGATTAAAATAAAAGTTGTTTTTTTTATTCTGCATAATAGTCTGTAAATTTAAAATAATATTCAATAATAATAAAAAAGACAAATAAGAAACTATTTTTGGAAATCTATATATAAAACCAAAAAAAAAAAGTAAAATAAAAACTGGTTTAATAAAAGCAAAAGATGTATTGAAAAATATATAATTCCAATAGTTTTAAACTTTTCTCGAAAAAATGTAATTCAATATAAATAATACATACAAGAGATATATTAAGAAAAGTTTTTCTTTGTATGTTGTTGTACGTATTATTTATATTAAAAAACATATAACAATAAAAACATCAGTTTATACTAGATTGAAAGAATGATTGGAGAATAACCTTATAATAAACCATAAAAAAAAAAAATCTATAAATAATACTGTACTAAGATAAAAGTGAGTTACACAAGAAATTTAAAATCGAAAAATAAAAGCAGATTAATATTGTACAGATAGAATTTGCTTTGAACAATTTGCTTAGAATTAATTATTGCAATATAAAGCATTAAACAGACAGCTTCATTTGATAATTTAAGTTTATTGTCAAAAAAAACTAATTATTTTTAATTATTTTTAAAATGTCCAAATATTTTAGAAGAAAAAAAAAGATGTATTTACAGTAAAAATTACACATTTTTATAGGGGGCCTACACATATTTGAAATGATTTTATTAAGATATTTTATGCAACGCATCATATTTTTATTACGAAAATTTAAGATAAAATTTAAATGCTAAAAGTTATGGATGCCTTATGCCTAACAAGTTTGCAAGTAATAACGATATGTTTTGTAATCAGTGAAACAAGAATTTTTTCCTCCCCGTTAATCGTATTTATTGCTTGAATACTGAAAAGTATAAATGAGAAAATAAAAAAAATTATTTAAAAAATTGTTTTTTTAGTCACATGCGATTTTAAAGATTATGCAACTTTTACATTTATAAAAGTCTTACAATTTTATATATATACCCAATTATTTGTCTTATTTTACATAATTGTATTTTCAACAAATATAATATTTTTAAAAATTCCTGATTAAACAATGCTTCTCTTATTATTTCAATTTTTGCAATCCAGTATAAGTACAAAGTGGAGTATGTATATAAAAAACAGGCATTGTATAGAATGGTCACATTTTTAGGCAAAGTATGAAATTACATTTTCTATTTAAATTTTTTACATATACTTCCCTAGAAATTGTAAAGAATATCTAGGCATTATAAAGAAAAAGCCAAATAGATTTTTGGCAAAGTATAAAAAGGGCTTCTTTTATCGAAAATATCCAAGGGAAAATGTAAGAAATACAAATTAGAAAAAAATGGAATTTTTCATATTTAACTTATACATAAAATCCTAGAACAAAAGAAACTATCAAAAACAATGTTTGTTTTTTTGTTTGTTTGTTTTTATTAAATAATAAACATTGATCTATACATTGAATTTCTGATATTCCAGTAGAGTTTCAGTTTCTTAATTTCAAGTACGGCATGATTAATTTTACTGATAAGTTCTCTGATATAAAAGCATAATAATAACAAATTATCACATGATGATGATAGTAAAATGCTAAATTTTGTACAAAGATCAAACAAGTCAGGAAAGAAATAATACAGCATTTTTACATCATTATTTTGAAGCAAAAGCATTAAGAGTGAAGGATTTTAAAATCATATAAATCTTCAATAATGTAAGGAATTTCTTGGTAATTATCTTTCTAATCTTCATTAACTAACTGTAAGATGTATACATAAGATTTACTAACAATTTCAATCATTACTTTTAACAATCACACACTGAATTCATATAACTTAATGTTTACATCTACTCTTTGTAACATCAAATGCTCTTTGTGGAAGTTATCTTATACTTTACTCATTTTCCTTTTGGCATTTTATAAAATGCCTAGATAATGTGTGAAAATCTAAGCATTTTATACTTGGATGTCCCATTTTTGACATTATATAAAATTACTACGCATTCTATACAATCCCAGTTTTCATACTTTGCTGATAACATGTATAAAAATATCAGTAATTAAAAATGAGCTACATAGAATTAAAACTTGAAAAAAAAAATTACTTTTTTTTTCTTATTCTTAAAATACAAATAATATTGACAAAATGCTGATATAACAGAAAAACCTAATTGAGGATACATAGTAAAATATTTTTACAATATTCTGCAACTACATATATATATATTGAAGCAGTCAATCTTAGCTTAAGATTGTGCTTCATGATTCCATCTACTAACCCGTGTTTAAACCTTATATCCCATCCTGCTCCTTTTGTCATGTATATATATTTTATGTATATATCTGGGATGCGCACCTAAAAATTTATAAATTTTAACTTTCAATAACATTTTTTAAAATTATTATTAATTCTTTTTATTAATTATTAGGTCTTTCTTATTAAAGTATTATAGGTGCAGCTCAAATATATATATTGTAACCAGTTGGATTACATAGACACACTAATATAGTGTGTGTGCATAAATATATATGTAAAATTAAAAGGAAAACTAGAAATAAACACAGACAAAAATATAGTAGCCATTTTTCTATATTTACTAAAATAAAATAATAACAAGTAAAGGGTTAAATAACTCTGGGTTTAAAATAAAATTTCATTATGAAATTAATGTTTTAAAAAAGGTCTTAATAAATATAAATATTGTATTGTTATTATTATTATTCTGATTGTGAAATGTAAAAACACAATACTTGTTTTTGAAATTTTTTTTAATTAATTAAAACACATATATTTTTAAAGGGATTAGAGAGCTAAAAATAAAAACTCTGTTTTTAATCAAAGTGTTGTTAGCACCTCAGATGAGTCTATAAAAGGGCTAATAACAGGATTAGCTCTAGTCTGATTAATAGTTTTTTGTAAGAAGGGCCAGCTGAAGAGTTGGTGACAATATTTTGTTGCAACTTGATGAAGTTTGCAGCAGTTGGTTTTAGCTGACCAGAGAGTTGGCAAATAGCTACTATGAAGTTATGTGGCTGAAGGCAGAACAGTAAATTCAGGACCGCTACTATTTTCCTGGTAGGAGTTTGAATTCACATCAAGAAAATGACCTACTTCTTTGTGCTGTAATTCATAGCCTTAAACATGGAAAGGACAGCTGCTTACCTGGAACAGTTCTACACAGATGGGAGGCCAACTATGGGTCAACATTATACACGGATTATACTTTTACCTGATGATGACAATCACTAAAACCAAACTTACCAAGAAAAAAAAATCTTCTAGCTTGCTGAAGAGTTAATTACGCGTATGCTGCGTCAGATATATGCAGAAAATCATGGATAAACATATATATAGCTGGTGAGTTGTTTTTAAATAAGTCATATAAAAATAGACATATATAGAACAATATTATTTTTAAGTCGGTTAAAAATCTATATATTTAAAAGAATATAAAGTAATTTTGCTTGAATTATAATTAAGAGTCAAGAATAATTCATTGTCCATCTCGTTTTAAAGGCAAAATAGATGTTTTTGAACAATAATTATCTGGACATTATTTTGAAAAAAATTATTTATAAAAAAAAAAGTAAAGAATCGATGATTCAATAATTTAATTTAAAAACGTTGATAATTAATCAACAAATACCTGTCAAAAATTGACTATATTTTTTTTAAGGAAAAAAAAAAGAGAATTTATAAATTGAAACTAATTTTAAATTATGTCTATAGTTTGTTTATACACACACGTATACGTATAAAATTTGTGCATATTTTCCAAAGAATTTAATAATGAAAATATAATATTATTGCTGTTAAGTTAAAATATGATGTCAAACGTCAGCGTGTGCACACACATATGTAAAATTACATTTTGAAAATGATCCGTGAATTTGTACTTTTTATGCTTATGGTGAGTATATAGTTAGACAGGAGTATTCATGATGCTCCGAAGTATATGCTCGGCACTGTCTAGACCTAGATATTGAGCTCCCAGGGTAGTACAGTGGTGAATATATATAGGCCTCATGAATAGGCTTTGGTCTCATGAATAGACCACATTTATACCCCTAAGTCTCACAGAAATGAGCAGGGTTGGCGCAATGCCTTTTTTTTTTTTTTCTGGATACTACTCTTTGAGGATGATCTGTTTAGGTACTTAGAAGGGCAGTGCTTAAAAATGAGGTATTTTCTCGCGACGTCATGGAGCTTTGTGTACTGATAGTCCAGCTTGGCTCTCTGCTTATCATGGCATGGAGAACTGCAGTTCACGTATTCATTTTTACTATCTCACCTTGCCTACTTAATCAGCATTAACTAATCAAGCAAAAAGACATTTCAAAATTTATATATTTTGTTGGATGCTATAAAAGGATATTATCTTTCATTTATTAAAAAGAGAAAAAGAGACATTTTTAAAGTAAAGCAAACAAGCAAATAACTTCATGTATTAAAAGAAAGAAAAAAGTTGATAGAAACTAATCGATAAATAGTGGAACTTACTATAAAATAAGAAAAGCAATTTATACATTTTCAACAACAAGTAATTGTGAAAATAACTTTTATTGTCATAACAAGTGTGTAAATTTTATGAAATTATTAATTATAAAAGTATTGTGTGACAAAATTAAATTTGTTAATAATCTGTTACAATTCTATATACGTGTTGTAGTAAATCTAGCATAAGTATTTGTATTACTTAAAACATAATTTAAAAGCTTAATCATGTATTATTTTATGTAAAAACTAAATATGTTCAGAAATCACACGCATGTATGTATGCATATATCTGTCAATTGTATTGCAGATACCAATGCTTATCAATTGTAACACATATGTAAATTTTAATCCTTTTTTTTATAATTATTTTATGTCAATTGTATTGTAAATAACAATGCATGTCAGATAGACACTTATGTATAAATTTTTTGATCATTTTTCTAAATTAAATGTTAATTCAAAAATGTTTATTTTGTATCAAGCCACATGCCTGTGTGCTGAATGGGTTTTAAATAAACCTAATTTATTAATCATGTAACTCAATGTATACCATTCAAAATCAGAACCCTTATAAGACCTTATTCATTTTTTTTGTTATTAATAAACTTATATTTAATTGTTAAAAATTGTATTCCATCATCTCTTGTTCACATACAGTAATAGAGCCCATGTTCTCTGAGTAGATTTCGGACATGGATAAATGGGGATGTGTTTAGTGCTTTGGGCATCCAGAGATGATCATCATCATCCTGTTTGGCACAAAAGAGAATACTCTTTAAAACCCATGCACTATCTTTTATTTTACTTTAGTTTTATTAAAAGTTAAGTTTATAGTTGGCCAGTACATTAATAGTACTTTAGTGGCCAGAGCATTGATGATGATCAGCATGCTTTAAATGTCCCAGCATTATTGTTCTATTTCTGATTATTGTGTATTTTAATAGATGGGCACTAAACTGATGCATCCAAGTTATGTTTATATAATTGCCCAAGCCGGCAAAGGCTCACTAGTTAGCCTGGTCTATAGAAGACCAATTTTCAATCCAGTCACAAGGTTGACTGTTGATTTATATATTTTATTGTACTAATTTGTTTATTCCCATCAATAATGATGATGGATGGTTATTTCTCACAAGTATTTACTTATACTGATATTTACTTTATAATGCTGGTTGATAATAATTATGCTTTAGTTGCTCTTCTGAGTTAGCTTCTGATCTCTCAATGTGCTCAGAGATTTTCTAATCTCATTTTATTATTAAATATCTCATTACTTATAAACACTTTGTAAACTATTTATATTAAACCATTTTAATGTAAATATTGATGAATTGGGAGTGATGATGATGTTTTCCCATCACCCAGTTTCATTTTTATTTATTTCCACTTCCTGA
Organism: Epiperipatus broadwayi; assembly: GCA_028023455.1. Taxonomy (NCBI): domain Eukaryota; kingdom Metazoa; phylum Onychophora; class Udeonychophora; order Euonychophora; family Peripatidae; genus Epiperipatus; species Epiperipatus broadwayi. The sequence goes on along the minus strand of JAQFVV010000008.1, from coordinate 18,994,807 downwards.
ACACCCCATCCTGTTACTATATATATATATATATAAGCAAAAACTTACTAACAATATTGATTTTTAAATATTTTATTATATGTAATTCTTTAAACTTTTTCTTTCAAAGTACTTTTTTCCTATTAAACTATACTTTTCTTTTTAAATCCAAAATGGAATATGCAATTGTAAATTGTCTAAAAATAATTAAAGGGTTGGAAACACTGTTGTTTTAATCTGGGGAAGGTATTTTAATTAAAGTTTTTACTTAAAATGGGATTAAGATTAAAGATTTTTTTTGTTATAAACATTTTTGTCAAATCTATTTCTAATCTGGAAATAGATTTGAATTTATTTTTGGACGTTATCTAACAGTTGCATCTTTCAAAAACAATTAACTAAGTAATTAAAAGCATTCCAGAAATACCTGGGCAAAAATATAAAATGGCCGAATTTTTAATCAAGAGAGATGAGCTAATATTGAAAAAACTGCAGTGAACATAACCTACGCTGGTGTGAAAGTTTAAAAAAAAATATGTAGTAGTAAGTCCACCACCCTTCTCGGCCCTGTTGGGTCATCATCTGCTGCTGCCATTATATCATGCTCCCAAGAGTGAAGTAAAAGCCCCACCTAAGAATTTTAAAATGCTAATAGAAGCTTGCTGCCACCGAAGAACTTTCATTTCAATTGCCATGCACGTGCAATATTTTAAATCGAATTCTTAAAATTGCAAGGTAACTTTTCAAGCTGTCACCTCAAACTAAATCTAGTCTAACTAATCTATCAAGATTTCTTCTAATGTATTATTTAACTTTGTTTTTGTTTTAATATGTAATTTGCTCTTAAGTAATTCCTATAAATTTAATTCTCTCTCATATGCTTTTAACTTTCCTTAACTTTGGTGCAGTCATTTATTTATATGTATTTATTATTTGGTTTATATATCTGCTTGCTTATTATTAATATTCCAATTTCCAGCAACCTGGCAAACTTAATTTCTAAAATTCTTTTGTTTTTCAATTAAATCTCCATTAATTAAGGTCATCAACATCCCCTTAAAATATATATATATATATAATGCATTATAAATTAATACATTCACCAGATTGTTTTTACGTCAACATTTTTTTATGCTTTAATATAAAAATATATATATATTTGTTTAACTCTGAATTTTCTATCCGGGATGAATCCAGAACTCAAGCTAATTAACGCTTTGAAACCTTATTTATGTTATAAATGTTATTCAATTCTGGAAAGGTGACCGATTATTTGTTTTCTATATAAACTGCTAGTCTTTTTTTATTTACTCTTAAAATATCAAATACAGTACTTATATATTCCAGTTATTGTAAAATCAATGAAGGTGGGATTGATTGATTTAACATAGCAGAAAATGGGATGGGGTACATCTTAATGATTCTTTTACTAAATAAAATCTTCATGTATATTTTATTAATCTTTTCTCTATATATATTATAGCGGCATAGCATGTTATTTATATAAATTATGGCATTCAATCAAGGGTCATCTATTTTAAAGCAGTAATTTATATTTCATGTCATTAGGGACATTCAGTCAAACTGTGTTACTGACATTTAGCATATCTTTGTATGTATATATATATATATATATATATATATATATATATTACGTGCTTCTAGTCTTCTAATCTGGGGGTTGTGACAAGTTCAAACCCATAGATTTCTTCTCATATCTCATTCCGTAGATAGTTGAGCTATCCAGAATCACCTTTATTTCATATAAAAATGCCTCTGGTGGTGATTCCCGTAAGTTTGGCACACGCTATGCATATTCACTTTCTTCATATCAAAAGGCCTCTGGAGGTGATTCCCTAAGTCTGGAGCACGCTATGCCCATCCACTGTCTTCATATAAAAGACCTGCACATTGGTGATAATGGCGGCATGCCTATCCACTTCGTTCTCATCCAGAAGCATGACTTTTCCTATTATTTCTTGGCTAATAATGTCAGCACCGCAAACTTCTTCATATTATTATTTCTTTTGCTTCATGACCCAGTTTTGATGCTCTAATATTAAAATTACGCTCTGCTTAAAAGATATATATAAATGCCAACTACTTCTAGTTTTATTAATTAGGTTTATTTCAGTCTTATACAATCCCACCATCGTAACTTATTTCTGTATTTAAGAGTATCTATTTGCCTAGGGGAAAATAAAGCGTTCTTCTTACCAGCGCTAATTAAGAGAATTTTCATTAAATATTTTGTCATAGAATTAAATGTAATTTTCAAATGTGTTTTATTTATTTTCACGACCGTAATGGTGTGAAAATAGCTTATATTATATCTGTAATGAATCTCGGAATGCTCCCCGAAATAATGATAGTCACCATGTTTCAGAACCGTATACAAAAGCGTTAATAGTAATTTTATGTAATCCTTTTAATAAATGATTGGCATCTTAATATTGGACCCACCAAAGATGTGTGCTTATTTATCATATATTATTTAGCTAATAAAGAGCATATGAAAAATAATAGCGTGAATGACACTATGTAATCATCAACCGCTTGCTCATTCATGCATATACTAATGTTTGCAATTAATTTATAAATGTATAATAATTTGTCAGTATATTAATTTTTATTGTCTAACTTGCCTGAGTAGTTTGAATTCCTCTTTTCTCCACTTCCAACATATAGCTATGCTTATATATATTTTAGTTTAGTCATAGTAATAGATGTCTCATTGTCTTCTCACACTTTGATAGTGGGCTGGATTAAGATTAATTCTCATGTGCCATCACTATTATGTTATTCATTAGATGTTGGATCTGGGGCTTAGATAGTGGGTTCGAATCCGGCTGGTCCCTGACCTAAATCTTGGGCTTGACTGGGTTTGAAGTACATTTTGTGAGTTCCAGCTCATGTTAGATGGAAAACATGTTTTGACCGGCACAATATATAATCATGATTAAATTCTCCTGCAACTTGGCATCCCCTTAAATTAATTTCAATTTTCTATTTATAAGTTTTTATTTTAGAATATAATGATAATATTAATAAGAGAAAAAACAGTGATCTGTAATAAACTATCAAAAATAAAATGAAATCAGTAACAAACTATCATCTAAATTCCCTGCTAAAAAATGTTTAATGATCCAAAGAGACTATCATTCTCGCCAAACATAAGGATGAATGCTTATACAATTTAAGTATATACTGAGGGTGTTTATATATATATAAACAACTAATTATTCATGAATAATACCAAAATGGTTTTACATGATAGAGATATGAACATATTGAATATATGCTTTGTAAGTGCTTTATTATAATGCCTTTGATAAAAGAACATTTTAAAATTATAAAATCTGTCTTTCAGATTATTCCACACACACATCCTTATATATATATATAGGTGTGTTTAATATGAATGACAAATTTAAAAATTCCATTCTGTTGTTACTATTAAATATTAGAGATTACTATAATGCCCAACAATTCATTTATAATACATTCAAAAAATCAAATAAGGTAGAATGGTTTTACTCAGCTCATTCATAAATCCAACACTATTTAAATGTTTTATTTAATTTATTTTTCAACATTACCATTCAAATACTGCTCTACATAGTCAAACACTTTTATATATATATATATATATGTATATTGTACCGGGTTCGAATATGTGTCCTCGAAACACCGGCCTCTTAGGCAGAGAAGAAAATATTCGGAGAATATGTATGACCAAATGATAGCTATAAATATATATAACTAGCATTACATTTCCAGGACATAGCTTCTTCTCAGCTGTTGAGTTCAACACCACGTTCAAAGCACTTTTTTTTGTTTGTGTATAAACATGGGCACCAGTTAATTATCCAAGAATGAATAAATAATGCGCTTTGAGCAATGTCCACTAATTCAATGCCTAAATATCCACGACTAGCTCAGTTGTTTGTAATCACTAATAGATTATGCATAATTAGTGGTGAAAAGAATTGATAAAAGATTTGTAAAAGAATTGATAAAAAGAATTGACTGACAAATAGAGTTTACATTTTAAGACAATTTATTAACTAACATTAATTTACTAAATTTAAACATCTTTATAATTTTTTTAACTAGTGTAACACACGCACATTTTAAATTAACACACTATAATATATATCTTATGAAAAGCATAAATGTTTGACATTTATAAAATCATATAGCATTCACAAACACGCACATCAATAGTTCATTTTATGCATGATTATAGAGTTCAAATTACTTGTCTCTGGAGGCCTTACGAATTAATGCAATGGCTATTATGGTATAAATGAAAATAAGCAAATGTTTTACCTAGGATTTTGAACATAGATTTAGAACTTTGTTTTCTTCTTGTTTGTTGCTTCTTCCAGCCGGCTGGGATGTTTCCTTGATCAGTTTTATTATTGTTCATGATTATTATTACTGGAGATAATTGAATATTTGATGGAGGATTTCTAAGCTGTTACGCAGACATTATTTCGTGGGCAGATATTGCTGATCTTATTTGACTAAGGCTGAAGAAAGATGTGTGTTCCCAAAAGCTGCTCAGCACTGCATTTTGTTTCTGGATACAATTAACTCAACTGATTGTCCTCTCTTGACTTAACTGACTCAATTAATTTCTGAATTGAACTGATTATCCATTAAAATTTTACTATTTATATCTGCAAAGTGTTTTTCTTTTCGATATCCTCCAGCAATATCTGTTGTCGAAATTTCATTGATAATCCTTTGACTATGTGTTTTGGAAGATTGTTTAGTTGGTAATAGCCATGCATACATGTTGTTTTATATAATTTTAATTAATAGCCATTGCCATGATTTTTAATGATAATCTTCTTTTATTTCATTTTAATATTTATTACGCATACATTTTTATTCTATTATTGACAATCGCACATATATATGCATATATATAACTAGTTTTAAGATTACTTTTCTTTAATTTGAATGAAAAGAGATTTGTATTTTTTTTTAAACTTTAAATTATATTTCAACTAATAATAATAGACTCTACTCCCTTTTATAAAATTTTTAGTTTAACTTTTCTAACCAAACTGTCCCTCCCCCCCCCCTTTTAATCAATTATTTTCTAACTTTTATTTCAAAAATTAAGGATAGAAAACTATTTGAATCTTATCTTTTTCGAAAACAAACTGTAATAAACTCTTCAACATTTAATTTTACGTTTTTCTTTTACGAAAATATTTTAATAATTTTTTTAGATAAAATTATATGTGCCAATATCAATATTGGTACATTACACACACACACACACCGCTTTGAGAGTAAAATGCGTCTATTTTTGACCATTTTATCTCTGACAACTTTAATTCTTAATTTATTATTTTCTAAGTTTGCTTTTTGATATCTTTTGCTTTCCATACTAAGGGCAATCTCCAGTGATAGTTTTCTTCTTTCTATGCTGGCAACATTGTTTTCTTCTTTCTATGCTGGCAACATTGTTTACAATGTTATGAGTCCTGGATATTGACCATGAGGACAAACTAATTTGACACAGGGATCTTTTGAAAATGAGGCGGATGCAGATTTGCTGACTTATATTGACTTACACTATGAAAATGAAGCTTCAGCTGCTGATTCTCTTGATCGGACTTTGACTAAGAAAAGGTCACTGTGAATGGCAGGAATTTTCAACTGACCATTTCCGACTTACGCTTTGGAAAACGATTGCCGATTCTCTTGATCGGACTTTGACTAAGAAGAGGTCGCTGAGAATGGCAGGAATTTTCAACTGTCCATTTCCAACTTACGCTTTGGAAAAAGAGGTACGAGACATGGGAATTCTCCCCTGAAAAAGATACATTACGACTTATTTTAGTTGTTGCCAGTGCACATTTTAAAAGAAGAATGATCCCTGCCAGTCTGTTACGAGTGCTAAAATTTATCCAGTCGACAGCTTTAAACTTATCTTTTACTAAAACATTTCTATACTACCCTCATTCCCTTTAGTTTCAAACCCTTATACACTCCTAGTATAACTTAGATTGACTTTATATTTTACTAACCTTACCATATTATATTTAATTCATATGACTAATAGCTTACATATTTATTTATATTACACTATTATTCTAATCTATCACGAACATTAATTTACAAATTTATTTATATTACAATATTATTTTTTAAACCATTACTTTAACTTCTTTATTTATGTGCGTATATTTAGAAAAAACTATTTTATTTTACTGCTCTTTATTATTATACAAAGATTTTATTGGACTTGATTACTTTAAACCATTTATTTACTTCCTTTTATTAACTTACATATATTCAAAACTATTTTATTTTAACGTGCATGTACTCAGAAAAAAAAACTGTTTTACTTTATTGCGATTCATTATTATACAAATATCTATTTGACTAACTTAATTTTATTCTAGAAATTCCATTATCTTTTCATTTATTTAAACCTACAACTTTACTTTTACATCATTAATTTGACCCATTTATTTAACTTGATGTCATTGATTGATTTTTTTTTTATTTGAACTGTTTATTCACGAGCATTTTCTTTCTTAATTAATGTGTGCATGGGGGAAAAAAAATCTTTTACTTTACGAAGCCTCCATTATTATTATTATTTAAACACATCCTAATTTTAACTTTACTTTTAATTTATTATTCTTTTTTTTTTAAATTTATTATTTTAGTTTTAAATAGAAGTTTCAGATTTAATTTATTAGATTTATTTACATTAGGATAATCATATTTATGCTCATTGTCCATTTCCGGTCCTTTTTGTTTATTTCCTTTTCTATTCCGCCCGTTTACTAACTTTTAAACTATGTCAGGTGATTCCTTCTTTCTTTCTACTAATTCTATAATATAAACTAACTTTCCTCTCTTATCTATCCCGCTTTTATAATTTATTGCTTTATCTCTTTCTCTTTCCATTCTATTTTCAACTTTGTAAATCAAAAAACCTTGATACCTAGCACAACTCCATATTTTTCCTAACCATGAATATTTTTTTCTATGCTTTCTTTTTATTTTAAATCTACGTTTAAAACAAACACGAACTTTTACGTTAACCTTTTTAACTTTTTGTAAAAACTTTTCAATGCTATCTTCTGCCTTTTGATCTACATGGGTTTCTACTTTATCTGTTTCAATTGTATCTGATTCTAACTCAAATTTTATGTCTTTTATCACCTCAACTTCCTGACTTTCTTTAGTTAAACCTAACTCTCTGCTTACTTGGTTCTCCTCTACCTTTCCTGTAATTTCACATCTTATTTTTCTTATTCTGCTGAGTTCCCTAATTTCTGTTTTAAGTTCTAGCTGACCTTGTTCAAATTTCTGACACAATTCTTCTTTGAACTCTTGCATCATATTCATCATCATTTTCATCATCTTCATCTCAGACATTTCTTTCTCTTTTTCCATTTTTAAAACTATTTTTTGACTAAATTTAAATACGAGTTGTTTATTTCTTTTTACTAAGATGGAAACACACGCTGACTCTACCCCTCCCCTTTGTCCATTTCCTCTACCCGATCTTAACACTTTAACTCCACCCAAACATCTAACTGTCTCTGATTTAACATAATGATTTATTTTAAATAACGTAAATAGCATAAATCTCTTTTCATTTAAAGAAAAAAAAGTTTTCGGTCAATTCTTTTTTTTTAAATTAAAACACTTTTACATACGTAATTTAACTTTTGTATAAAAAATTTTCGAACAAGAAACAAAGTATTTAATTACTATTGTTTCTTAGGTCCAGCCCCAAGTTGGGTATAGCCATTTGTACTGGACTCGAATATGTGTCTATTGAAACACCGGCCTCTTAGGCAGAGAAAATATTCGGAGAATATGTATGTCCAAACAATACCTATAAAATATATATAACTAGCGTTACATTTCCATGACATAGCTTCTTCTCGGCTGTTGAGTTCAACACCACGTTCAAAGCACTTTTTTGTTTATGTATAAACACGGGTGCCATTTAATTATCCAAGAATGAATCAATAATGCGCTTTGAGCAATGGCCACTAACTCAATGCCTAATATCTATGACTAGCTCAGTAATTAGTGATGAAAAGAATTGATAAAAGATTTGTAAAAGAATTGATAAAAAGAATTGACCGACAAATAGAGTTTAAATTTTAAGACAATTTATTAACTAACATTAATTTACTAAATTTAAACATCTTTATAATTTTTTTAACTAATATAACACATGCACATTTTAAATTAACATACTATAATATATATCTTATAAAAAGCATAAATGTTTGACGTTTATAAAATCATATAGCATTCACAAACATGCACATCAATAGTTCATTTTATGCATGATTATAGAGTTCAAATTACTTGTCTCTGGAGCCTTTATGAATTAATGCAATGGCTATTATGGTATAAACGAAAATAAGCAAATGTTTTACCTAGGATTTTGAACATAGATTTAGAACTTTGTTTTCTTCTTGTTTGCTGCTTCTTCCAGCTGGCTGGGACGTTTCCTTGATGATTTTTATTATTCTTCATGATTATTATTTCTGGAGACAGTTGAATATTTGATGGAGGATTTCTAAGCTGTTATGCAGACATTATTTCATGGGCAGATATTGCTGATCTTATTTGACTAAGGCTGGAGAAAGACGTGTGTTCCCAAAAGCTGCTCAGCACTGCATTTTGTTTCTGGATACAATTAACTCAACTGATAGTCCTCTCTTGACTTAACTGACTCAATTAATTTCTGAACTGAACTGATTATCTGTTAAAATTTTACTATTTATACCTGCAAAGGGTTTTTCTTTTTGATATCCTCCGGCAATATCTGTTGTCAAAATTTCATTGATAATCCTTTGACAACATGTTTTGGAAAATTGTTTAGTTGGTAATAGCCATGCATATGTGTTGTTTTATATAATTTTAATTAATAGCCATTGCCATGTTTTTTAATGATAATCTTCTTTTATTTCATTTTAATATTTATTACGCATACATTTTTATTCTATTATTGACAATCGCACATATATACGCACATATATAACTAGTTTTAAGATTACTTTTCTTTAATTCAAATGAAAAGAGATTTGTATTATTTTAAAACTTTAAATTATATTTCAACTAATAATAATAGATTCTACTCCCTTTTATAAAACTTTTAGTTTACCTTTCTAACCAAACTGCCCCTCCCACCTTTTAATCAATTATTTTCTAACTTTTATTTCAAAAACTAAGGATAGAAAACTATTTGACTCTTATCTTTTTTGAAAACAAACTGTAATAAACTCTTCAACATTTCATTTTACGCTTTTCTTTTACGAAAATATTTTAATAATTTTTTTAGATAAAATTATATGTGCAAATATCAATATTGGTACAATATATATATATAACATATTTTGCGGGTTCATCCATGTTAAAAACTTTTAATATTAATATACTGATGTTTCAACTTGGTCACACAAGTCATCCACAGATGGAGAAAAGGTAGAAAGATGGTTGTAGAGGCACTACAATCACTGATTTGAAAAACGTTAAAGTTCCACCAATAGCAAAAATGTTAAATTTAGGAATGTTTTTTTAAAAAAATCTTTTCAAATAGGAGGAAGTTTGCATGTATCATCTCGCTTATTGATACAATCTGGCCTTTTAAGTATCTCAATGGCTTCTCTAATTTTGCACTGGTAAAGATTATCACATCTGGATATAATCCTGGTATAGATATATATTAGATTAAGAGAAATATAAATCAATAACATAAAATACATCAATACAGTATGACATAGCACTTCAGAAATCATTTTGATCTATAAATAGATATCAGATGCTAGAATATATTATATAAGATGAAATCAATAGAAAATTTACACCAAAAGTATTCTAATGTGTTTGTACTAATACAGTTTTTTACCATAACTGCTAAACATTTATTTGGCAGAGAACATATGTATAACTCTTACACATTTATACATATATTCAAACAAGAACAGAAAACAGTAAAACCCTTACCACCTAGCAAATAGAAAATCTTTTTGGCCCACCACATGCTATTTAAAAGACATACTACCATATCTTATTATGCATATTAATCAGAAATCATTGTGAAAAAGATAAACATTATGCATAGGGATTACAATAAAAGTTACTCATAGGACATATTGTGCCCTGCATGGTTTACTGTAATGGTAATTTGCATGCTAACTATGCTTAATTCTGCAATTTTCCATGTTCAAACATCATAAAATACCCCACACAACCAAGTATTTGATTATTTTGTTTACTTATATTTAATAAATGTCATCAATAATGGTGGGAGAGTAGTAAGAAGTAAATTTGGTAGTGGTGGATTATTACTACTGACTAATAATAAAAACTAATGATTTTAATAATTTATAAAACATATTCTAATTCTTAATCAGAAGGTAATCAGCCTTTGACATGCACTGTTTACTCATGTTACTAAACTCCCTGATGTTATAGTGAGTATGCAGGACACTCTCAAACCCAAACACAAGCTAGAAACTTTTAAAAATAATAATGGCCTGATTAACAATTATTAACGAACTCTGTTTTGTAAATTATATTGTTAATAAAAACATTCTTTTTTTTACTTATTATCAAATATCTTTTTTATTATAGTAAAAAGATATGGTATAATTGCAGTTTTCGAAATGATAGAATAAACTGCATTATGAAGATGATAAGTAACAGTAAATTATTACTGATGATAATGAAGTATTATTGCTTAATGATAATACTCATGCTTGTTACATATCTGTCATGAAGACAACTTATCATGCATGCATATTAAAATTATCACATTTATTATACTTTTTAGAAATATTAAAAATATGTTCAGAATTCTTTTAAATCATAGCTTGATAATCATATAAAATAATTTCTTATGAAATTCAGTAAGCCCACATAAATGTGTGTGCATGCGATTTCAAACAAATCATTTTGCTATAATAAATTTTGTAATAAAAAAAGGTTTTTAATGATTTTTAAACAATTATCTTCAGTCTACTAAAAAATATAAAGTATAAATGTATAATATGACATTAAAAAACCTCTATCAGTTATCTTCAGTTTTTATATAGTACTGTATATCTAGTGAATCTTCCAAAACATATAATGACAAATACTTTTCAAAATAAATATTATTAATAACAGAGGATTTTGTTTTACAAAATTCGTAAAAATATGTGCATGTAAATATACTTTTAAACATTTAAATTATTATACAAAAAATAAATTATACTATTTATATTTTTAATTATTTCACATTCTTTTTTGACAAATTAAGAACAGGTATTTTGTAATCATATTAATATTTCCATTATTTTACGGTTCTAAAATTATTATTACATGTAAAAAAAAAAAAAAAAAAACATCAAACATATAGGCGTTTTAGAATAACAGTCAAATTATTTATAAGTAAAGAAATGCCAATAAAATTTTAGAATTAAAAAAATCAAACAGTAAAATTGTAGCTTTGACTGCAGCATTAATAAAACATTTTGAAAAATACATTTTTGATATTGAGTTATTTCTAAACAATATAACATTCAATATTAGTCATAAATCCAATTGTATTTGTTATCTTCATTTATTAAATTAAATATTCTAACTCAACATTTGTCTGATTCAACACAAAAATATATGCATATATATTAGATTTGAAATCTTAAAATTTTTCAAAATATGATTTTCTCTTAAAATAAATGGATTTATTGACATAAAATTTTTAATTATAATTTTAGGATACTTTAATTAAAAACAAATACTATAAATCTATTAATAGAAATATCAAGTTAAATTTAACTGTGACCCTAGAGTCAATTTTTTTCACCACACACAATTATACAACAATATCCTTAAAAAAATACTCATTATAATTTAAAAAAAAAAAAAACAAGTCTTCCTTGTTTTTTCAAAAAATTTAACAGAATTAAATATTCGCATGTTGGTAAAAACTGATTAGGAACAAAAACACAGCATATATAAATACAATATATATAAATTTCATCAACAATCTGGTTTGTGATTTCCTTATAGTCACAGAGTATGAAAGTGTCAGATATGATTTTCAAAGTTAAAAATGAAGTTGGCATCTTATGAAGTTCTTTGAATATATTATTTATAATTAAAGGATCAATTAGTAAAGGAAATAGCTTTCTAATTACCAGCTTGATCATTAAACAAAAATCTTGCAAAAAAATTCAAACAGTTCAAACTTAAATAAGTTCACAACATTATAATAAGAAATTAACATTATAGTGGTTTGTGTATGTGTGTGTGTGTGTGTGAATATTGATATATTATTTTAATTCTCCTGATGTTTCATCAAAAACTTTTTCATCCAAATACATATCATGATTTTCAAAATAAAAAATAATGAGTAGTATTTTTTAAGCCAATGTTTTCAAAAACTTAAAATAGTGTTAAATTATAGACGTATCATCTTCCTTCTATCAATTCTACAAATCTTCATTAAAATTATTACAACTAATCTACAATGAACTTTGGGCTCAAATCAATGCTAAAAGAATCAGATGAATTTAAAAGTGATTACAGCACAAACAAATATGCCATTATACTTTCAATTTGTAAATTATAAAACGTTGTTTGGTTCTCTAAACATGCGGAAGGAATTAAAGTTTTGACATCTCAATACATATGAGGGGTATCCAAACATAGTCAGAATTTTATAATAAAAAATTGTTCATTAATTTTTTAAGAATTATAAATTTAATATCCTTCAAAGTACTGTCCATTTGATGAAATACACCAATCTAAATGTGTTTTTCACTTTTTGAAGTAATCTGGAGACTCTTGCAAAGTGAGGTCTTTTAACATTTGTGTTTTTTCTTCACCACTTCAAAGTCTGCAAACAAAAAAAATTGAGGCATTTGTTCATTCAAGAGAATAAAAGGAAGTTTCACAGAGTGAAATTAAATGAATATGGTTGATAGATAAGCTGGGTCATGCTGAATTTAATTAAAAATTGTTTCACACTCAAAGCTAGTGGCATGGGCTGATGGTTGTAGTAAAATATATATGTAAAAAGTTGGATCTTTAACAGCATGTATCTGCCTACTATATAAATTTTCCAGGTTCAAATGGCCTGGTGGCGCCCTGTATGGCAGATATGGAAAGACTGGAAATTTCATGTTCACCCCGACCATTATGGTATAATTAAAAAAAAATCAGCATTGTCTCGACATTGAACTTCATTCACCACTCTTTTTTTAGAATGTGGTAAATTTGATACTTCCAATAAACTATTCATAAACTTCTGTTCTCCAAGAATAGTTTGCTTATAATCTGTTTAAAGCATTACAACCATTTTCTCAGCTGTTTTCCCTAAAAGAAAACAGAATTTCAAGTTCCAACTTTTCAGCCATTACAAAAATCAATAAATATGCAAAATACACTTTATAAAAAAATGTGCTATGTGGTACCATGATTTCACCCAATGATATGATTTGGCAGATTGATGCAGAAGGGTTCCCTGCAGAAGATGTATATACTACAACAGGCACACCAGAGAATGATTCTGATTATTTTTTAGTTCCCCCTCATATATACAAGATAGTATCAAATTCTGAAGAATACTTATGAAAATGCTATGCCAATAATTAGATTACACAGAAATAGAAATAATGATGATGGTATACAACAGAGTGATTCCATATCTCCAAAACTTTTATTAAAGTTTTAAAATGAGAAGCTAAAAGACTAAAAATAAATGGAGATTATTTGAGTCATCTATATCTTGTAGATTATGAATTTATTTTGTAAATAATGTTTCAGAACTTCAAAAAATGATTCAAGTGCTATCAAATAAAAGCAAAAAATGGAACAAATGATAAATGCTAAAAATACTAAATTAATAGTCATTAACTTTATAAAAAAAAAAGTGTGTGTGTGAGGGAAGAAGGGGGAAAAAAGAGTGAAAATAATGAATTTAAATTTGACAAATATAAACTTTGTTCATACCATTAATACAGATGAAAACATGGAATAAAATTAATCATAGATTTAAACTTGGAATATTTTTTGATAGAAATAATATTAAACTGAAATATGCTTATGAGCTTAAAAAAAGATTTTAATAAATATTTTTTATCATACTTATTTTAATCTTGGCCAATTTGTATGATGTTTATTTAAACTCTTCAACAAAATTTATAATTTCTTGTCATTATTTTTTTTAGTGGTTATTATTAACAGTTTATTCAATATCTTAGACAAGACTGGAAAATGGAACTCAATTTTCTAATTATTCATAATTCTGCCTTGATAATGGTTACAGAAATATTTTCTGGTAACATTATAAACATGAAGGCTATGCATAAAGTAATTATATATAATAATCAGTAAGGTGATGGTACTTTTCATTTACTGCTTACATACTTATAGTTTTGAGAATGATTTTTAATAGTCTATTTCAAGGGTTCAGACTATACAATGACATATGGATAGAGAAAAATTAGGAATAACTAAGTCTGAAAAATAAATGTTTCATTGATAAAATTGAAAGAATAAAATAAAAATAATCAAATGGCTTTATTGCTCAGGAATTCATAAGTTTGAGGACAAAAAGTGGCAGAGCTAGAATCAATCTGAGAACATTCCAGAATCTGATAGTCTTCCAAGGCAGTGAAAGAATTAAGAGGTTGAAATGGGATCAGCATGGAAATGTTGACAAAAAATATTAATTGATAATGAAGCTGTGTATATATGTATCGAACCACCCACCTTCTTTACATCAAACTATCCATGATGAATAGAAATCTAAATATCCTACCTTCCTTGCTATCCAATCTTTGAAGGTGCTTGGTCCTCAGGTAAAATGCAAAATATCATTGGCAGCAAACTACCAATAACAAAAACACTCGGCTACTAGACAAATACTAACCAAATAAACACTTTATTTATTTTAAGGTAAACCCTTTAGGCATCAGTTAATTAAATCATAATCAACATGTTTATCTGATCAGCACCAAATCCAGTATCTGAGACTCCAGCTAGCTCATCGGATTGTAATTACCTTTTAAGAAAAATAAAACTCCACCCTCTCTAATAATTCTATTTCAATAATAATGGTAATTCACTGAACAAGAAAACTATAACGTCTTTAAACAACAAATCTCTACTTTTAAAAATATAGTTTCCCTATTCTTTTAATTTTAACTTAATTATTTCTTATTAATAAGTAAATATCTCCATTCTCATCTTATTAAAATATTGTTCAGCATAAATGTGTGTATTCAAATATAAACATAAATATTTAAACGACAGTTTAAGTATTTTTTTTTTTTAAAAAAATAAATAAGTAAACAATCATTTTGCTTTATAAGTTAAACATGCATACTTTTTTCATTTTAAATAAATGTTTTAATACATTATATTAATTAAAATATACATGACATATTAAATTAAAATTCACACATACGTACACACAATGTCTTTAAATATAATTAAATACAGATGCCGATATTGTTTGTATTTCCCAAATATTATTTTGTAAAGTTTAAAGTTTTATTTATCACAGTTTATTTTTTATTTTAAAAAGGAAATCAAGAATGAGAGAATACTAAAATCAAAAGTTACCTAGGATTTGGAAATTCGAAATGACGTACACAGCACAATGTAGTTTCTCTAAAAGTTATTTATGATCGGATTAGCGCTAACTTCCAGAAAATCTTCCTTGACTGCATGATATTATATAACCTTCATGGATTTTTCAGCATTGACACTCCGGTACTTTATTGATTTACTCAACCATGATTTACCCTCCAAACTATCTGCTGATGTTATTTGCAGTGAGGCTCCAGCTGATTGTACAATACGGTAAATTTAACAATGCATTGTTTTGGTAGACATAACAACTTATATAATTGTTATATCTGTAACTTCAAGAAATGTTCTTAAATATTTTTAAGATATCAGAAATAAATGGAATGTTGAAAAAATTTTAAAATGTTTCAACAATGGAAAACTTTTGTTATATCCAGTGTTTATTGTCTCATGAAATTACTGTCCTTTACTTCGCTCTGATTGGGCTTCTATTTTTTTTCTTCAAAACTTTTATACACACACATTTAATTGTTTTATTATAAAACAAAACAAAATTTTCTTTATTATTTTTTTTTTATTACAAACTAATCAAAATAATATTAAATCATTTTATTTTATAAGATTTTCTTTCTTTTTTTTAAAAAAAAAATCAAAAAAAATCTTACCCTCTTTAAAAGTGTTTATTATTTATTTTTCTTTAATAATAAACCCCCCTACCCTACTCTTTAGTTTTTAATTTTTTTTCTTTCAACTTTTAACTTTTATTCCCACTTTATTTTTTAAAAGATGACATTTATGAGATATTACTACTTTTAAATAATACTACAATTCAATAACAATGTACTTCGGTACAATATATATATATAGCCTTATATAAGTGTGCTTCACCATTCACTGTTTATTGAATTAATGACTGACCCTAAAGTCAACCACAGTAAATGGATATTAAAATAAATTGTAAATTATTAATGAAATTTATATGTATATAATTTAAATATATATAAATATTATAGGTGGAAATTAAAAAAAAAAAAGTTTTAAAGTAAAATAAATAAAAAATTATTGCATCAACAAATAGAGAAGTTAGCTAATGCACTTTATATAAGATCAAAATAGATTAAGTAAAAATTTAACTTAAGATGATGAAATATAAAATCAATTGTTTGTCACCTAAACAAGAGGTTGTAAACAATAGAAGCATTGGTAGACTTCATTCAATTAATGTGAAGAACAGAATGGATCCATCTCAGGAACCCCAGGTTATGTACAGCATTGCATGCCCCTCAGGCTGGATGCAGTGCCACATACTAGGGGAAACCAAGGCTACTGTCCAAAATAGAGCTGCTCAGCACATATATATGTATAGAAGAGCAAAAAAAATAATGATAACTTCTCAATATTTTTCGAACATGGGAAGCAGGCAGGTCATGTGTTCAAACCCTGCAACCCCAAAATAGTGTGCTCCAAAGCCAATGATTGTAAAAGAAAGATCAATGTGTATTTTATTATCAATGATAACAACGCAATCAATAGACGTGACACGTGTTTTGCTATTTCAAGAAAATGGACAAATTAATTTACATATGCATTTGCATACATTATTATTTAGTAATATTACAGCAATGGTGTATAACCTATTTTGGCCAAGAATATGAGGGAAAACCTCGAAAGTACTAGGCCTAGATTAATTTAATTTAACTGTTTTTATTACTACTGTTTTCAGCATGTTAAAGCGCTTATATATACTCAATTAATTAATGTAAAAAAGAGGTAAAACATTATAAATACTAAAGTTCTTCTTTGTTCTGGATCTTCTAAAATCTTGACCATTATATAACCAATACATAAATCTCTAAGTTATGTTTGAGTAGAGAAGTTTGCCTCCATCCTCCCACTAGTCCAGTCTCAGAAGAATGTCCTACAGATGAAATACAGCAGAAGACCTAAGAACCATGCCTGATAACTACCACTTTTGCTGATTGGAAGATCAAAAGACCTAACTAAATAGAAACATGCACCAATGTCAATGATGTATATCTTAACAGACATCAAAAAAGACAGTCATCATGAAGCTTCCAGTATGAACTCTTAATATACCACCCTTGTAAAGCATAATTCATATAAGTGCTTCTTAGTTACCAATAACTTTTATCTTTGTCATTTTTTTTATTATTGTTTTGGTTAATTTTATCTATAATGTAGCATTTAAGCCAGCATTATATATATTAACTAATTTCACAATATGTATTCTAATGATCAATTAGTTTTTTTCTTGTTATATATATTGACATATCATTAATGTAACTATAAAATCAAGCTTTTGTTATTTATTATTTCATTGTTAATGTGGAATATATGTATATAAGTGAGAAGTTCAATGATAGAGTTTAAAATAAGTTAAAACATTTATTTTATTTTACCCTCAACCCACTAAATAAGGTGGAGCTCTTTCAAAAAAAATTATAAGTTTTGACTTTTAAAAGATTTTTCATCCACCTTCTGTATTTATTTTTATTAAAAGTTTTTTTTTTAAAAAAAGAGAAAGAGAATACATTGCCAGTTATTTATTTATATGTAGTTAAATCCTAGATACATTATTTAATTACACTATAACAAAGACTCTCTATATAAGTATTGTACTGGTCACTTCTACATTCTTTTGATCACTGAGGGTGCCAAAAGGTCACTAACGGCCTAGAAAATTTAATTTATGGTAATCATAAGTTCATGATGATAATGAATGCCACCAGCTAGACCCAAAGAGAGAAAAAGATCTTTAAAATTGTTCAGACAATTGAGAAATGAACACCAGAGACAAACATCAGTCAAATTAATTTTAAATAATTTTTAAAGTTTATTAAATTCAAAAATAAAATAAATCTCAGGCAAACAAAAGATAACCGTTTGGCCTAGATTCATCTAGAGTATTTATCAGAGAGTGTATGAGAGTTTAAAAAATATTAAATACCCTGGCAGATAAGTTCATTTTCTCACCTTTGATTTAAAAAAAGGGATTTATAATATCTTCCTGCCAGTGATTTATAAAAACTAATTCCAGTTTCCCCATTTAGAGATTTCAAAAATAAAATGGTTTTGCAGGGAATACAATGAACAGCACTGATGCGCTTTCCTTCCCAGAATAAAGCATCAGAACCAAGAATATCATATATCTGCAGAACAACTCATGATTAACCATGTTCAAGGTATTTCACAATTGACCCAAATACAAGACAATAAAATAGAACCCAAATATATTCTGATTTTACATAATTTAAAGAGAAGAAAAAATAAATCTCTGATCTAGAGAAAATAGAACACTATACTCAATAAACCACCAGTGAAAACATTTGCAATCTGCAGGAAATGCAAACCAAGCTTATCTAAATTAATTATAATGAAAAGAAGTCAGGTGAGATAAAAAAAATTACTAATATCTGCCCAAGTATTTATCAAGGGTTAGTAATATAAATAACAAAAAAACCACTAAGCATATAAAAATAGAAACTTGCAATACACTCTCGGATAAATAAATAAAAATATGAAAATATGGAATCTTAAAACTAAGATTCCAATACACACTATAAATAAAATACCTAATAAAATACATAAAGATATTTAAATAGAAGAAGCAAAATGTATTATAAAAAGAGATTTCTTTTAAGATCAAGCTGAGACTTTAATAAGAGATTTAAACCCTGGTTAGAAAATGAAAAGTGTTATCTTGAGGATAATGGTAGGTCCAGCTGATGACTTTCAACAGCACACACAGTTTATTTCATTTGAAAGTTCCTATGAAGATTTAGTTTTCCATTTGCATGTTTGGGAGGCTGAAGGCAATCCTAGGGATCAGTTCTTGCTCAGGATTTTATGACATGATAGTGAAGAAACAACCCAGGATCTGGGATCCATCTTCAGGTTGATTTAGCACTGCATGTTGTAAAAAATATTCCTCATGGTGGATAATTTTAGCAGTCTTCAGGTTGATTTAGCACTGCATGTTGTAAAAAATATTCCTCATGGTGGATAATTTTAGCAGTCTGCAGATAACACTAATTAAAAAATAGTAGTCCATAGTATATCAGCAGAATTTCCTCTCATCAGACAGCAATCTTTAAAATATAAGACAGCACAGCAAAAGAGAATATTCAACCAGCAGAATAAAAATGAGTAGCCAAATAATAATTAGTCCAAAATCCCAGAGTTATTTGTATGCACTTTTATCTCCCACATCATCTTTAATTAGCAGTTTTGCCCAGGGCAAATCTCTATCTCAGATTAATCTTAATTAAAAATCTGACCAGGGTTCCTATCTTATCCAAAATTAATTTTTAAAAAAACTAATTGCAAAAATTAAGCCTTGGCTTTTCTTTTTAAAATTAAATTAAAATTAGATTACAATTAAAAATAAAAAAACAGGAATGCAATTAAAACTTTTCAAAATTAAAAGCTTTCTCAAAAGATTAAAACTTTTCAAATTAGAATGTTTTTACAATTCATTAAAAAAAAATAAGTGTCAAAAGAAACTTATTTTTAAACTAAAAAGTAAAATTAGAGAATTTTAAACTATAGCTGCATATGTGTGCTATAACTTATAAAACTTTTAAATAGCTTTATAAAAATAAAAGTTAGTATTAATTTTGCAATGAAACTTTTGAAGCAGATAAAGCATCCGGTTCAATATATATATATATATGTGTCTATTTAATTTATTGATTTTTTAGATAAGTACCTCACACTTGTTATCTTATATAATAATTTCACATTAGAAGATGTGTTATATAAGCATTTGTTCTTTTAATATTTCGTATCAGAGGACACGGTGTAATCTTTTTCATATATTTATATATTCAATATTCATCCAATCTATGTGCATACATAGTTAAACAATGATAGCTATTAATTAATCATACTAAAAATAAAAAGCTGGTATAATATCCACATATAATTCATTAAATGACTTTAAAAGAAGGGACTTTTATTATTTTATAATGAATTTCTAGCATAGTAACATATAGGATTGTATATCTATTGTGATCAATGATAAATATAAATATAAAATAAAAATGTTCTCTTTGAACAATGACAAGTCTTTGTGGTCATCTAATAAAGAGAATATAATAAATAAAGTGCACACAAATATAACGGGAATCAAAATAGAAATATTAGAAACTGACTCAGCTAGCATGAATCTAAGGAAAAAGAAGATCACCACCAATCTTACATTACACTACATTGTAACCTCCAATAAAGTCATAGAGCATAAAGAATAATAAGATGAACCTTACATCTTATAACAGTTATTATTAAATATAGATTAAATTAATTTCAAGAACTAAAGTAAAAATATTGTAATATAAATTTAGTTTGCAATTCTACCTAATAGTCAATAATCAGGAGGGCATCCACCTATGAAATGAATATGGAATTAAAATTATAAGTTGGATGATAAATGGATAAAGATGTAGAAGATTAAATGGATGATGAAAAATAAATAATAATTAACTAATGAAAATGGATGAATTTAAGAGTGAGAAGAAGGAAAAGAAAATGAGTTACTGTGATGAATAATTAAGATGGTGATAGAATAGGGATTTATTGTAGGATGAATTAATTATGATAATGACTTAAGATGAAATGAGGATGAAAAGAAAAGAAAAATATGAATAAGCTATGATAACAATGTTGATGATAAAGAATGAGATCCTGAACTATAAAACTAATATTGTATTAAACAACAATAAAATAAAGGCTAGGGGTTCTAAACTTGAATAAAATAAATATTTAACCACTAAACTAAAATAGACTATAAGTTTTAAACTAAAAAAAGAAACTTACATCTTAAAGTATATTGAATTAATTAAACTATTAGTTAAGACTATTAATTAATAACTTAATTTTTCTCAGGGTTCAAATATTTTGAATGCTGCTATTTTAAACATATATTTGGATCAGTGAGAGAGATTTTGCTTTTACCTAAATATAGCAATAGTTGAAACACACAGGCTTATATATACCTGTGTCTATATATGTAATATATAGGGTATATGAGCACAGACTTTCACATGACCCACCACTCTCCACACTATCTCAAAACACTGATACACTCAAACACATATATGTTGAAAAGATAAATAATCACCAATATACGTATTTCATCCTAAACCAGCAATCATTAGTTGGTCCAGATTACCATCTCTACACATATATGCTATAAGTGCTCAGATATATTAAGATAGCCAAACCTCATACTTTAATGGACAGGGCTCAATCTACTCCACATCCAAACTCTTCAACTATTACATAAGTAGAAAGGTCTGCCCATCCCTTCTATGTGTATTGAATGGATTATGTCCTGTACATGAGGGGTCAGATTGACCTTAGGTCAACATAGGTGTGACAAGAATCTTGGCCTCAGGGTGGTCTTTGAGCATTCCGTCATCAGATTTTCAATTGGATGGATGGTTGAAGAGTTTGGGTGTGGAGTAGATTGAGGCCTGTCCATTAAAGTATGAGGTTTGGCTATCTTAATATATCTGAGCACTTATAGCATATATGTGTAGAGATGGTAATCTGGACCAACTAATGATTGCTGGTTTAGCATGAAATACGTATATTGGTGATTATTTATCTTTTCAACATATATGTGTTCGAGTGTATCAGTGTTTTGAGATAGTGTGGAGAATGGTGGGTCATGTGAAAGTCTGTGCTCATATACCCTATATACTAACTATAGCAAGCAAAGACAAATCATAAAACAAAAATGGAATCAGTAAAAAACATTTAACTATTCCAATAGCAACAATAAAATAAACTTTAAATGTTATAAGGTATTAATAAATTCTTAATCCATATAAAAAGAATATAAAAATACTTCTTTATGTTGTTATTTTAAAATATAAAAAGTTTATTATAAGATATATAAAATATCTATATATACAACAAAAAACATGAAAATAACAAATTTTCAATAAAAAAGCTTTTTTCGATACATATAATTTGTATCCTTTTCAATATGTCTACTCACGATTACCATAAAACATACATATAGCGACATCTATTTATAATACAACCAACAAAAAACAATTATTATCATCAATTATTTCATGAATACATACAATACAATATAAAAAATAAAAAATATAAAAATATATAAAAATATATTCCTTCATTAATTATAGTATATTCATATATACTCAAAAACACACAAAAACACACAAAACATTAAAATATTAACATCCTTCTTATTTATCTATCCAATCATCTAATTTTAGCCAATTATTAGTCAAATTAATTGAACCCTTATAAATGTTCATACAATTATTACTATTATTTTTAATATAACTAGTTTCATATACTTTTCGCCTATTAACATTTTTCAAGTAATTTAATGCTAGTATATTTTTAGTACAATCTATTTTATGACCATATTCTAAATAATGTATAAACAAAGCAGATTTATCATCTCTCCTATTTATTGCAGCGTTATGTTCTTTAGCTCTTATTTCTAATTGTTTACTTGTATGTCCATAGTATACTCTTTTACAAATTCCACATATAATTTTATAAACCATACCTTTCTTATATTTTAAATCATCTAATATTTTATAGTTACCTATTAATTTATCTAAATCTTTACTGTTTGCCCAACCTATATTTGTATCTTTTTTACTATTTACATAATTTTTTAATAATGCATTATATATTTTAGGATGATATGAAATTTTTATCCATTTATTATCAGATTTGTTATTTCTATTATATTTATTTTTATAAAAAATATTATCTATACATTTACTTTTATAACCATACTTAATATATAAATTTTTAAATTGCTCTTTATGTAATTTAGCTATATTTCCATATGTATTATATTTGTCATTTTTAATTGTGAAATTTTTTATAACTGCCATTTTTTGGGTCCATGCTTGTTGTGAATCGACAGCAATTATTTTCCTCATATTATCTTCTTTTATAAAATGATTTAATACAATTTTTTTTATTATCATCTAAACTAAGCTCTATGTCTAAATATTTTATTTTTTGTTTAATTTCTGAAATTGTAAATTTTATATTATATATATTTTTATTAAAATCATTATACATATTATTTATTATTCTTTTATTACCAATTATTAGAGTATCATCCACATAACGAAAATAATGTGTTATATCCATATTAATCAATTTATTTTTAACTATATTAATCTCTAACTCATCAATAAATATTGATGAAATAAGACCACTAATTGCACAGCCCATCACCCATCCTTTATTTATATACCAATATTTATTATTATACTTAAAATATAAATTACTATGTATTAACATTAAACTTTCTTCAATTATTTTTACTATTTTCATATCTTTAATTTTCCCATGTAATTTCTTTATTAATATTTCAATACTTTTTATCCTTGGTATACTAGGATACATTTGTTCAATGTCCATTACAAAAATACTATGACATCTATTTAATTGTATATTACCTAATTTATCTACTATATCAGCTGTATTTTTAATACAATATTCACCATAACCTAATATCTCTGCTAACCATTTATTTAAATAACTACTAAATTTTTGTAATATAAAATTACTAAAATTGAATAATAATCTAATGGGATTATTATCTTTATGAGTTTTTATTTTAGCAAAAATATAAGGATTTTCAAAAGACGAAGGGTATAAAAATCTATATCTTTCCATATCGATAATATTATTATCCCTCATCTTTATCAACAATTTTATATATTTACTTTTTATACATCCAATGGGGTCCTTGTTTAAAACCTCATAACCTTCTTTTTTTAGCTCATAATCTATTTTATATATATATTCATCCTTATCTATAACCACAAATCTACAACCTTTATCCTCTTTACATATGACAATATTTTCGTTAATACATATATCTTTTATTTCTTTAGTAATGCGTCTATAACTATAGGTTCTTTTTTGATCATTTATATTATTATTATTATTATTATACAACTGATTAGCTACTATACAATACAAATTCTTCTTTTCATCCGTAGATATATTTGCAAGTTCTATATCTGTTATAATTTTCTTTTTTATATCTTTATCCATAAATGGTATAAATCCAGGATTTTTACTCAATAACATATTTTGTTCATTTGAAAAGTTATAATTTGTTAAGTTTATAAAATTGTTTAAAATTGTTTTATTATAATAATTATATCTATAATCAACATGTCCAT
This sequence comes from Epiperipatus broadwayi, assembly GCA_028023455.1. Lineage (NCBI taxonomy): Eukaryota > Metazoa > Onychophora > Udeonychophora > Euonychophora > Peripatidae > Epiperipatus > Epiperipatus broadwayi. The sequence continues at coordinate 18,970,019 of JAQFVV010000008.1, read as the reverse complement.
TATTAATTATATTCAAAGAAGAAGTATTCCAATATTTCTTCATCATCCAATTCCATTTTTGATTATATTTTACATATATTTTATTGTTCCATTTAAATCTGTAATTATATAAAAAATCCATAAAAATATCCCACATGTTTATTTTTTCCAATGACAATTTGACATGCTTTCTTAATCTTTTAAATTTATTTATATTATTTTTTAAAATAATATATTTTTGATTAATAAAACCTATTAAAATATACATCTGTAGTTTTGTTACCAATCTTGAATTATTACCAATCTTTTTATTACCTTTTATTCCAATAATACAAGATTTAGGAACCAATTTATATACTCTGCAGTTGTTCAAAAATGTCAATTGACCTTTTATTCTCTCTATTTACGATCTTGCTTATATTGTAACTGCGATTAAATTACGTTATGGCGTATCTATGAATTATTATCGGGATTGGTGTGTTTATATCTGGGATTGTTGTTTTATAAATTGAATCATTTTAAATATTTAACAAAATGTATGGTTTGTGGCAATACCTGAAAACAAATTTGAATTTGGATATAATAAAGAAACTAAAGGATTTAACAAGATTATGTTTGTATATAGAGAATAAAAGGTCAATTGACATTTTTGAACAACTGCAGAGTATATAAATTGGTTCCTAAATCTTGTATTATTGGAATAAAAGGTAATAAAAAGATTGGTAATAATTCAAGATTGGTAACAAAACTACAGATGTATATTTTAATAGGTTTTATTAATCAAAAATATATTATTTTAAAAAATAATATAAATAAATTTAAAAGATTAAGAAAGCATGTCAAATTGTCATTGGAAAAAATAAACATGTGGGATATTTTTATGGATTTTTTATATAATTACAGATTTAAATGGAACAATAAAATATATGTAAAATATAATCAAAAATGGAATTGGATGATGAAGAAATATTGGAATACTTCTTCTTTGAATATAATTAATAATGGACATGTTGATTATAGATATAATTATTATAATAAAACAATTTTAAACAATTTTATAAATTTAACAAATTATAACTTTTCAAATGAACAAAATATGTTATTGAGTAAAAATCCTGGATTTATACCATTTATGGATAAAGATATAAAAAAGAAAATTATAACAGATATAGAACTTGCAAATATATCTACGGATGAAAAGAAGAATTTGTATTGTATAGTAGCTAATCAGTTGTATAATAATAATAATAATATAAATGATCAAAAAAGAACCTATAGTTATAGACGCATTACTAAAGAAATAAAAGATATATGTATTAATGAAAATATTGTCATATGTAAAGAGGATAAAGGTTGTAGATTTGTGGTTATAGATAAGGATGAATATATATATATAAAATAGATTATGAGATAAAAAAAGAAGGTTATGAGGTTTTAAACAAGGACCCCATTGGATGTATAAAAAGTAAATATATAAAATTGTTGATAAAGATGAGGGATAATAATATTATCGATATGGAAAGATATAGATTTTTATACCCTTCGAGTTTTGAAAATCCTTATATTTTTGCTAAAATAAAAACTCATAAAGATAATAATCCCATTAGATTATTATTCAATTTTAGTAATTTTATATTATAAAAATTTAGTAGTTATTTAAATAAATGGTTAGCAGAGATATTAGGTTATGGTGAATATTGTATTAAAAATACAGATGATATAGTAGATAAATTAGGTAATATACAATTAAATAGATGTCATAGTATTTTTGTAATGGACATTGAACAAATGTATCCTAGTATACCAAGGATAAAAAGTATTGAAATATTAATAAAGAAATTACATGGGAAAATTAAAGATATGAAAATAGTAAAAATAATTGAAGAAAGTTTAATGTTAATACATAGTAATTTATATTTTAAGTATAATAATAAATATTGGTATATAAATAAAGGATGGGTGATGGGCTGTGCAATTAGTGGTCTTATTTCATCAATATTTATTGATGAGTTAGAGTTTAATATAGTTAAAAATAAATTGATTAATATGGATATAACACATTATTTTCGTTATGTGGATGATACTCTAATAATTGGTAATAAAAGAATAATAAATAATATGTATAATGATTTTAATAAAAATATATATAATATAAAATTTACAATTTCAGAAATTAAACAAAAAATAAAATATTTAGACATAGAGCTTAGTTTAGATGATAATAAAAAAATTGTATTAAATCATTTTATAAAAGAAGATAATATGAGGAAAATAATTGCTGTCGATTCACAACAAGCATGGACCCAAAAAATGGCAGTTATAAAAAAATTTCACAATTAAAAACGACAAATATAATACATATGGAAATATAGCTAAATTACATAAAGAGCAATTTAAAAATTTATATATTAAGTATGGTTATAAAAGTAAATGTATAGATAATATTTTTTATAAAAATAAATATAATAGAAATAACAAATCTGATAATAAATGGATAAAAATTTCATAATGCATTATTAAAAAATTATGTAAATAGTAAAAAAGATACAAATATAGGTTGGGCAAACAGTAAAGATTTAGATAAATTAATAGGTAACTATAAAATATTAGATGATTTAAAATATAAGAAAGGTATGGTTTATAAAATTATATGTGGAATTTGTAAAAGAGTATACTATGGACATACAAGTAAACAATTAGAAATAAGAGCTAAAGAACATAACGCTGCAATAAATAGGAGAGATGATAAATCTGCTTTGTTTATACATTATTTAGAATATGGTCATAAAATAGATTGTACTAAAAATATACTAGCATTAAATTACTTGAAAAATGTTAATAGGCGAAAAGTATATGAAACTAGTTATATTAAAAATAATAGTAATAATTGTATGAACATTTATAAGGGTTCAATTAATTTGACTAATAATTGGCTAAAATTAGATGATTGGATAGATAAATAAGAATGATGTTAATATTTTAATGTTTTGTGTGTTTTTTGTGTGTTTTTGAGTATATGTGAATATACTATAATTAATGAAGGAATATATTTTTATATATTTTTTATTTTTTATATTGTATTGTATGTATTCATGAAATAATTGATGATAATAATTGTTTTTTGTTGGTTGTATTATAAATAGATGTCGCTATATGTATGTTTTACGGTAATCGTGAGTAGACATATTGAAAAGGATACAAATTATATGTATCGAAAAAAGCTTTTTTATTGAAAATTTGTTATTTTCATGTTTTTTGTTGTATATATAGATATTTTATATATCTTATAATAAACTTTTTAAATTCTTAATAAAGTAAATATAATAATTTACAAACTATCTTTTATTTAATGACCATGGACAATATGATCAAAATCAGTAAATGATGTATCTAATGATTTAGATAAACAGGTTATTCCAAAAACCAAATATTTAACCTTTAAAAAACATTATGTGAAAATAATACATGTAATAAGATCAACAATGTTTTGATCAATAAGCGGTAAAACTTTAAATACTCTAAATATGAGAGCTTAATAAAACTTATTTTGCTATGCTAATGCACAATAAAATCTATTATATTGACTGCTGATGATATTTATGACAACAACAAAAATAATATGTTGATAGCATAGTGTTTAGCAATAAGGCTACAGACAACTAAATACATTTGCAAACAAAATTTATTTTATATTATTTAGAAGTTTTTGAAAACCAGGCACTCTTCACACAACTGGGCATGGCAATAATATTAGCATCAGCATGGGATTTGAGTTTTCATCATCAGATTTTCAATGATATGGATAGCTGAAAAATTGGAGGTTGCAGTGGATTGAAGCCTGTCCATTAAAGAATGAAGATTTGCTATCTTAATATAAACTGAGCATTGATTATATATATATGTGTGGAAGATGATAAACTGGACCAACTGATGAGTGCTGGTTTAGCATGAAATACATATATTGGTTATTGTTAATCTTTTCTACATGTGTGTGGTCATATGTTTCAGTTGTATGAGATAGTGTGGATAGTTGAAGGGTGCTTGAAAATCTGAGTTCAAATCCTCTATACTTACAATTAAGCTCCAAGGTTTGTGAAGAGTGCCTGGTTTTCAAATATTTACATATCAAGCTTGTATCCTGTCCATCCCTCTTATATGTATTTAATGGATACTATCCTATACATGAGGGGTCAGAGTGACTTCAGGTCAACATGGGCATGGCAATAATATTAGCATCAGCATGGGATTTGAGTTTTCATCATCAGATTTTCAATGATATGGATGGCTGAAAAGTTGGAGGTTGCAGTGGATTGAAGCCTGTCCATTAAAAAATGAAGATTTGCTATCTTAATATAAACTGAGCATTGATTATATATGTGTGTGAGAGATGATAATCTGGACCAACTGATGAGTGCTGGTTTAGCATGAAATACATATATTGGTGATTGTTATTCTTTTCTACATATGTGTGGTCATATGTTTCAGTTGTATGAGATAGTGTGGATAGTTGAAGAGTGCTTGAAAATCTGAGTTCAAATCATCTATATTTATTTACAAGTTTGTAAAATACTAATAGCAAAAGAAATATACATAATCTTGGACAATTATGAACAGAAATTTACATAAAACAAGATTTAATTACATCATTATATTACTAAGGGAAGATCTCTTATGATCTATTTACTATTCTAATAGATTATTATCTTTTAATTAATTATTATTTAAATATATTACTTACATTGAGTTTATTTTGATTTATTATACATTTTATATTTTACCTATTTATTAAATATGATTTTAAGAACTTATTTCAAATAGATACAGGAATATATTTCAAAATTCCTATCCAATGCTTAAAAAACTATCAATATTATATTATACAAGATAATACAATGAATATACTTAACATATAATAATTTATGCTATCATATTTCATAAAAAAAAAAAACTATTGACTTCTTATTTTAATCCATTTATTTAGGGACAACCAATACTGCTTTAAGAATCAAAACTATTATTATTCTACCTTTCAATTATTAGTTTTATCTTATAGAACTTTTAAGATTAAGGAAAAATATCAGCATTCTAAACAATTTGGGTGTAAATTGTAAATAATATAGATTAATGGTATAGATGTGATCATCTTGAATGAATAGGCAATAAGTAACAACCTACTACATAAAATAACTTTTAACTAATATGATCTCTTATCATCATTTTATTCAATGCTAAGTACAGTCTACATTTCAAATACTATATTTCAGAAATGATTCTTGTGTTATCAATACTAAACCATCAAAACTTAAGAATATGGAACATAATAAAACATGTGATATACCCAAGACATAATAGGGTTGAGCTAAGGCAAAAGAGAATAAACAACCTGCAGAACAGTCATTTTGCAACTGCAAATGGTCTGAAATCCCAGTATCACTTTTGGAGTACCTTTAGGGATATAAAAAAAGGAAAGGGTGGTCAATTCCTTATTTAATATCTATGCCAATACACTACAAAAGTATTGCCTTAATCTGCTCAAAGTTTTATGGGTATCATTCATAATTCACCCACAATGATCATTTCTATCATCACTCAGGGTAAGGGAATAAATACACCTGATGTGATACAACATGGATCTACCACATATTTCAAATATTATATGTGTATCATTATAACCTTTCAACATGATAACAATCAAATCTCATACTAATATCACTTACCACGAATATATAAAGACACTCACTCAGCAAAATAAAATATATTACTATTTAACATATAAAAATTATAATTACCATTATCAATTCAAAAATGACCCATAACTATAGCTGTCATTAGCTATTAATTAGTTAAGTATTACTATAAAATGCCATATTTAAAGCACTTAAATTAAGTAGAGTTGGATATTACCCATTTATTACTATTTAGCAATTGTAACTTTTTTCAATTAGAAAGAAAACATTAAGATAAAATTGTAATAATTTATTATGAGAAAATTTAACCCTTTTATCTGTGTTCATATTCAAAATATGAACTAAATAAGATTACCTTACTCTTTTTTTTTTTCATATTTAGAACTAGTTTATATTTATATCACGAGTTTCATTATCTACATAAATCAGTTTTTACATCTGTAATAATAATGTATTCAATATTACAAGACAATACATATAATATTAATAATAATAAATGATCATTACATAAACCTTTTTTTTTTTTTTCACATTTCTTCTTGTGAAACAAAAAGAACGAAATTTTAATTGCAACCATTTAAAATCTGCAGTATTATATAACTGATGAATATTTATTACCATATGAGTATATTTCATAATTATTTATTAATTTAAATTATAATCCTAATACATTGCTGGATCTATAAATAATCGTAGTTTTTTTCTGTTACTCTAAATGCTTTGAATATTCCAGAAAATTAAAGAAGTTGAAGATAAACATTACTTCTTATTTTTATCACGTATATGGATTTCCTATATTTTATTGGTTAATGGAACTGTTTAATTATTAACACATTATAAATCCGATTCACAATGTGGTTAACAAGATAATTAGTATATCAAAATTAAGTTGACATTTGATTCAATATGAATAAAATTCTATAACTCAATTTGATAAACATGTCAATTCTGAAACTTCTAAAATGGCAAATTCAGTTTTTCCCCAACATAAGGTCAAGGCAATGCAGAGAAGATTTAATATTAAGAGACTTAATAAATATTTTTGAAAAACTTTCATAATTTATTATATTTATTTATATTGTTAATGAGACAAGTATGGGTTATTATTTATCTCAAACTGACTGCAACAAATAATTTTTAATTTTCCTTGAATTATTTTCTCCGTGTGTTTTGCAGTAAATATATTGTAATGAAAATTGTAGTATTTATGGTTAATTTTAAATACTATTTCACGTAAGTGAAAACATGTCACAAGTGTCATATAAATTTAAACAGCAATAAAAGACATTAAATATCACTTATCATAATTCTGCTTCTTTTCAATTTATTTTCCAACTGAAAGTATAAAATAATTTTCTCTTTTTCTTTCTTGTTATTCCAAATACATAATAACTATATTTATAACAAACACTGTATATAATATAATTAAAGCATCTATAAAATAAAGAGTAAAACTTCAAACTCATAAACTTCTGAGTTGGTTTAAATTTGAAGTCCATTTTGGCAGACGTTTCCCTCCAATATGTCTACCAGTTTTAAATGCGAACTTTTAATCATTATCAATTGACAATCAGAATGTGCTTCATGTATATAAGTCAAATGGAGTTCCTACTCCAAAATTACAAGTCACTAATCCAATTCAATTCCACTTCAATCCAAATCCAATTTTACTTTTTACTTTTAAATAATTTTCAGCTTCCCCTTAATTTTCAGGTCTTATTTCAGTTCTTCCATTTTTGTTCTCAAGTTATCCTAGTTCTTTTATTGCTCATAGTCCTCCCCCTATAAAATCTATATTGACTTATTTATTAACTTTTACCAGAGAGGATGGTTGTAAAAAATTAACAGATCAATTAAATCATTGTATGTACATACATTAACATACAATTAATAATTATCCATCTATAAACATAAATGATAACTAATCAAGCTGTTCAAAACTATTTTAAATTGCAATAAAAATATGCTTGATAATTATAAACATTAATTTAGAACAGCTATAATTTTAAGACTTTTTGACTATTATTTAATAATACCAAAATACCAAATATTTCTATGCATAATTTAATAACACTAATAAATTATTATCCCAATATCATTAAAAATTAATCCATCTGACAGACTGCATATAAAAAGTCTCATGCACAATCTGACAGAAAGCCTAGCACATCTCTTGAACAACCCAATTCTTTATCATTGTCAGATTTATTGATGAAATCTACTTATTTTTATAGTAATTAAATTTGTAAAGCACATACTTATAATGATATATATTATTTTCAAAATATAATTTAGCAATCATGATAACACACCACTGATATAATACATATATTTAATTATTATCAATTAAATTTAGAAATTTTATACAATTGACCATTTAAATAGGACTTGACAAACATCAAGCCCAACCCTAAGGTTATACTGTATAGTAATTTTAATAAGGCTTTAATATTTATGGCCATTTGATCATATTCCAGACTGAGTATTTAATAATAATACTGTGTCTCTAAGTTTCTGTTTTGTTTTCTGAAATAGTTCCTCCAGCCAGCTCGTGAATACTGCATATACCAGTTTCCTAGAGTTGAATCTTGTTAAATGGGCAACAAGAAGAAATGGACACTAAGCTACCAAAGACACTTTGTTCCTGAACCTGGGTCATGCTTAGGCAAATGGATTCCCTTCTCTAATAATTAGAGGTGAAGCAGCTATCCATCAATCAAATTGGTGAAATGATGACATTTACTATATTAGAGTCACACATTTATATATATATAATATTTAAAAAAGCAAGTCATATATAATGTGACATTACTCTTAATAAGCTTGTAGTTACAAAAATGCACACAGAGAGCGTACCAATAGCTCAAACAAGCTCGTAATTAATAAGTGTGGTATGAGAAAATATTTAAAATATCTACCCAGAAGACTTTCATAGACCAACTGGTTTTGAGCTTATGGCTCACGTCAGTGGAGAGCTAGAATATTTGGACACTGGACCTAAAATATCAACTCAAAAAAACAGCACTTACTTCAAACATATATTTAAGAAGAAACTCTGAAATTTTTGGACATGAAAATGTCTTCAAATTCAGCTATCTAACATAAATAGCTATATGAAACTGAACCAAATTCAGATCTACCACATTCTAATAGCCTCAGCATAGCCAAAACCTTAAAGGTAAAATTATAATATTTAAAAAAGCAAGTCATATATAACGTGACATTACTCTTAATAAGCTTGTAGTTACAAAAAATGCACACAGAGAGCGTACCAATAGCTCAAACAAGCTCATAATTAATAAGTGTGGTATGAGAAAATATTTAAAATCTCTACCCAGAACACTCTTATCTCCAGACCAACTGGTTTCAACCTTTAAGGCTTTGGCTATGCTGAGGCTATTAGAATATGGTAGATCTGAATTTGATTCAGTCCCATATAGCTATTTAAGTTAGACAGCTGGATTTGAAGACATTTTCATGTCCAAAAATTTCAAAGTTTCTTCTTAAATATACGTTTGAAATAAATGCTGTTTTTTTGAGTTGATATTTTAGGTCTAGTGTCCGAATATTCTACCTCTCCACTGATGAGAGCCATAAGCTCGAAACCAGTTGGTCTGGAGATGAGAGTATTCTGGGTAGAGATTTTAAATATTTTCTCATACCACACTTATTAATTATGAGCTTGTTTGAGGTATTGGTACGCTCTGTGTATATATATGTTTACTAAATACCATGCTTAATCTTACTTTACTTTTTTATAATTATGCCCATTGAAATATGCTCTATGTGCATTGTTATGCATATTTATTGTTCAATATCTATTAGAGGTTCAATATATATATATATATTACCATAAATGAGGTTACGTTTAAGTTAACCATTACTTTAACAAATTAAGGAATATTCACCTTATCATGTTCACCTGCCATAGATTGATTTCCATACCTCCTCTCTACCTAATTAAATTCATCTTTTTATTTTTATAATGTATATCAATATTTTTTTCATTTCAAAAACTGTAAGCTACAACAGCATCTTAGGTATACACCTGGGTACTTTCTCAAATTATTTGTAAATAATTTCATTAAATAAATTATACACATTCTTATATTAACAATAAACTGTAATCTGAAATAGTAACAAGGTGTATTATTTTATGTTTAAACCTGATAACTAGGATTCCTAAGAGTCTTATCCCTATCTGACCACTGGGATGCATTAAAAGAATTAACTCATGTAAGGTTAAGGGAATGAGTCACTTAGATATGATCTAGACAGTGGGTTCGGTCCCCTTTATCTATGTCCATGGGTCAGGTTAAGCAATTATACTTTCTTACCATTACAGGGTTTTTGTATAATGTGACATTCAATGCAGGGCCTTACTGATAAATGTAGACCCTGAGATATTTTGTGTATATAGGAATTCCTAGGATCAGGAGATAATTATATTATAAAATAGGTGAAATATAAAATGTAGATTTTTTTATCTTTTCTCCCTCTTCTTGGCTTTGTTGTAAATATATTCCACATAACAAATCAGGTGAAACATATCGAATGAAAATTAAATAAAATTGTATACTAATTTATTTATTTTTTCTTTGCAGTGGAATAGTGATTAAAACAAAGAAGAAAAATGAAAAAGAGGGCTATATGGTGAAATTTTTCATTATTATTTATAGTTTTATTATTATTGTTATATTATTATTGAAGGCTTATATATATAAACAGACAAAACTCTCTATACATATTGCCACTCATTGCAAGCCAGAGTAATCAATGGATGCCAGAAATTTGTGCATAAAACCCCATCTAGAGCCTACTCATCCAATATCCCCAGACTAGTTTCTAGCTTGGGGCCTTTGTCAGTGAGGATCACTGGATCTGAGCACTGCACCTAGATCTTAGGATCTAATGCAACCCTCCAGCAGTGACCTTTTATCTCTACTTAACTACAGAACTATGAAACTTAAATTGAAAACACCATAATATTTTTAACCCAAGCTCATTAGCATATATAGACATATAGGTCTGAACACAGTTCAGTACCTATACATTTTGGTGTTTTGGTTCTTTAATAACCATAGCCATCACTATCCTGTTAGGCAGGATTGGTTTTAAGCCAATAAACATCACATGATTATCATTTCTTATGCTTGCTCTTAACTGTATTAAAACAGGCAAACTCTCTATATGTATTGCCATTCAGTGCAAGCCAGAATAATCAATGAATACCAGAAGACCTGTGCATAAAATCCCCATCTAGTGCCTACTCATCTAATATCCCCAGACTAGTTTCTGGTTTGTGGCCTTCATCAGTGAGGAGTCTTGGATCTGAGAGCATTGTACCTAGATCTTAGGAACCAATGCAACCCTCCAGCAGCCACATTTTATCTCTACTTAACTAAAAAACTATGAGACTTGAAAACACTATATTTTTCAATCCAAGCTCATCACCTTATATAGTCATATAGGTCTGAACTCAGTTCAGAACCTATACATTTTCAGATCCAAGGTTCCTCACTGACAAAAACCACAAGCCATAAAGTAGTCTGGGGATATTGGATGAGTAGGCACTAGATGGGGATTTTATGCACAAGCCTTCTGGCATCCATTGATTACTCTGGCTTGCACTGAGTGGAATATGTATAGAGTTTTTCCTGTTTTAATAACAGTTGAGAGCAACCATAAGATTTGGTGGTCATGTGGTGCTTTTATATATATATATATTGTAACGGTATAAGCCATTACATTAATTTAAAATTAAAATAAAGTTTTTTTCTTAAATTTAAATAAAAGCTAAAAAAATTAAAGAGTTGTTAAATGTGTATACATATATATATTCGCACAGATGCAAAACTTTAAAAATTTTTTTTTTTTAAAAAATTTTAAAAAAAAGTATTTGAACGTATTTTTTTTAAAAAAAGTACAAGATCTAAAGATAAAATATTTTTGTAAATGGAAATGATTGTTTTATAAATTAATTGAAAAGCAAACTAGCCCTTGGGGCTCTTATAGAAAAAAGGTCAGTTGAAAGATATAGATAAGAGACAAAAATAAATTAGATGTCCAATATAGAAGCAGCAATGAAAGCCCGGACCATAATGGAAATTATTGCAACAGGAAACAATGTTCATTGAATCCAGAGGAGTACTATAAAAGGAAAAATATTGAAATTAAGAACAGTTCCAGCTTTATTTTTGTGAGAAGAGCGATAAGATGCACTTGTCACTCTCTCTCACTTATTTCAAATAAAATGATTGTAATACCAGGATTGAACCAGCTTAGGCCTCCTCCAGAATAACAGACTGGACTTCAAATAAACATCACAGGAATTGGCATCAGGAACTGTGATTCTCCTTCTGTAAGACATGAACTATAAAATTTAAAAATAATTAAGAACTTTCGTTCAAGCTTTTAATATTCAGAACCTAAATTTTAAAATGAACTCTTATCTGACTTTCAAATTTCAAATTGATAATTAATATTTAGATTTTATACATTTAAGTTTGCTAAAAAAAAATCATTTCCATTTTTTTTTCTATTAATATTAATATTGTATAAATTATTTAAATGCATTAAATTTAAGTTGGGCATAGACGCTTGCATAGATTCATTCACATTTAATTATATTTTGTTTTTATATTTGATTAAAATATATAGACTTTCAGTAAATAATGATATCTTACATTGAATATTTAAAATGTATTTATTCGGATGTCTTTTTAGTTATTGGTGTCAATGTGGCATCTTATGATGAATGCCATTAGGTTTCTTGTGAATTCCCTCTGCAATTACATCAATGACTATATTTTGATCATTTATGTTTATTTTAAAATGTTTTTGAGTGTGTAATCTATGTAGTCGATTTATGCTCAACATTAAAAAACAAACTTTTATAAATCCATCTGTGCGAACTTATATAAATGTAAATTTAAGTCAGGCATGAATGGCTATATAGATTTGTAAAGTTATATTAATTAATTAGGGGAGGATAATCTTAGATTATTTGTTTCGTAGTTAAATTAGGTCAATGGATTGGATATATTGGTGTGATTAGTAGATGTAGTATGAGGTTCGCTGCTACATGTAGGATCTCCATTATATGCCACACACCTCCTGTTTGCCTATGGAAGGGGATAGTAAGATGAAAACAGTCCCTTCCTACAGAGTTTTTTTTATTGTTCTTCTTGCCGACAGATGTAGCATTCCTGTTCGGTTGAGAGTCAAGGTCTTCTCTAACCATACTATTCAGATGTACATTCCTGACTGTATGGTATTTTGTGCTGTCATATTTTCATGCTACATTGAATACATCAATGTATCAGATGGATTGATACTGGTTTGACTGCGAACTTTTGGCCTAGGGTTAAATAAGGGATAGAATATTTTCTTTTCAAATGCAAATCTATGTAGTTTATTCATACTTGACATTCTTAAAATAAATATAAAATTCATCTGTGTGGATGATTTAAAATTTTAAATAATAATTTAAATTAAAAGAATATTAAAATCTAAAATAATAAATGTTATTCCTCAGATTTAAAATGATTATATATGTGCGTAAATAAATATTGTTTGTGTGTTAATTACTGGCTGTGGCTTTTATTTTTTTATATTTAAGATATAAATTAAACAAAGTTATATTTTAAATAAGAATATTATTATCTCTGGGTCTCCACTAAGCTAGTGACTTGGGCTAACAGTCTAAATATAAAATAAAGTGAAATCTTAACACCACGTATCTGCCTACTCTACAAATTTTCTAGGTTCAAATGCCTAAATAGCACCCTTGTAGTGCAGATACGGTAAGACTGCCATTCAAATCGGACCATTATAATTGGTGCCCAACTTTTGGCCTAAGGTTAAATAAGGGATATATTTTCTTTTCAAATGCAAATCTATGTAGTTTATTCATACTCAACAATCTTAAAATAAATATAAAATTTATCTGTGTGGATGATTTAAAATCTTAAAATAATAATTTAAATTAAAAGTTAATATTAAAATCTAAAATAATAAAGGTTATTCCTCAAATTTAAAATGATTATCTATGTGCATTAATAAAATGTTGTTAGTGTGTTAATTACTGGCAGTGGCTTTTATTTTTTTATATTTAAGATATAAATTAAAGTTATATATTATTATCTCTGCATCTCCACTGAGCTAGTGACTTGGGCTAATGGTCTAAATATAAAATAAAGTGGGATCTTAACAGCAAGTATCTGCCTACTCTATAAATTTTCTAGGTTCAAATGCCTAGATGGTGCCCTTGTAGTGCAGATACGGTAGACTGTAGCTTCGATCCTCTTTTGGACCATTATAATATATATATATATCAAAAGATGAATAAAAAATGTTAAATTATAAGCAGCAATAGGTAATTGATTTGAGTTCAGGCACAAATAAAAACATCATTCAATAGACAACAGAAACTGGAGTTCAAGCAGAGACAACCATTCAGGAGAATGATATGGGTGGGGGAGTAAAAACAAGAAAAGATTTTATTTTCCATAGCGAATCACTGAAGAAACTTACCAACGTATAATAAAGAAAGAAAACTGACCATGGATAGAAATGATGAAGAGATAAATAATGGGATGGAAGCAGATATCAGTATCAAGTTTTCAGATAGCATATTAGAAATGCAAAGCCCAATAATAAAAGATACAGGGATGGAACCCTTGAGCCATATTTCTTAATAGAAATGAAAAGAATAATAGAGAACATGGAAAGAAAAAGTGGAGAAGAGACAACTAGAATGATGGAGAACCTAGAAAGAAAAAGAGTAGAAGATGCAGAAAATACTAGAGAGGCCATGGAGAAAATGTTCAGTAGATGTTTTCAGGAAATGATGAACATCATGGAGAAAAGAGGCAAAGAAATAGACAGAGAACTGAAAAAGCAAGTAAAGAACACAAAGAGGACATATATGCACTAAGTGAAGATGTACAACAATTGATACAAAAGGTCTAAGAATTAACTGAAGGGACAGATCAAATGCCTTTGAAGTAGAAAATACACCAGAAGACAGCAAACTCTAGTCTCTCATCAAAGAACTTAACCAACCCCACAGTAATATAAATAACTTGGATAATGTGAAGAGCATAAAAAGAATAATCCCTTGATAGCACAGTATATCCAAGTCAAAGGATTTAAAAATATAGTCCCTGCTTTCAATCATTTTAGATTCTTGTTCATTACTTATGACATATCGTCAAAATATGTCTGTACATACCCAGCACAACAAGAAAATTTGTGAAATGCCATCAGAGCTCTACAGTGAAAACCATGGTTCTATATAGGAAAACCACAGACCATTTTGTTTGACCATGAGTCAGCATGTAAATTAAAAGAATGGAAAGAAGGAAAGCAACCATATGGCATAAAACATATACTAACAGTAATGCAGAATTCCCAGTCAAACTCCAGTGAAAAAATCAGGAGAGAATTAAAACATTTATTTTAGGATGACCCAAATGGCTAATAATTAATCTCAGGGAGGAAGATCCACCTGGAAAAGAATTGTATTAAAAAAAAGTGGGAAAGGGTAATAGGATAGTCCAGTGTAAGTACACACACTCATTAAATTAAAATAATTAAAATAAGTTAAATACTTATATGTATATTGTTTGTATATAGCAAATACTAACTACTAATACTAAATAAATATATATTGCTCCTCTCAACAAATCACTTTGTTCACCTCCAAGCAAAGTAAGTACAGATTTTGTTTACTTATTTTTTTAAGTGACTGTGGAAATATGAAGTTGTACAGCCTTATATGTGTTTTCTTCACCATTCATTGTTTTTTTAATGACTGACTCTAAAGTCAACCACGGTGAATGAATATTAAAATAAATTGTAAATTATTAATGAAATTTATATGTATATAATTTATATATAAATATTATACGTGGAAATTAAGAGAAAGAAAAAAGTTTTAAAGTAAAATAAATAAAAAAATATTGCATCAACAAATAGAGAAGTTAGCTAATGCACTTTATATAAGATCAAAATAGATTAAGTAAAAATTTAATTTAAGATGATGAAATATAAAATTGATTGTTTGTCAACTAAACAATAATGTAAAATCATGATGCTTTTAAGAGGTTGTAAACAATAGAAGCATTTGTAGACTTCAATTAATTTAATTAATTAATATAAAAAAAGAGTTAAAAAGTTGTAAATACTAAAGTTCTTTGATCTAAATCTTCTTGTTCTAAAATATTGATTTCCGATATGGAAATCTTGTTATGTTAGAGTAGAAAAGTTCACCTCTGCCCTCCTGTTAATCCATCTTGGAAGAGTGTCTTAGAGATGAAATCCAGCATAAGATGTAAGAAGCATGCCTGATAACTGCCCACCTTTGTGCCTAGAAGATTAAAAGACCTATCTAAGTGGAAACATGAAGCATCAACATCCATGATGTATACCTTAACAGCCATCAGGAAAGATTGACAGTCATCATGAAGTCTCCAGTATAAACTTTTTATATGCCACCCTTGTAAAGCTTAATCCATGTGCTTCTTAGTTCCTGGTAACTTTCATCTTTGTCATTTTTTATTATTGTTCTGGTTAATTTTATCTTTAATGCAGCATTTAAGCTAGCATTATATATATTAACTAATTTTACTGTATGTATTCTAACGATCAATTAGTTTTTTTCTTGTTATATAATATTGACATATCATTAGCGTACCTACAAAATCAAATTTTTGTTATTTATTATTTCAATGGATGATAGAGTTTAAAATAAGTTAACATTTTTTTTTTGTTTTTCCCTCAACCGCTATGTAAGGCAAAAGTCGTTTCTAATAAAAGTTGTAAAAGATTTTTCATCCACCTTCTCCCACATTTGTTTTTATTAAATTTTTTTTTTCAAAAAAGAGAGAAAGAGAATACTTTGCCATTTATTTATTTATATGTAGCCTAGATACATTACTTAATTACACTACAACAAAGATGCTCATATACGTATATATGCATCTATTTAATTTATTGATTTTTTTTAGATAAGTACCTAGCACTTGTTATTGTATATATGCATACTTAAACCAAATGCTTATTAAATAAGTGTGCATTAGAAGATGTGTTATACAAGCATCTCATATTTTAATATTTTGTAATAGAGAGGCACAGTGTAATCTTTTTCATACATTTATATATTCAATATTCTTCCAATCCATGTGCATAGTTATTAATGAATCATGCTAAAAATAAGATGCTGGTATAATACCTGCATATTATTCATTTAATAACATTAAAGGAAGGATTTTTTTTATTATTTTATAATGGATTTCTAGCATAGGAACATTTGGGATCATATATATATATATATATATTAATGTTAATAAGGCTTTAATATTTATGGTCATTTGACCATATTTCAGACTGAGTACTTAATGATAATATCCTGTCTCTATGTTTTCTATTTTATTGTTTTCCGAAATACTTCATCCAGCCAGCTCATGAATACTGGATATATCAATTGCCTGATGTTGAATCCTGTTAAAGAGGCAATAAGAAGAAATGGACCTTAAGCTACCAAAGAGACTTTGTTTCTAAACCCGGGTCATGCTTAGAGGTATGGGTTCCTTTCTCTAATAATTAATTAGAGTTGAAGCAATTATCCATCAATCAATTGGTGAAATGATGAAGATGTTACTATATTAGAGACCCACATTTCAATATATATATTCTAACCTCCCCCCACGCATCCTCACCCCAAAATATACTGTTTATTACGAATATTCCGGGTTCTAGCTCAGTTAACAAATAAATAAATGAAATATTCAGCATTGATTAAAATGATTACTAGCTCTAATTTCTAAATACAAATACGGTTCAATTTTTAAAATGAATTAATAAATATTTACTATTTTCATGAGACATGGAGTGACAATACTGGGAACGAGATAGACTACATTGAGCCATTATCCATAAGATACTAACTCAATGGCATAAGAACACTATTCCCCTTTTTACTATACCAAATAACTAACTCATAGTATTCTTACGACTGTCTAAGCTCTATTCACTACGATTAAAATAATAATCATATCTTAATCTTCTTTATAATAAGAATCTAGCTTAATTAAATAAAATGAAGCAAAATAAATAAAATAAAAATCTCAGGTTCATAAATTGTATTCTAACTGATTTAAAAATTACAATAGTAAAATATGAAAAGGGAATTTTATGTCATAATCTACTACACAGCAACTAACAATAATAAAAAATAATAACAACAATAATAATATAATATAATCTTATTTCTTCCTATATGAAATAAATAAATACGTACGTGGTAGTATTTTAATAATCTGACAACAGAATACGTGTGGCAACATTAGCATATAATTTAATGTAATATTGTGGCAACCGACTTATGACCAATAAATAATATAAAATTATGATCTTTTAATTTTAACATACCAATAAATTCTCAAAATTATTATAACACTTTTATGTTTACCTTTTGTGCAAAATTTATATGTCTGTTTCAATTATAAATGTATCGTGATTTCATGCATCCATGTGGAGAAATAACAACGCGGACACAAAACTTTAAAATAAATTTAAAACAAAGTTTATTAACAACATAAATAAATTAACAATATTTTTACATTATGTACATTGGATATCCCTTACTCTCCTATCTCAACTTAGTTTACTAGTTTATAAAAATGAAATCAAAATACTATTTATTTTTCCCAATTAAATCTTATCTTTAAAACGCTTAAGAAAATACAGTATTATTATTTGATTTATTATTATGGTTAGCTTGTTACAAAATGCATTTCTTATATGTTTATCACTAACACTTTGCATCCCTAATATTATTAAAATTATATTTTTTACAAAATTTACATTCGTAGTAAAATTCTACTAAATAACAAATTTTAGTTTTATATTGGTTGTATGGGATCTTACAAAGTCAAAACATTGTTCTACTTTCGGTATTAGGTTCTTATTGTTCATTATCCGATGTTTATTAATCCTAATATTCTCATTCAAGCCTTACTTTGGATGATATAATTACAACTATTAACATACCATGCGCAAGTATATTTTTATTATACCTTATTGAACTATTTTCTTAATAAATATGCAATACTTATTTTCTAAATATTATTTAAAACATTCAAATTTTATTATCACTTTAAAAAAAAATACTTGGTTTAGATTTCTTTTCAAAATCTTATATTCATTTCTGAATTAATTTTACAATGTATTATATGATTCTTTCTCTCTTTATGATATTTTGGACTTTCAATTTTAAAGTTACACAATTCTATACATTCCAGCAAATAAACTATTCTTACATAAACGATAACATATCTTCAGTTCTATTTTATTCATTATTTCTTTGAAAATATCTTTCTGACCGATGCAGATTCACGAAATAAGGATAGCGAAGATAGATGAATAGGATCAAAATACAACTAGAATATTACTCGTCATATATCTTGACAATCATGGCACAGTGAATTAAAAGACACTATAGAGGAGTGACCTTTACCTGTCTACCAACCTCTATTATAGGAACGATGCTAAAGCTATTTCTTCAGCTTTATTATAACATCAAAAAGTTTAAAGATATGCAAAAACACTGTCCAAACTATATGTGTTCAGTTATAGGGCTTAGTTAACTATACTGAAATCACACAAAACTAAATATGATCCAAATCCTTTATTTTCCTATTTCTTAAAAAAAAACATCATCTTGGTTTCCTCTCCACTAGTACTTCCAAGTCACTATCCGATCTTATTTCTCAAGATTTTTCTATACTGTACATCGACAAATACATATCTGCATTATTAACAATAATAAAATTCATTTATTTTAAAACTATTCCACTGTTCTATAAGAAAATCTTTTTACTACTTTCCTCGTATATTTAATCATATACAAACTATTTTAAAATATCTGAATACTTTATCACATGAAAGTTCAAAAGAATCACACAATTGTTCTGTTAAATTATATTATTAATATACTTTAAATAAATTATTGCATGCATATTCCGAATTACTCCTATCTCATTATATGTTTAAAATGTTGTATAAAATGTGTACATGTAATTTAAACTTTCACACTTCATTCTTAGGTCAATAGATGATCTAAAAAAAATACATTATGCATTATGAATTAATATCAAAATTACCAAACGATCTTTATCTTCTCGATCGCGTTCCGTAGGCTTCACCATCCCTTTGATCCTTGTAGATATAAGATTCTCATCCATACACTTTATTTTAAACACTATTTCTATAATTTTATCAAGCTATTATATTTAATTTTTAATATTACTAAATTTATGTTTATATGTTTTCCCTAATCTCACATAACATTTTATATTTAAAAATAAGTTAGTAAAAATATTTAAACTATATTTACTGTACTTCTTCATCAAATTTCCTTGAAAACCGTTCATACTAAAGCTAAAAAAAAAATGTTTATTATTTCTTCTTCAGTCACTTAATGTTCTATTTTAAGGTAAAACAATTATTGCTCTGTTTAATAAATATTCATAGATGACAATCCTTGGTTTTTCATAATATTTAATATAATTATTAATTATGATATTAGTTAAGCCCGTAAAGAAAACGTCTACATATTCTCTTCTAATATTTTCTGCTAAGATTTTCCCGCGCGACTTTTACGATGCATCTTCTAGGTACCTTGATTTAAATATTCAATAAAACTTTCGGTTTCCATGGATCCATTTCATTAAGTAATTTAAATTTATATTTTCTAAATCAAGCATTTCTCCAATGAACACTTTATAATATTTTTTAATTCTTCTTAGATAAAGTTTTTCTGTTCTTTTTTT
Organism: Epiperipatus broadwayi; assembly: GCA_028023455.1. Classification (NCBI taxonomy): domain Eukaryota; kingdom Metazoa; phylum Onychophora; class Udeonychophora; order Euonychophora; family Peripatidae; genus Epiperipatus; species Epiperipatus broadwayi. The sequence goes on along the minus strand of JAQFVV010000008.1, from coordinate 18,949,516 downwards.
TTTTTTTTCATAAAACACAATATCACTTTCATATCATTATTCTATAACTTTTTTCCTTCTTTTTTTAAAATTCTGGTAACTATATACTTTGTAATGTTTCCTTTAAAAAGATAAACATTCTTTCTCCATTATAACTTTTACATAATTTTTTTCTTATGATAAACGCATCTTAATTTTTCCCATAGAGAAGAATAAAATAACTTCAGAGTAGCCTTATAAATTTGTGCGTCATAAATTTTTCTGACGGCAAGTAACTTCTCTTTTAAGTTTTCCGTATAACGTCCAAATTATATCCTCTGAGTTACAATAATAAGTTTCTGGTTGAGCATAAATAAAGCTGTATCAAGGCACTTTACAAATATTTTTCCTTTAGCAATATTTTTAGGTATTTTTTTTCTGTAGTACTTCCATTTTTACCGTAAGGTTTTGGCTAAACTTGAATAAAATCACTGGTAAGAAAACTTTTAAAAATTAGCCCTCCATGTAAAGGCAGTCAAAATATTATACGTTAAAAAACTTTTAAAACAAATACAAAATTTTAAAATTATATCACTTTTCTAGCTTACGGTCTTATCCAGCTAAAAATATGTTACTCCCTCCTTCACTTACACATTACTTTCTCCCGCTCTGTCTAATTTCTATTTTTCGTCTGCTAAAATACCTCCGTTGATTGGTTAATGACTTTATTTTAGCGCGAACAAATTTACACATTTTTAGTTTTATAACAGACTAGACTTTTTTTAAAATAAAGAATTTATGACGTAATGATTTACAATATTACTTGAAATAGTATTTTTAAATTCAACTATAGTTTTATCAAAATCATTTAAACTTCAAAACAATTATTAAAACAATATTTAATATTTCAACTTTTACTTTAAGAATCGATAGCAATTATATTTAGTTTTATATTTCACAAACTTTATTATTATTCTAACAGCGTGTGTGTGAAGGTATATAATATACAGTCACATGATTACTAACTTTATCAGATGATTTTTAATTTACGTCTCGGTCTAAATCACCAAAACTGATATATTTTATAAAAATTTTGGAAAATAATTTAAACTTGTAGAACTAAATATAATTCTCACCATCCTAAAGTTTATCTTAAAATATATTAGATTAAATTTGAATATTAATTATAATTATAATATTACATATAGCATTTATTTAATTTATTAGTTTTTAAAATATTATACTCGAATTATTAATATACTTTTAACTATTTATAGCTGTGTTATTTTATATGGCCAGCTTTTACAACCATAAGCAAGGATATAATTAAGCTTTATTTAACTGTTTTCTTTTAAAATAATCCATTACACTTTTATATACCAGGTATTTTCAGCCTTAAATTGTACTATAAAATCTAATTATCCTACTATTATTTATATATCATACAAACATATCTTAAAATTTAAATTTTTTTAGTAATTGACCATTCTACCTTATTATGACCTATAGATAAGGGCACAATATATATATGTTCACTAAGTCCCACATTTAATCTTACTTTTTTCTTTATAATTATGCCTATTGATATATGCTCTATGTGTACTGCTATGCATATTTATTGTTCATTATCCATTATGGGTTCTATATATATATTTTAGCAAAAATGAGGTTACATTTTAGGTAACTGTTAGATTGTTTAACTAATTAAGGAATATTCACCTTACCATGTTCACGTGCCATAGATTGATTTTCACACCTCCTCTCTTCCTAATCAAATTCATCCTTTTATTTTTATATCAAATATTTTTTTTGTTTCAAAAACTGCAACCTACAATTGCATCTTATGTACACATGTGGGTACTTTCTCAAATTATTTGTAAATAATTACATTGAATGAAATAAAGACATACTTATATTAACAATAAATTATAATCTGTAATAGTAACAAGGTGTATATGTTCATTATTTTTATGTTTAAACCTGATCAGTACTTAACTAGAATTCCTAAGAGTCTTATCTCTACCTGACCACTGGGCTGTGGTGGGTGAAGTTTGAACCCTCTTTACCTATGTCTCTGGGTTGAGTTAAAGCAACTATACTTTCTGACCATTATAATAGATAACTAAAGTCTTAAAATGGACTGCAAAAAATTGTAAAAGATGTAGACAAAGATCATATAAAAGTTAGCTGTGCAGTGATATGGAGAACAGAAACTATGGATTAAAAAAAGAAAATTAAATTTATTGAACTTCATTTTGCAAAAAATTATTTTACTGAAACTCAAATACAACACATAAAAAAGTAGTACTATATTATAAAAAATAATAAATACAATTTAGATGAAATGTAGTTCATTTGAAATACATTTCATTTTATGAATATTGACAATAGAATAAAAAAAATAAGTTGTCAAAACTTGGTAAATCTTCAATATACTTGAATAAAGAACAAATATTTAATTCACTTAGTTTTGTGAAAAATTTTCTTTTACTATTCTTTTATGGGTTTTTTTTTTTTTTTTTTGCCATTTATATCTCGTATTATTATTGATTTTGGTGATATCTTTGTTCAAATTTTATTACATAATTATTTTAATATAAATCTTACTTAATGCATAATTCAAATTGATGTTTAATAATTGTTTATTAATAATACACAGTGAATGAATAGAAAACTAGGATTGACAATGACCAATATTATAATAACATTTGCAATGATAGTAAAAAAATTTAAAAACCTTGAATAAATATAAGTAATTAGAGAAAGCAAATTTGATCATATTTATCAAATGAATAATAATTAGAAACTAAAATCCTAATTTTTGGTATTATACTGTAAAAACAAAAGGCAAGACCACATAGATATATTTTTAAAGAATGATTTAGCATTAAACTATATTCCCTCAATCTTCTTGCAAGAAATACATAGAACTGAAGACAGTTAATGACAGAAGCATTATTTAACTACAAATAATGTTTTCTGTTTATGATGTCCATGATTAGTGATTAGTAATTTAAAAAATAATGTGACCTAGAACGATTTTTGACTACATAAAAAGATACAGATGTTCTTGGAGAAGAACAATTATGAGATAGAAGAATAAGATAAAAAAGTTTATTAAATTATGGTAAAAAAAATTACAGTCATATATGACGAAATCTTAAGAAGATTTTTACCATGACTTAAACTATTAGCTATGGATGATAATCAATAAAATTAAAATCAAATTGGTTGGGAGAATATATAAATTTATGCAAATTCTGATTCATGAACAATTACTTTTAAAAGTTTATCATCCTAAAACTCATAGAATTATATTTTTGATAATTTTCAAACAGCAAAGATTATTTAATATTTATTTTTAAATAATTTGGCTAAATAATATTTGTGTCATGCATGGTTGGTGTAGTGGTATAGTGGCAGACTCTGGATTTCATGATCTATCACTCCTGACCCTCAATCTTCTTACCGAACAATAACCAAACTATTTGATTATTTATGTGATAAGTTCATTATTTAAGTACTGATTGATGATTTGCTTTGTACCCATCATGAAATCTCCTATGAAAAAATAAAAATTAAAATTCATAAATGAAAGTTATCAAAGCATTAAAAAAAATCATAAACTCATCACAAGTTAGAAATGAAATAATTTGAATAATTTCTACAAATTTGTTCACAGCGCTCGGTAAATGATCTTATTTAAAAAATTTTGAACATACTAAAATTAGAATTTGTTTCTTACCAATAATTAATATAAGGGATTCGAACTCAGACTTTCACACAACCCTCAACTCTCCATGCCATCTCATATTGCTGACCCACTTGATCATACACAAGTTGATAAGATCCCTTATATTACATTATATATGTGCAGGTGTGTGTAAGCCTGTACAGTGTAAACTCTCCATGCCATCTCATATTGCTGACCCACTTGATCATACACAAGTTGATAAGATCCCTTATATTACATTATATATGTGCAGGTGTGTGTAAGCCTGTACAGTGTATTAATTTACTAATAATTAACAAGAAAAAGTAATAAAAACCGACTAAGTAGTCAAGCGTTGTTAGCTGAGAGGTCATCGCAGCCGCCTTGCAAGCAAGTAGTTGGTTGCAGACGGTTGTGGGTTCGCCTCCCGGCCGATGCTATGACAAAAGGAAAAAAAAAAAACTCGACTAAGTATTTTTGAATAAGAACTATCTGACAAAAGACCAGAGCAATAATTTGCGTTTGTTTATCATATTTATTTATGAAGTTCACACACGTGCAAGCATACACAATAACATATTAAATGTTTAAATAAAATTCCACTAATGCACTATTAAAAAAATATTGATAAGCCATCTCCAAACTTTCTGGATTCTTTTCATCAAAAGATTTCTCAACAAGAATCTCATCCATAATTATTATTTATTATATCAAAGTAAATAAATAATAATAATTGGTTACTAACGTAATTTTTACAGAACTTTAAAGCAGGTATTCAAATTTTTTTAACATATATATTCTAAATTAAGACATATTTAGATTATTTTTTTGATTGGAGTGGGTGATATTTGATAAACTTCATATATGTGTTCGTTATGTAGCAAAGTGATATTAGAAATAATTAAAAGTAACATTTTAAATTTACAAGTTGATTTCCTAATAATGAAACTTTGAATAAAACTACAACATTTATTTATTAAGTTAAAATGATTAATAATGACATTTAATCAAAGTTTTAATCACACTTTAATTTAAACTTTAAAATAAGATTGTTTTGACTAATTATTTCAGAATATAATTACTCAGAAATAATTAAGGGGGAAAAAATAAAATCTATTTATAGTAATATTTTCGCATTTTTGTTTATAAATATAATACAAACTTGAAAATTAATAAAAAAAATATTAGTTGTAAAAATATCAAATTTATATCAATTATTTGAGCAAAAAGATGAACAGAACATATTCTAATAGCTATTTAAATGCCATTTGAAAATGTCCCTTTTTTTTTTTTTTTTTGGTAAAGTAATGTAAACATATAATCACTATGTTTTTTTTATTAACATGATATATAATACTAGTAATTAGTTTTAGTATATGGTTGTTGTATATTGAAAATATTGTACAGCATTCCTAATAAAATTTGTTTGTCAATAAAAAGTCCACTTTTACTTCCTAACAATAAATTTGTCAGAATAATAATCTTATTTACAAACTAATTAAAAATAGTTATTGTATTAATGAAATTTCCTTAATGCAACAATATACTGAAATCTGTGTTGCTTTAATGTCTATCCTATCTGCCTTTTTATCTAAAAAGCTATCAAGATATTTAAAACTAAACCAACTGTTGCTGAAAATTTTACTTCTTTCACTATTTAATAGAGCACTTGAATTTTTTAAATGTTATTTATTAAAATCTTTATAGACTATATGCTAACTAATGAAAATACTTTGTATGTTACTCTTTAAGTTAGCAAAAACAACATAATCATCATCAAATATAAATCTAAAAACCAAGATGATGTTTTTATTTCTGCTTTTCATTGTTCAAATTAAAAAACTCCACCAACAAACCAAATCACACCTTCATTTCTGCTTCATAGAACAATCTATAAACATTTCCAATAAATGGTATTACCAGTAATAATGTTTCCTCTTATATCATTATGTAGCAGCTTGTATAATATACATTTCCATGAACAAGCAGTTATTGTCAAATATTGGCACAAACCAGTCAAATATTTTAATTAAAATGACAAAAGCAATATATAATTAAGATCCTTGGCTATAACATTTTATTAGCATTTATCTGACATTTCTAAAACTTCTTGATTATCTGAAATCATACTACTTCTGATGACAACTCTTCTTTGATTGAAAATAATCCAATTAATAAAATCCTCAAAAGTACTTTAGTTGCAGTGAATAACAATGATATTTATGATAATTACTTCAGTCTACTCTATCCTCTTTATTTTTATAAAGTGAAATAAATAGCAGCACAATTTCATGGATTCATATAAATAACTTTCAAGCTAATATATTATAACCATATTTTTAATTTTCTTCAAATTTCTATTAAAAAAACTAGTTGGTTTTATTTATTAAACTGGATATTTTTATCCAACTTAAATGAATCAGTAGAAAGATTAAATATCATTAAAACCAGTCATCTGAATTTTTGTACAATTATTTAAAAGATAATCAAAATTTTACCATCATAAACTCAAAATATAAATCATTATCATATAATAATAATAATGTGACCACTGATCTAATAGGATGTGATCTTGTTTTTCAGACATATATTGGTTTCAATACCTCAAAGAAAGATCTAAAGTGACCACAATCAACAAATGACTGCATTTATATTGCTTTTTCTGTTTTGCTCTCCAAATTATTATTTTTTACTCTTCTTTTTAACTACTGAACTTTTTAAATCTCTATATTTCCTATTAAGCTCTACACCAATTAAGTCTCTAATAATACAATCCTTGTCAGAAAACCAATCAGAATTCTTAATGATTTTAAGAATAGGCTTATTAGTATCTGCAACACTTTTTAAAAGAATTCAATGCTTTAATATCTTGATAAATTAAATGTGATGAATGACTATAAAAATGTAGCATATACAGCAGTTAATTTAAAGATCAAACATCAAATTGCTTATATGTATATTTAAAATAGGATTTATTTAAACATCAAACTGCCTACACATATATTTATGATATGATCTCTATTTCTTTATGCAATTGTCATTCTAACAATGAAATCTACTAATCAATAATACATCCAGTAATAAGTGCCTAAATGCTCTCACTATATAATGCCTTCTTTTACATTCGGATTTCTTACTATAGCAAAATCTATAAAATGTCAATGTTTTTAATATCTTTATAACAAATAAAATTAAATTTTAAAGTAAAGTAGAAACAACAAGCTTTAAAAAAAATATGAAAAAAATACCAAATGACCCTATAGTTAGCAAAAAGATTATCAACAGACAAGAATTTCACAAAAATAAATATGAAGATATAAATAGAATTTTATAAAAATTTTAATCCAAAAATGTGCTGATATCACTTGTAAAAAAAAGCTAATGATAAACATTTGTGGTAAAGTATTGAAATAACTTTGTTCTGCATTGGCTATATGATCTGCAACCATGTCTTCAACCAACAGCAAGAATGTCTATCTGTGTTAGTCTCATCAGAGAAATTTATTTAAAAAATGGATAAAATTTTGCTGTTATTAACCTAGAAATAAAATACTGTACACTAGAAAAGGTCTAATTATATTAATGGGTAAACCTTCAAAAAAAAAAACTCAATTGGCAAAACTAGAAATTATAATTGGGAAAGACTCCATAGAAAAAAATAAATCCATAGTTGAAGATATTTTTTTGTGTGTACACACTATTTTTATTAATAGAAGAAAAAAAAATTTCATATAAATAATTTTTTTGTAAGAATTAATAATTTTAAATAGCTTCATTAAATTAATGTTTTCAAATTGTGAAACATTTTTTTTTTTAATCCAGTCAATTTTCTCTTCAAAATTTTTTGTAAATTTAAATTTTTCTTTCAGAAACGTGTTTTTCTCTTTTTATTCATTTTCCTTCCTAAAAACTTAACAAAAGGTTAATTAAATAAATCAAGGATTGCTATCTTTGATTTAGAAAATGTTGTTTTTCCAACTCTTAGTTATTTTAAAGAAATAATTATATTTTTGATGAAATGAATATTTAAAATTTCATACTACCTCATCATTTTTTTTGTTTATTGTTAGACGATTATTAAATAATTGTTTTTAAAATATTTTTTAGTTTTAGTTTCTTTATTCTATCCAATTCCTGTTTCATAAATTACAGTGTGTATAATCTTATTTCATGACAGCTTAGTGTTCTAGGATTTTTTTAATGATCCCAATAAAACTATTTATTCATAGAAGGATAAGCCTAGGAATTATTAAAGTGATTTATAATAAGCTGCTTTACTTATTTATCTCTTGCTCACAGTAATCGTTTATAGTCATGCTTCCTGGGCTAGATTTGTGCATGTTATAAGAAGGGTTTATGTTTAGTGTTATGGACATCCAGATTATGATGATTCTGATTTCTGCAAAAGGGATATCATTTTAAGTCCATGTACATTTCATTTTATTATTTCTTTAGAAATTTAGTTTATAGTTGGCCAGTACATTAATGATACTAATTGGCCAGAGAATTGACAATGGTCAGAATGTTTTTTGTATCTCAGCATTAGACTTATTGTTGTATTTTTATGGAGCATTTACATCCAGATAATCATTGTTCATATTCTTGCCATAGATTTGGCAGTGACTAAATAATTAACCTGGTCTATAGTGGACCCTTTTCAAACAGTCACAAGATTGTCTGTTGATTTATTTTTTATTGTTGATCATTCATAATGAATGATGAATGATAATTACTTTGTGTAATACTGATGAACTTAGTTAGTTCTATGCTGTTCTCTCATGCTCATTTCTATTCATTTTATATTTTGTTTATTTGGGGATGATGATGGTTTACCATCTCATAATTCAGCTTACTGTGGTATACTATTAAAAATGGCTGCCCAATTCTGGGACTTTCTAACCTGATTCTCTCTTGTTAACCACTAGCTCCATATTGTTACTATTGATACCCACATATTTATAGATGACACTTAGCCATCTTAATCCCCTAAAATAGTATTAATTGAAATTTAAACTTAAAAGAAATTATTTTTCTTATAATTTTAACACAAAATAACTGAGCAAAAGTTTTATAGATTAGTATTAAATTGTTATTCCTATAACATAAATTTTAAGAGATTTATTTAAAATACTTTCAGTTAAAATAAATCACCATCAATTTATCTTTTTAGAGCTACAATAAAATTGACTTAATTGGATTTTAAACATAGACCTTTAGAGATGTAAGTGCTTATATAATACAAACATATTTTAAAAAAATAATCTAATTTATAAAACTTGAATTTGATCCACAATTGCCAATTCTTACTATATTTTTTAAATAAATTACAGATAGAGATAGATCACTATTCATCTCAATATAAATACATATATATGTGTACACATTTGTGAATTTATTTATTTTTATTATTTGTGCATATATACTGATTAATAAATGAATTGAAATAATTAAATGATTAAAAGAAAAGATTTTGTATTTATTTACAATAAGATCTTCATTTTCAATTTTTCTATGCAATTTCCTTTTGTAGTTAAGTTTGAGGATAGTTAATAGAATTTGGCTAAAACATTAATTGTTGCTATAAATAAAGTTCTTCCATTTCAAAAACAAAAAATATAGTGATTTAATAAGAGTTTATGATTATATATATGCAATATTTTTATTGCTGACTTAATATTAGTAAAAGTTTATTAAGCTATTCATCTACAAAAGCTATTAATAAAATCATGCCATTTATCGTATTTTTAAACTCTTACCCTTATCCCATCAAAAATTGAATATTAAATCTAAATAAAATTCAATGCATTTTTGTAAAGTTATAAATTTAAAAAAAAAATAGCCTAAATTATTTTTTTTAAAAAAAGTATTATTTTTATTTCTTTAACTACAATTATAGTATCTGCAAAAATTCCAGTAGATTCTCATCTAACTTATAATTAATATTAATAAAATTAGCCTCAGTATTATGAACAAAAATTTAAAGAAATGACTTGGGATCTCAAAATATTTATTTTTCTAAATTTTAGATCAAGAATATAGCATTAAGGCTAGTTTCCATATCTACAAATTCTGGTTGCTTGGACCAAAATTTACTCTACTTTTAAAGTCAGTAGTTTTTTTTTTGTCAGATGGCTACATTGTCAGTTAGTTTTACACTTCTATTACTGCATTCAAATAAGATTCTTATTGAAAGACATCAAAAATATTATGTTATTATTGTATTTTATATTTTCATTCTTTTCACTACAGTTTTCTTCTTTCCAATTATTATCTTAAAAGTTATTATGGTCAAGGAAAGTAAATTAAAAACTTCACTTTATCCTATATGCCATAAAGACACCAAATTAATTCCATCCTCATTTTACAATTTAAAAATAAACGTTAAACACATTTGAACTATTTATATATTTTCATCATCTTTGACTAAATACTATTTGCAATTTAGACTTCTCTCTCTCTCTCTCTCTTTTTTTTTTTGCTTTTATTTTCATTCTCTCCATTTTCTTTTTTCTTTAACTTATTGCCTTCAATCATTATGAACCTTTAATACCAAAAATTATATCTGCATAAACCTTGATAATGATATTTGAATATTTTCTTTCTTTAATTACAATCATAATTCTCATTCCAATTCTTTCTATGTTTCTTTGTTTGTTTGTTTGTTTGTTTGTTTTTGTATTCTTTGCCTATCATTGTTTTTTCTTCTTATGGGATAAGAATGATTTTAGAGTGAGTAATTGGTACTGTTGATGAAGATAATATTCTTTTTATGTAATTTTAAAATTCTTGATTAATTTAAACAGAAATAATAAACTTAATTACTAAAAAAATAATTTGAGATCTTTTTATTTACTTTTACAGAATGTAATCTTAAAGTAATTAAATCTATATCATTAAAGACAGTGCTGCATTTTTTAATTTAAAAAAAAAAAGTAAAATAATATTAATGTATCAAGAAATTTTTGCTAGCACATTGTCAAGCTGTAATTCTAAGGAAAAGGTAATCAATTATGCACCTTACTATAATATTCAATTAGCAATGCTAAATAAGAGTAAACACTCGATCTAAGTTATAATATAAAGACTTTGAAAAGATAAGAACAGCGACCTTATCTACATACCTAAGTGCAATTATATAGGTAAATCTTAAGCATCTTGGAACGAGATCATGATTCATGCTCTCTTTCCAAGATATTTAAGATTCACCTATATAATTGCATTTTGATATGAAGATAAGAAAGCTATTTTTATCTTTTTAAGTCTTTATCTTGTGACTTGGATCAAGAGTTTACTCATATTTAACAGTGCTAGCTGAATATTATAGTATTGGGCATGTATAAAAGTTTGATTACCTTCTCTTTAGAATTAATATCATAATAAACAACAGATGACTTCTTTTTAAAAGTTATAAATAATGTCGGGGATAGATCAAGAAAGAGAGAAGTGAAATTTTAAAAATTGAATATTGATAGAGAATAAGTTTAAAAAATGTCATTAAAAAATAATAATAATAAAATCAAAATAAAACTATTTTCTTATTTTATTTATAAAAAGATAAATCGATATCAAAAAAAAAGCATTTAAATATATATATAAATGACACCAAGTTATAATGAACATTGACTCCTTTAGTAATCTCACAACAAATCTCATAAGTATCCAACAAAAATTTTGAGTACAGACATAATTTAAAAAAATAATGACACATATACACAATAATTTTTATCTATCATTAATATAAAATTATATTTATTAAAACATGTATATGGGGGGGGGGTGCTGTTTAATTAAATAATAAAATATCTGTTAATTAATAATTCGAACTGCAAAAAAAAAAAAAATCAAAGATAAGTTAAGCACTGTTTTAACTAGTATTCAACTTAACTTAAGCTTACTATCAAATAATAAAAAAAAATGGGTTAAGAACTTTTTTAAAAAATAAAATTATTTATTCAAACAAATATTTTCATTTTTTTATTAATACTTGTAATATATTCTAAATAATTCAATTCTAAAGCTATCTTATGTAAGCCTTAAATCAATGGACACCAAATAGCTTTGCTAAATAAATCCTAAACTAATTTTACTAATTCATATTTGTCAGTGAGAAAGACAATATTACACATATCCACCCACATTTACTTTTATTATCCTATTTAAACTAATGCTTTTAAAATTTCAGACATCCTATGATTTTTCAACTCAAACATATTACTTATCTGACAACATTTTAGGGATTTCAATTATATGCAAATTGCAGACATATAGAAAATTTTAATAAATGGCTGGCTTCCAAAAATGGCTCTTTAAAAGAGTTAATTGCTAATGCTAATGTAATCTGAAAGTCACTTAATACAAAAAAATCAAAAGAGACTACAGTTTGTATATAATTGAGCTGATTTAGTGTCAAAGCTATATGGCTTGAGTTCAAAATATTAGAATGTTTGAACCTTTAAAATCATTAGCTTGAATTGCATAATAAATGACTGCTGGATGACATGTAATTGAATGTGCCTCAATGAAGTAAGAAAAAAAAGTTATCTAAAGAAATATTTTGTGCAATTGGTGTCTATTGGTTAACAATACTTATAAAGATAGCTCTAAAATAGAATGGATTACTTTTGTTAATGCAAATGTTTAATATAAGCTACAAAAGTCATATGCTACTTTGTTATTTGTATACACTATCCTTTAAAAAAAATCAGTTCTTAGAGTTAACATATAACTCAAGTGTAGTATTCTCTTCAAACCAGAGATCTTTATAAATGTAATTTCATTAAAGTTATAAATTTATATACAAAAAATAATTTGACAGATTTTAATTTTTCAATTTACAGATACACATAATTATATGCATGTATGTTATACATGTTTTAATATGTATTTACAATATCCGTAATTACCTACATATATGTGTGTGTAAAAAAAACATTATTGTGGTGTATATTGGAAATAAGTGTCACAGATATGAGAGAAATAGTTTACTAAAATATAGTTGTTAATCTAATGACAGATATATATATATATTGTGCCCTTATCTATAGGTCATAACAAGGTAGAAAGGTCAATTACTAAAAAAATTTAAATTTTAAGTTATATTTGTATGATATATAAATAATAGTAGGATAATTAGATTTTATAGTACAATTTAAGGCTGAAAATACCTGGTATATGAAAGTGTAATAGATTATTTTAAAAGAAAACAGTTAAATAAAGCTTAATTATATCCTTGCTTATGGTTGTAAAAGCTGGCCATATAAAATAATACAGCTATAAATAGTTTAAAATATATTAATAATTTGAGTATAATATTTTAAAACTAATAAATTAAATAAATACTATATGTAGTGTATAATTATCTTTAATAGTCAAATTTAATAGAGTATATTTTAAGAAAAACTTTATGACGGTGAGAATTATATTTGGTTCTACAAGTTTAAATTATTTTCCAAATTTTTTATAAAATATATCAGTTTTGGTAATTTAGACCGAGACGTAAATAAAAAATCATTTGATAAAGTTAGTAAACATGTGACTGTATATTATATACCTTCACACACACTTGTTAGAATAATAATAAATTTTGTGAATTAGGAAACTAAATATAATTGCCATCGATCCTTAAAGTAAAGGTTGAAGTATTAAATATTGTTTTAATAATTATTTTAAAGTTTAAATGATTTTGATAAAATTATAAGTGAGTTAAAAAATACTATTCTAAGTAATATTTTGAGACATTACGTCATCAATTCTTTATTTTTAAAAATGTTTAGTCTGTTATAAAACTAAAATGTGTAAATTTGTTCGCGCTAAAAGTCATTAACCAATCAGTGGAAGTAATTTAGCAGACAAAATATAAGAATTAGACGAAGCGGGAGAGGAGAAGTAATGTGTAAGTGAAGGAGAAAGTAACATATTTTTTTAGCTGATAACACCGTAGCTAGAAAAGTGATATAAATTTAAAATTTTGTATTTATTTTAAAAAGTTCTTTTTTAACATATAATATTTTGACTGCCTCTACATGGATTGCTAATTTTAAAAGTTATCTTACCAGGAAATTTTATTCAAGTTTAACCAAAACCCTACAGTAAACTGGAAGTACAAGAAAAAATATCTAAAAATATTGCTGAAGGAAAAATATTTGGAAAGTACCTTAATACAGCTTTATTTATGCTCAACCAGAAACTTATTATTATAACTCAGAGAAATATAATTGGGACGCTTTGCGAAAACTTAAAAGAGAAGTTACTTGCCGTCAGGAAAAAATTATGATGCACAATTTTATAAGGCTACTTTGAAGTTATTTTATTCTTCTCTATGGAAAAATTTAATATGCGTTTTTATTATAAAGAAAAATTATATAAAAGTAATAATGAAGAAAGAATGTTTATTTTTTAAAGGAAACATTATTAAAAATATAGTACCGGAATTTTAAATAAAGAAAAAGTTATAGAGTAATATGAAAGTGCTATTAGGTGTTTTATGGAAAGGAACCGAAAAACTTTATCTAAGAAGAATTAATATATTACAAAGTATTCATTGGAGGAAAGGCTTGATTTTGAAAAATGAAAATTTAAATTACTGAGTGAAAATGGATCCATGGAAACAGAAAAAATTACTGAATATTTAAATAAAAGTACCTAGAGGATGCATCGTAAAAGTCGCGCGGGAAAATATTAGCAGACAATATTAGAGGAGAATATGGAGACGTTTTTCTTTACAGGATTAACTAATATCAGAATTAATAATTATATTCAAGATTATGAAAACCAAGGATTGTCATCTATGAATATTTATTAAACAGAGCAGTAATTGTTTTACTTTAAAATAGAACATTAAGTGACTGAAGAAGAAATAAAATACAACTTTTTTTAGCTTTAATATGAACGGTTCAAGAAAGTTTGATGAAGAAGTACCGTAAATATAGTTTAAATATTTTTTACTAATTATATTAAATATAAAATGTTATGTGAGATTAGGGAAAACATATAAACATAAATTTAGTAATATTAAAAAATTGAATATAATAGCTTGATATAATGATAGATATATTGTTTAAAAATAAAGTGTATGTATGGGAATCATATCTCTACAAGAATCAATGGGATGGTGAAGCCTACAGAACGCGATCAAGAAGATAAAGATCGTTTGGTAATTTTGATATTTATTTATAATGCATAATGTATTTTTTTTAGATCATCTATTGATTAAGAATGATGTGTGAAAGTTTAAATTATATGTACACATTTTATACAACATTTTTCACATATTATGAGATAGGAGTAATTCTGAATATGCATGCAATAAGTTATTTAAAGTATATTAATAATATAATTCGACTGAACAATTGTGTGATTCTTTTGAACTTTCATGTTGTAAAGTATTTAGATATTTTAAAATAGTTTGTATATGATAAAATATACGAGGAAAGTAGTAAAAAGATTTTCTTATAGAACAGTGGAATAGTTTTGAAATAAATGAATTTTATTATTGTTAGAAATGCAGATAGGTATTTGTCGATGTACAGTATAGAAAAATCTTGAGAAATAAGATCGGATAGTGACTTGGAAGTACTAGTGGAGAGGAAACCAAGATGATGTTTTGTTAAGAAACAGGAAAAATAAAGTATTTGGATCATATTTAGTTTGTGTGATTTCAGTATAGTTAACTAAGTCCTATGACTGAACACATATAGTTTGGACAGTGTTTTTGCATATCTTTAAACTTTTTGATGTTATAATAAAGCTGAAGAAATAGCTTTAGCATCACTCCTATAATAGAGGTTGGTAGACAGATAAAGGTCACTCCTCTATAGTGTTTTTTTTAATTCACTGTGCCATTATTGTCAAGGTTTATGATGAGTAATATTCTAGTTATATTTTGATCCTATGCATCTATCTTCGCTGTCCTTATTTCGTGAATCTGCATCGTCAGAGAGATATTTTCAAAGAAATAATGAATAAAATAGAACTGAAGATATGTTATCGTTTATGTAAGAATAGTTTATTTACTAGAATGTATAGAATTGTGTAACTTTAAAATCGAAAGTCCAAAATATCATAAAGAGAGAAAGAATCATATAATACAGTTTAAAATTAATTCAGAAATGAATAGAAGATTTTAAAAAGAGAAATCTAAACAAAGTTTTTTTTTTAAAAGTGATAATAAAATTTGAATGTTTTAAATAATATTTTAGAAAATAAATATTGCATATTTATTAAGAAAATAATTCAATAATGTGTAATAAACATATACTTGTGCATGGTATGTTAATGGTTGTAATTATATCATCAGAAGTAAGGCTTGAATGAGTATATTAGGATAAATAAACATCGGATAATGAACAATAAAACTTAATACCGAATGTAGAAGATTGTTTTGAATTTGTAGGATTCCATACAACCAATATAAAACTAGAATTTATTGTTTTGTAGAATGTTTACTACGAATGTAATTTTGTAAAAAATATAATTTTAATAATAGTAGGGATACAAAGTGTTAATGATAATCATATGAGAAAGGCATTTTGTAACAAGCTAACCATAAGAAGAAATCCAATAATAATAATACTGTATTTTCTTAAGCATTTAAAAGATAAGAGTTAACTAGGAAAAATAAATAGAAGTTTGATTTCATTTTTTTTTTATAAACTAGTAACTAAATTGTGATAGGAGAGTAAGGATATCCAATGTACATAATGTAAAATATTGTTATTTATTTATGTTATTAATAAACTTTGTTGTAAATTTATTTTAAAGTTTTGTGTCCTCGTTGTTATTTCTCCACATGGATGCATGATATCACGATACATTTATAATTGAAACAGACATATAGTTTTTGCACAAAAGGTAAACATAAAAGTGTTATAATAATTTTGAGAATTTATTGGTATGTTAAAATTAAAAGATCATAATTTTATATTATTTATTGGTCATAAGTCGGTTGCCACAATATTACATTAAATTATATGCTAATGTTGCCACACATATTCTGTTGTCAGATTATTAAAATACCACCACGTACGTATTTATTTATTTCATTTAGGAAGAAATAAGATTATATTAGATTATTATTGTTATTATTATTTTTATTATTGTTAGTTGCTGTGTAGTAGATTATGACATAAAATTCCCTTTTCATAGTTTACTACCGTAATTTTAAATCAGTTAGAATACAATTTATGAACCTGAGATTTTATTTTATTTTATTTTATTTAATTGAGCTAGATTCTTATTACAAAGAATATTAAGACATGATTATTATTTTAATCGTAGTGAATAGAGCTTAGAAAGTCGTAAGAATACTATAAGTTAGTTATTTGATATAGTAAAAGGGGGAATAGTGTTCTTATGCCATTGAGATAGTATCATGTGGATAATATCTCAATGTAGTCTATCTCGTTCCCCGTGTCGTCACTCCATGTCTCATGAAAATAGTAAATATTTGTTAATTCATTTTAAAAATATAACCGTATTTGTATTTTAAAAAATTAGAGCTAGTAATCATTTTTAATTAATGCTGGATATTTCATTTATTTATTTGTTAACTGAGCTAGAACCCGGAAAATATATCGTAATTTTAAACATTATATAATTTTGAAAAAAAGAGAGACGACGAGCGGAGGGGAGAGGTTAGAATATATATAAATGAATAGCAGATTGGGCAAGATTCAAACTTTCACATTTGAATGCATGAAAGCTGTTGTTAAGCAGATAATTGTAATCCAATGTTTCTTAATAAAAAATAAAAAACTAATCGAGATGTACTATAGAGTTCACACTCTCAAGTTTAAGTTTTCTTAGACAGCTAAAATAGAATGGTGCATAGTGGATTAATTCTATAATGCAGATATTAAATATAAAATAAGTTATATACTTTATTTCAATGTATATTTTCTCTTTTAAAATGGTTTATCTGTATAGTACTATGCCTATATAGTTTAATATAATGATACAGTAGCCAATTCAAAAGTTAAATGTCAATGGATTGCAATTCAGCTGTCATTTCCTGTTCTCCCATGTCATTCGACATTCCAAAAAATATATTATTAAGTTAGAAGCCAAGTTATTCCAATAAAAATAATTGAAAATTATAATGAAACGATGAAAACTGAGCACTGCTTATTATTCCAAAACTTTTAAATGTATAAAATTTCTGCAGTGTACTCTCACATAAGGTAGGGATTAATAAAAATTATTAATATACTTCCTTTAACTATGTTTGAAAATAATTATATTAAGTTAATAAAGACATTTTTTATATCTACTCCATCCAAGTTTCAAATAATAATTAAAACACATATATAGTAAAAATATTTTTCACATTACTGAAAAATGCAAATAATTAAGAACCAAATAAACTTAAAATATATAAAGAAAAAAATGAAGTATTTACCTGTCACAATAAAAATCTGCAATTTATTGTTTCGCCATACTCCTTATTCTGTGTAAATTTCTTAAACATTATTATAAAAAGATGTTTAAAAAAGAGAGAACCGGATGTATTTGGATTTTATTTTCCTGACCTTGCATACATATAAGCCAGTAAACTTATTTAAAGCAATATAATCAAAACAGTACAAACATATAAAACCTCATATATAAGTCAATTTTCTTTAATATCAAAGTATTTTACATTCCTTTATCATATTTAAGTTGAATAAGTAATGTTTACATTCAATTTAAAATTCTTGGCAATAATATTACCTGTCACATTTGAAATTATATACATATTTTTACCAGGAAATGAGCCTTAACAAATTAATTAAATGAGATATAATATAGGAATATCATATTTTGAAAGAAATAAATGTTGACAAACATATATATAAAATATATATCTATTTATTAAAATTAATTTGCATCATACATTAAGAATTATGGAATATATAAATAAAAAATAATACCTATTTATAATTAGATTGTTGACTGAATATATTTAGTACACTCAATATACTTTCTAAAAAAAGAAAAAGAAAATTTTGCATAAAAACAATAAACACTAAATTGTAATATTTAAATTCCAGACAGAATCCAAAATGCAGTAATACAAAATGCAGAAAAGCATGAATTAATAAAGTTATTTACAAAATTGTTTGAATGCTTTTATAAAAACCTTATAGAATAAGTTGATATGCATCAATATTATCAAACTCTTTCTTGAATCTGTTGGGGGCTATCTGTACATATAATAGTAAAACAATCTTTATATCTTAGGATTGATTATAAATAACCTATGATTCAATGCCTGTCTAAGAATAATTCCTGCTACATTGTAGGACAATGTTTGTCCATTAAAGACTGCATACTGTTTCTGAAAATCTTTTCTGTGTCACTCTTTTCTTTCTTTAGTCACTTAAATTAATGTAGAGCTATCAATCTTGACAATAGGAATATGTAGTGTATATGTTCATATTTCCATCATTTTAAGTATACCCATAACATTTCTGACACCAATTCTCTTTTTTCTTTTTTTTTAAAGTTCAAGTCTTCAATAATTAAAAAAATAGGGATAGGGTTATGCTTAGTAATTAGGCAGCCCTATTAAGGATTCCCTGTTTACGTGGAAGTAGAAAAGACCTAGAAAATGTTTTTTTTAAATAACTTGTTTCATACAATCTAGTTATATGTTTGTTTCATGGTGGATTATTCACTAAAGTAATGAAAATAATAATAGTGTTAATAGTAGTGATAAAGCAAGAAGCAGAGGTAGTAATAAAAGTAAATATATATATATTAAATATAAGTACATGGAATATGTGAGCTTTAGGATCAAATTCTTAAAGACCAGAATGGAGGACAAAAATGATAGCCAAAGAACTGTCAAGATTTAAGATTGATATAGATGCTGTTAATGAAACTCATCTTTCAAAAATAAAAAGTTTAAAAGAACTAATAAATGATTATTGGTTTTTTTGGAAAAGCGGATCAAGCAATGAAAGGAAAATACATGGTGTTGAATATGCTATAAAGTCTAATTTAATATTTTACATTCTTGAAATCATTAATCATGATGCTAAAACATGACTTGCATAATGGTGCAAATGCTCACTTTATTAGTGCATAATCCTTTAACATTAGATTCAGAGAATAGAAAGTTTTTACTTCTTACTGAATAGCATTATTGCAGTAATAATCATTAAAGGATTTTTTATTTCTTGGAGAATTTAATGTTCACATTGGTATAAATAGAATCATAATATGAATTTATATTACATAAGAACTTATATGTGCAGATTATTGGGTGAAGAATAAATGACAATTGCATTAAAAATTAGGTTTTATTCCAAGCATATTCACAAGAAAATTGATGTACATTCTTTACAGGATTCTGCACAACACACTAAATTTCAAAAAAATATTAAACATTAAAATCACATGTGCATCTTCAGAATTTCCATATTACTAAAGCATATTTTCTCAAGAAGTCTATTACAAATTATATCTATTCTTGGATTCAGATTGTGACTGTTTTCTGACAGTGGTCTTATTATTAGTGATTGTAGATTAAAACTTTTAAAAAAATACAGATATTTGCTGATTTCTGTCACTCTAGATCTCTTTTATTGTTGTTGAAATGAAAGTAATATATAGACCTGAAAAATTGTATCACAATCTTATTAAATTCATAAATAGTATTCTTTTATATGACAATGATACTTTGAACAGGTGAAAGAAGTATTTTGATCATCTACTGAATACTGATTCAAGAATCAAGATAATGACTTTTAATGATATATTCATTTTATCTACTCATTTAGACTTGAATAAAGATTGTCAGCTTATTAAAGTCAAATCTTTTTATAATCTTAAAAATGGAAAAGCTGCAAACCCTGCTAAAATATATGAGCCTATAGCTTCAAATAACATTGTATTTTTAAAAAAACATATGGACTCATGAAATTGTGCCAAGTGATTTTAAGGATGCTTCTATTAGTACAGTTTTTAAAAATTAAGTGAATAGTCAATACAATAATTATAAAGAGACTAATTTGGTCAAAGACTTTCAGCTTAATAAAGTCAAATCTTCTTGTAATCTTAAAAAATTTTAAAGCTACAAAACCTGCTAAAATATCCAACAACTTTTACAATATAGTAATGATAAGCTAGCTTCAAATAACATTGTAATTTTTAAAATATATATGAATTCATAAAGTTGTGCCAAGTGGTCTTTAGAATGCTTTTATTTTAGATTTAATTTATATATACTTATTGTTATAATTTTTAAAAATAAAAAGAATAGACAAGGCAATAATTATAATGGAATACTATTATTATCCATTAAAACAAAGAAACTTTCATGGATTTTGTTGAATACACTGATTCCAGTCATAGATAAATGGGTTACCATAAACTCAATGTGATTTTAGAAAATCAAGAAAGGTTGTAGACATGGTTTTGGTTGTCATATAAATATTAGGAATAAAAGAATGATTTATATAATTCTTTTAATGATTTGGTCAATGCAGTATGCACAGTTAATTGAACAGATCTAAGACACAGATTGAAATTAGTTGATCAAACACCATTTTAATCATATTCTACAGCTTCTACATGATAGAATAAAGAGAAAATGTTATTACAAATATAAAATCTGGAGCACTTGAAATGAAAACAAGTATTAAAGAAGAATGTGTATTTGCTCTAGCATTGTTTTTTTATTTACATAATAAAATATGAGGCATTTGAAATGAAAACTGATGTTTAACAAGAATGTGTATTTGCTCCAATATTGTTTTCAATTTATATAATAATGCTCTTTGAAACTATTTTTATGTGACTTAATAAACCAGTTACTAAGAGGTGCACACAGATTTGATGATGAAATTTTTAATTTGAATCAAAAACTAAAACAAGTATTTCATTTTCTTGGACTCTGGATGTATAGCATACTGATGATTTTACTATTTTTTCCAATTCAAAATATATTATGTAAAAACTTTGGTTTAAAAAGTAATGTTCAAAAAACTCCAAAGTTCATTATCAGTCATTGATAGGAAAAAAAATCCTTACTAACTTTTAGCCTGGATCATTATTAATTTGAGAATATAGCTCAATTTAAATATCTTGATAGTTTTATATGGGGTCCTAAATGCTGAGATGCAGCATAATGCAAATATGCTGCTATTGCTTTTACCAAATTTAAATATAGAATATTTCATCATAGGGAAATATCTACTGCAACTAAATTAGCTGTGTATAGAACTATTATTCAATCTAATTTATCGGATGGAAATAAGATTTGGACATTCTATTAATATAATATAAAGGCATTAGAAAAGTTTCATTTAAAGACTTCCATATCCATAAAAAAAATTTAAAATACTATGACAAAATTATTAAATCAATCGATATATTCTTCAACTTGCTGAATGTGATAGTTATAAAGTAATATCTTTGCTGAATTCAATATATAAAATGAATAAACAATACAAGACTTCCTAAAAAGATGTTTTATGCTGAACTTGAACAATGTTTTCATGGTGGAGGTAAACATGCATATATTAAATTATTTCAAAGACATTTTAAATAGTCCAATGTTGATTATTTTTATTGGGAAGACAGCAAAAAATTGAATGCATTGAAGAGGTACAATTAAACCTGGTGTTGATGTTTTTCAGAAAGAAAAGTTTTCTGCAGAAGAATTAAAAAGCAGCATCATAAAATATCAAAAATAAATAAATTGAAAAATGGATTAGCTTGTTCTGTGTGTGAATGTATTTATGGTTCACAGATAGGTTTGGATAGACATTGCATAACTCATTTCTAGAGATTGGTTTGTTTGTTTTTTGTAATCTTGGGGATTAAAATGGCCATATTCATTTACAAGTGATTATGTATTTATGCTTTCTGGAATCTATATAGACATTGTAATAAAATATATATAATTAATTGTAATTTAAAACTTTAAGGTATTGGAGGATTAAGATTTAAGTAGTATATGGAAAGACACATAGATAGATAGGACAGCATTAAATAAGGATAGTATCTATTTATTACTCAAACTTACAACAGGAGCAGAATTGGAACAGAATAAAGTTTGTTCTTGAAAAGTATTATGAAAGTTGGAGTCATGTGATGTTTTGAGTGTAAAATTTAATTTTTATATTTTTAAAATATGACCAAAAATTTAATTTTTATATTTTTAAAATATGACCAAAAATAAAAACTGAAAACAATTCTACATTCTACTTTAAACTAGATTTGTATTTTTAAATACAAAGTACCCTATGTAACTATTACCAAAATATATATATATATATTATTGATAATCTAAATTGCTTCTTTTATTTATATGTAGCATCTTATGGTATCATAATCATCTTTATATAAAGAATTTTGTTCAATCAAAGATATTTATTTAAATAATTACTAAGAATAGCAATAGCAAACTACTATTTTAGACAATTAAATATTTTCTTATTTAGTGTCCATTCTCAAAAGATTTCTTGAAGTTAGTGAATTTGTTTTAGTATTCTTGATAGTCAAATATTTTCTTATTGTTTAAACAAGTGTCCATTTTTAAATGATTCTTTGACGTTAATAAACCTATTTATACATATTTTAGGGCATAAGAATTTTAGACAATTTTTTATTTCTTAGCTATGAAAAATATATTCAATTTAATTTTCATTCCTTTAGATCAGGGTTTAGCAAACTTTTTAACATGAAAAGTCATTCTGTTTAAATGCCTCTCCCTCTGCCATAAAAGAGCAGCAAGAAAAGAGGTGAAAAATAGGTTCATGAACAATAATAATTTTTAAATGGCTGTGGATATATGTGAACATTTATTTTAGTAATAGAACATAACAGAATCTGTATACATCTTAACAAAATAAAAAGTCTCTTAAAAGTAAACAAACAAAAACAAAAAATTACTTTGACAGTTTGATGTATTCACAAATTTCTAATATTTAAACATTCATTATATACAGTAATTATTATTCTATAATAAGGCTGAATTCAGAAAACAATGTTAGAAAGTGCATTTTCCCTCTCCTGGAGTCATCAAAATATTTATTCACAAATTACAAGAGGAAATAAATAAACAAATAATGTGTTTGTGTTTATTATCATAAAAAGAGTCATGAGATTGGGATCAAAGAGCTGCAATTTGCCAAATCCCTCTTTTAAATACAAATAACTTCCCTCTTTCCACTGGAGAACTAATTCTATATAAGAATAAATAATCAATTTAATGATAGATTACAATTGCTATGGCTAATTCCTGGATAAATGGCTTTCTTCTGGTAGAAAGTACTGTTTTACACTTATACATATTCAGAGACTGCCTACTATTTATTTAATTATATAATGTGAAAAACTTAAAAGATCTTAAATTTTGTATTCAAGTCAACCTGCTTATATTGTTATACACATTTGGCAATCTGGATACATTATCATCTAATGCAGATAAAATGAAAGGTAGAAAAATAATAAATCAAAAATAAATTGAATAAATATTGTTTCTTTTTTTGTCAAATGATTCAAAATTGCTTATAGTTAATTTATAATTGATGTCACTAAAATATATAGCTAGTGACCTGGTGTCAGATTCTAACATTATATAAATAAGTTATTTTGAGTTCAGAATTTAGAGTTATTTAAAATTTTAAGCATGGATGATTAAAAGATAAATGGACTATAATGCCAAAATAGCTTTTAATAAGAAGATATCAAAACCTCTTATGGTCATTATTTCATATGTGTACACAAGCTGTTAAAGCAGTAACAAACTCTTCATACAGTAGTTCAACCATTGCAAGAATTAGTAATCAATGGATACCAGAAGGTTTACACATAAAATTCCTATCTAGTGCCTATTCATTTAATATTCCCAGAGTAATTTCTAGCTTGTGTAGCTTTCATCACTGAAGAGCCTTGTATCTGAGAGCAATGCACCTCACTGATGAAAGTCACACGCTCAAAACTAGTCTGGAGATAGTGGGTGAGTAGGTACTAGATAGAAATTTTATGTGCAAACTTTCTTGCATCCATTGATTACTAAGGTTTGCACTGGATGGCACTACTCCATGGACAGTTTGTTGCTTTTTAAGAAGACATCAGTTGTAAGAATCTGTTTGCACTACCATATGATGTCATTTGCAATTATCTTTAGAATGAAAAAACTGAATGTACTGCTATCTAATGTAGATTGAGAAATCATGATAATTTCTCTAAAAGTGTCACTAAACTGCCTAATAAGCAAAGTTAAGTCTGAGTTGAAAATTTATACAACATATTTTTATTATATATATATATATCTTTACCATATATGTATATACTTTCTTTGTGATAAAAACTAATCATTTGCTTATTTTCTTTTCAGTTTAAACTCAGGTAATTATTGATTTATAAATGTTTTCTTATAGTCCTGGAAAGTTTATGTATAACTTCAAATAACTTTTTTTATTTTCTCAGTTTAATTATCACACTTGAACTTTTTTTCATAATTAAGTTTTCTCACTTTAGCTATTTTATTTTTTCTTCTTTATAACAATACTTGTAGAGACAAGTATTAGACAGTATTTATTTTATAATTAGTTTATATTTTAAAACTAAATTATAAAAATATTCTTAAGTAATAACTTGTAGATTTATGCTTTACGCTTGTCCAAATTATGATAATATTAAATAGTGCTATCAAACTTATAATGTAAAGCTGTATAATTAATATCAATTAGACAATTAAAATGGCTGAGCACTTTTGAGAAACTGTACTTCTCATAATCATAGTCAGTTGTGATTCGTTTGTTGAAATCATTCTATAAGTATAATATGCAAACTCTATGCAAATGAGTCAATTAGACCATCTTTTTGATATAGCAAAATATGCTTCTTTATGATTAATCCGCTATGAAGTAAGCATCCTTTACATTATGTTTAACATTATGCCTCTCAGTACAAACCGATTTTGCAGATGCGGGTTCAAACTCGTGTCCTGATACTTTTTGATGCTGTGCAAAAATTGCAGTCCATTCTGGGTTAGTATGTGATTTATTATACCTATACTTATGCTGTGACAACCTAGTAGCTATGGTGGCTCTAGTTTCACCATAGTATGAAGCTTTGCATCCATTGTGAGGGCATACCACTTTATACACAGTCTGTGAGGTCTGATCAGAATCTATGGTGTCTTTTGTGTTGTTAATAAGCCTATTAGTTGAGATTGGTGTATGAAAACTCAAACAAAATTCCGTAGAGAAAGTCCTATAGAATGTCTTATGCAAAGAGTGCACATAGGGCAACAATAGCCAAGGCTTGTTGTCTCTAACTCTGTGTGTTCCAATATTATTAATAAAATGTCTAATCTTACTATAAACTGCACTGCTTGTATCCTGATTTGATTAAATTGCTAGTATAATTAATCATGTTAGACCTTCTGTCTGCCTCAAATTTGCACAAATGGTAATTTCTAAAAAAGAAATGATGTCAACCCAGCAAATTTGTGAGCATAGGTGTGTATGAATCACGGTGAATCTGTCCATGAATTTCTGGTGGCTTCATGACCATTGTATAGTTAAGAGTACTTCCTTCTCTGTGTACATTGATATCTAAATATTTTATTTCTTGATTTATATCTTCCCATGTAATATTTAAATCTAAGGATATGTGCCCTTGTATCTGAGCTTTGATTTGCTCAACTATATTTACTGGAGCAGCAACGAATAAGTCGTCCACATACCTCGTATATATTATATGATTATCTACTATGTTGTATTTAGCTAATACTTGTTTTTCATAATTCAAATAGATGCTAGCCATGATGCCGCTCATGGGTAATCCCATGGGCCACCCATCATTCATGTGGTACCACTTGTCTTCAAACTTTGCCATTATATTTTTATCCAACCATCTCCAAAATTCGGTGATGAGACAAATGTGAGCCTGAGCCACATTATTACTTGCCAGTTCTAGTTGTATAATCTCGATAGAAGTCTTTCTATTAATAGACCCGTATAACTCTGAAATATCTAAAGCTGCAATTTTAAATTCAGGCCTTATTAGCACATTCTTGATTTGCTCTACAAAATCAAAAGAAGATTTAATAATCTCACCGAAGCCTAAGCTATCAACTAGCCACTGATTTATCTTCTTAGTTGTTTCAAAATAACATTAAACCAATTCTGCTAATATTTTTAATCCTAAGATGGCTTAATTCAAATTTTTTTCTCAGGATGAATATATTATAATTTTTCCTGAATATTTATAAACAATTATGTATAAGCTTTTACTGACATTAAGCAAATTGATTAATAAAATATCTAAAAACTATCTAGTTAAAAATATCCAATAGCAGGGATTTTCTTGATCATTCTAGAATGATAGATCTTTTTTTTCAGTCAGAAAGTAAACCAAAACTTTCATTCGTGACAAGCTATTTTAATGCTGAACAATTCTTAGCTTCTGATTAATATCTCACATCAATATACATTTAGATTAACAAATGTTTTTCTTTCCTGTTATTTCAGAAGTATCTTTTAATACATTTGTTATAAGGATTTTATTGTGTTACACTTTAATGAGATTTTACAATTTAAGAGTTAAGTTTCTTAACAATTATCTTAATTTCTTTTTTTATTTAAATGTATTTAAAATTTGCTTAAAAATCTTATCTATATTATCTGAAAGTTATTGGAAATATGCAGCATTATTTTGCAAAAAAATAGAAAATTAAAAAATTCATTTCTGATCAAACTTAAATTAGTAATGTCAAAAGTTTTACTGTAACTCAATCTGATTGATACAGAAAGTCAGACTATAATCATTATCTTTATCTATTATGTATATAAAAATGAATTTGTGTTTGTTACATTATAACTCAACAAATATTGATGAATCTTGCATGATTTTCTTTATTTTTTGTAGTGAACTTCATAGGCTTTGAATTTTTGCTTTATCGTACTTAATTGTTTTAAAAACTTTGGCAATTTGCAAAATAAGAAAGTGTTGAACCATTTTCTAATGACATCATAAAAATGCAAAAGAGAGCAGCACTAATTTAAATATTGCAAGAGTTGGAAAACATTTTAAATGAAAAGTATAATTTTTGGTAAAGCAAGATAAAATTTGACTTCATAAATATATTTTAAATTAATTAAATTGTGTTTATACCACATATTCAAATTCTCAGTTATACTAATGAATTTAATAAACTTTTAGGATTTCAGTTTAAACATATTTGATGACAAAATAAATTTTAAAATGGTGTGTGTACAGCAAGAGAAAACCAAATAATAAAAATATCAACTTTTATTATTTCACTTTAAGTAGATTTTCATGTGATAAAATAAGTTTTAAAATGGATTGGAACTTTTGTGATTAAATTAAATATATGGTATATTTCATAAAGAAAGTTTTTGGTAAAGTGAGGTAAAATTGGATTTCGTAAATATATTTTAAATTAATCTATTTGTGTTTATACCACATATTTAATTTCTCATTTGAATAATGAAAATTACAATCTAAAATGGCTTGGAATTTTTGTTCATGCTCCACTTATTGTGCTTAACTTAATGATAATCCTTTATCCTTATATATATATAATTGAAAACTTTGTTTGCCAAGCTATGGATTTTTGTTTTCTGGTATCTAATTGTTTTAAAAAAAATTGGTTGTTTGGTAGTAATGTGAGTAAAGTCATGCTTATACCTAGCTACTATATAAATGTAAAAGTGTTTGTTCACTTGTTTGTTACTTTACAACTCAATAAATTTTGCATCCAATAGTGATAAATCTTGCATAATATTTTTTTTGGAGAATTATTTGGGTTATAGTTTTTATTTTATTTTATAGTATTAATTGTTTTAAAAACTTCAGTAATTTGCAATATGTGTCAAATAAAAATGCAAAAAGAGGCAGCATTTATTAAAAGATTACAGACACTGTAGAATGTGTTAAATGAATACAAAATATATTGTGGCTAGTGGTTAGCATAGCTGCTTCCAAGCAGGTAGTCCGGGTTCACTTCCCGGTCAATGCATTTGACACATGAAAAAAAAAATCCAAGCAATATTCAAATTGTTGATAAAATGTTAACTATCACAACATAGAGCAGATTAATCTCATATTTTCTTTACAACATGATATTGCATTCCATGCATGCATATATATATATATATATGTGTGTGTGTGTATGTGTGTCTAAAACTACTATGCTCTAAAATTTGTTTTCAGTTATATTCACTTTAAATGATCACAATTTATTAATTATTCAACAACACATCTACTTGATCATATTTATCATGTTCTGAGTATTGTTACTTATTTATTAAAAGTAATTAAAATTAACTAAAAGTAATTAAAAATTAAATGCATCTATAAAAATATTTTATTACTTCAAGGTGTTCCTCAGATGCATATTTATAACAACACACTTCAAATAATCTCCAGATTGTGCCAATAGTCCCCTTGTGCCACATCTTGACAGATAAATCCATTTTCCATCATATATATTTAATGTATTGATCATTTTTCAGATATAATTACTTATGCAAATATCAATGGGGGGGTCCATTTAAATGACTTCTGAATTTTTCATATATTAATCCTTTTTATTCTATATGGATTTTTTTCTTTATGCTGCACTATACCTCTCAAAAACTAATCACAATCCAATAATTAATAAATTAATTGTATTAAATTTTAGAAAAATGCAGATTACTATCTAAATACTAAGATAAAAATTGATAAATTGTTTAAAAAATTTATTAAATTATTACATTATTGGCATAAAGTTAGCAATGTTACATAAGCTCTTGCTTGTTAACCATCAGAAACATGAAGAATATATCAATAAGACTATCAAGAAATACAATGATGCAAATATCTTGAAGCCATAGTAATTTGAATTTCTTAAATGATAAGAAGGTTAGGTCTTTTTTTAATACCAGTTGCAAAAATATTTGATCTTATGTAATATAGCGAGTTGTATTTATTATTAATTCAATGCAGTTGCTAAAAAAACAGCTGGGAAAACTAAAATAAAACAAGTTCAGTTAGAATAACATTATGAAAATACTTCAGACAAGTGAGGTAAAATTTTGATCATAGCATCATTCTTTTCTAAGTAATTCAGTCTTCTGTTGACAAGCATAAATTGGCACTCTATAGTCTATAATATTTACAAATATAGAAGAGATTAATTATGCCTTTAAAATTTTGATCACTTTGTTAGAAGATATTTAAGATTAATATGACTTGTATTAAAGTTTCTAAGTAACCTTGAATTCCTGAAGTAAGTATATTTCTCAACAAGATAAAAATGAATTGCATCAATATGATCCTACTTTACAAGTGCTGAAAAAATAAATTAAATATAGAAATGAAGAAGATATTATAAAATGAAAAGGAATAAAAAATAAATTTAAATATAGTTGTGGAACATATATGTTTTGGAAAAAGTTCAAAGTTTTGTGGAAAAATAAATTAAATTAAAAAGTTGTTCAATGCTATTTTAAT
The DNA here is from genome assembly GCA_028023455.1 of Epiperipatus broadwayi. Taxonomy (NCBI): domain Eukaryota; kingdom Metazoa; phylum Onychophora; class Udeonychophora; order Euonychophora; family Peripatidae; genus Epiperipatus; species Epiperipatus broadwayi. The sequence goes on along the minus strand of JAQFVV010000008.1, from coordinate 18,919,386 downwards.
TTTCTGATATAGTTGAAGTTAATATTAAATAAAAAGATTCAAATTACCAAGTAGATTGTAACATCCATATTGAACAGCCCAGCATAAAAAAGTACCTAATCTAAATAGGTATGCTCACATTAATGTTTAATATAATAATTGTTGTGTATAACAAGTTATTTATTTATCTAGTAGTATATTAATTTGTAACAGTCATTAAAAAATCACCCTTCTACACATGTGCTACACAGATTTAAACACTAAAAAATGTTCTTTCTTCTAATCATAAGATAAAGTCTTTTGAAAAGATAAGATGAATCTATACCATCTTTTTTACCTAAGCATATATGTATAGACAAATCTTAAGCATTTATAAATGAGAGTGTGAAGATCTCAATAAACATCAATTATTAATACATAATGAATGGAATTTAAAGTGATTAATCAAGATCTTCATGCTCTCATTTCTAAATACTTAAGATTTGCCTATACATATATATTTAGGTAAAAAAGATGGGATGGATTATCTTATCTTTTCAAAATTCACAAACATCAGTTATTAAAACATAGTGAATGGAATTTAAAGTGATTGAGATCTTCATGCTCTTATTTCTAAATGCTTAAGATACATATACTCTTAAATAAAAAAGTTGGGATTCATCTTTTCAAAAGATTTTATCTTATGTTTAGAAGGAGAAGCATTTTGTCAGTGTTTAAATCTATACAGTGCACATATAGAAGGGTAATTCCCTAATGACTGTTAATAATTGTTGTGGTAAAAAAAATGATTATATAATGAAAATAATAAAAAGTTGAGGGTAGACAAGATTCAATACTATAATTAATTCATAATTGAAGTGTTTACTGACACGTGATAAAGAATGCTAGACATTTTATAAATTAATAATATTGTTCAAAATATTTAGCTATATGTTAAAACAGTTTAATTAAAACTCTTACAAGTCCAACATTGAAAATTGTTGTCTTGATAAATGTAAGAAAGCATTTATGTTTTTTTTTTTTGAGCGTTTATTAACAATTAGTTTATTTAATTGTAAATTTAATTTAATTTTATAAAGATTATGAGGAACATTATATGATGATGGAAGAGCATTAAAATAATATTCCAGAATAAAGATTTATAATATTGAACAATTGATCCTATAGCAAAATGAAAGCTTTTTAGAAAAAAGTATAAATGTTGATGATGTTTTCAAAAGTGACAAAATCATCATCAATGAAAAGAGAGTCATGAATGATTATGCTAAGATAAAAAACATAAAGCTCTTGGGTGGTTTTGCAAGAAAAAATGACATAGACAATCAAATGTAATTTTAGCATGATTTTATTTTTAAAATAATACTTGATTGCAAAAAAAACTAAGTTATACTATGCTTATATATAATTAGTTTTTGCAAAGATGAAATTAAAAAGCATCAGTTAACCATATTAAATGCCTACCTGAGGTCTATCTGCAGTACTTTAAAATTTGTTATCTTTATTTCTTTTGCATAATGGATTGCTTCTTGTAATTTAAATATCCCAACAGAGTTTTCTTGTTTATTGTAACATAATGAGCTGAAAGTCTAAACAGTACAATTGTTTTTTTAAAGCATAATCATAGAAAATATTTTACAATCCCTATTTTTTAAAAACTAACATTCTTAGTTAACCTGATCTTATTACTGTGTATAATTGATTCTATTTTATTCACAAAACTACATCTGTATGAAAGAACCATTTTAACTATTCACAGCTTAGGGGCATAAGTATATAATTCAGAACCATACTACAGATATCATTTCCTTCACTGTAACTGTTAAGATAAACATTACTAGAATAGTAATAATCTTCAATTTATTTTTAATGATACATTGAAAATAACAAAGTAATATCTCAATTTTATAATTACCTTCTGAAATCTTTTTTAAAAAAGCATAGTTTTTTTTTAGTATTTTAAATTTATACCATCAACTAAAAAGATAGGTGTTTTTTTTTTTTTTCATTTACTATTGAGAAATACCATTAGTGAATTGTAAAAACTGCCTGGAATAGTCAACTTTCAGCTGCTTGACAATGAAAACAATTTTCTTACTCAGAAAACTACATGATTTGTTAGCAAATAAAATGTAAGTATAATTTATTTAAATTGGATAATGAGATATATGTATATTATATTCTCTGCCCAAAGACAAATACTGTAATCAGGCAACAGATGAGTGCAACTAAATAATAAATATGATTACTAAATAATAGTTTATCACATTTCAACATAATTTATTTTGGTATCTCAATTTTAGAGATATATCATAACCTTTAATGAATTCAAAAGTAATTAAACTCTTTTTGAGGTTAGTCACTAACTATTGAGATACTTTTAAATTGTTCTATCATTTATTATAAACAATTGGATACATGTAATCTAAGCATTAATCTATTAATCTGCATCAGCATATTTACTTGAATAAGATATTTTGAAAAAAAAAATTAAACCATTCTAAATGAGAATGAAAATATAGAATAAAATATAAATTATAACAAATAGTAAAAATCATATACAACAGTTATGCTGAAAAAGGCTTTTTATGTATGATTAACATATAGTTATATTAGCTGTTGTAAGTGATTTTTATTATTTGTTATAATTGATATAAAAAAACAGCATATTGGACTTCATTATTTCCATTTTTGATGAGAATAAAATATGAAATAATACAATATGGTAGAGATGCATTTTTTCTTACTAAAAAAAAGCATTGTTTGTTATTAAATGAGTTTAATATTAATGAACATATAAATGATATATACATAATAATACCAACAGCATTAATTTTGACATAAAAATGATTAAGTTAGTAAATTTTCATTTACCTTGGAGAAATTGCTGTGATTACAATCAATAGATGACAATTTGAAATATTTTATTGGCAATTACCAAAACTGTAATTAAAATAACTTTCTAGTATAGTGATCTTTAGCCTTGAAAAATATATAATAAATGTTGAATAAGTAGATAAACTATATTATTATTTAATAGATAGAAATAATATTTATTTCTTCAAAAAAAAGACTGTGCTAATTAAAGTAATGATACCTTGTGCATTTGTTTATATACTGAGAGGTATTATCTGATAATATAATATCTGGTAATTATATATATTGTTGGGATAATTTATTGACTAAATTCACAATATGATTCAAGTTACATTTGCCATTGCTCCTCCTGACACTGAGAGTGTCGACTAAACATCATGTACGGTGACAACAAACTAATGCTTCCTTTTTCTTCTTCTTCTTTTTATGATCATTTGAGATTTGATTATTAAGAACATATTTATTTCAAGTAAATGCATCAAGTAAACTATAAAAAAAAATCATAAGAAATATAACTTAATCTGAAATCCAAGATTTTCAGACCTTCATTATCACTAAAATCCATAACTCAGTACTTTAAAAAGGTAATTAAATAGCAAATTATTTACTTGTAGATTACAATATAACTTTCTTGATGCAAAATGTTAACCATATTAATTTGTAAATATGGACTAGTTGTTATAGTCAATATTCTCTTACCCATGCCATACAATAATTATTCATTTCAATTCCCAACAATTGTTTGTGATATTTCTTTGCAAGTTATTAAAACAATTAATTAAATGAATATATATATATATTAAATAGATTTCAGCTAGTCTTAATCATTGTTTATATATATTATGCTTGCTGAAGGTTGAAATGAGTTTCAGTATGCAGTAAAATGTCAACCATAAAAAAAATTTTCTTATGTGATTTTGATGGTGGATATCTTAACCTATAAAGCATTGAACTGTGCTATTATGACAATGATAATACTGATATAAAAAAAATTACTTATTATTAATTGTATTATTCAAGATTGTGAATTTATTCATTTTAAAATGGAACTGTAAATAATAAAGCATATAGTTTGGATAAAATAATTATTCTTTTGTTATTATGTGTATTTTTGTTACTGCATTCACAATAATAAATTATAAACAATATAACTAAATGTCTAATGTTTCAAATATATTTATTTCATTTGTATAATATTACACTGGATATATATGTGAAAATATACTTCCAGTATAATATAATGAGAATGTATTATAAATGTTTTAATTTGTGTTAGAACGAAAGAAAACGTAAATGTTTGTTATATGTAAAAATTATAATTTTTTTATTTGTCATTATTATGTAATAAGATTTTTATTTATAGAATGCTGATTGGAATTGTTTTAAAAGTGAATATAGTTACTATGATGTAAATGGGAAAAGTTATAAATAGAACAGAAGAGAAAAAACCTCTCCTGTTTTAGCTTCAACAGAAGCACAACTAAGTTTCTTCACATAGTTATTTCTTTTTATCTATTTTAAAAGTATATAATTAAATGGACAAAATGATGGGGTAAAAATCAACAATATTTGGTCACAATTGTACAGTGCTGATGATTTGTGAGGGGTGACAATTTATTATAAAAAATAATTGAAAATTAATTCTTAGCATTTTAAAATCATTGGAATATTTCTTCACTTTAAAAACAGATACACCTGGGTCTCTTTTTACGCGGACTTATTTAACACGATTTTGAAGTTACGCAATTCCTGTTTCACCGGAAGTCGAACTCCGATAAGGCACTATTACTTTAAATAATAAATTTTGTGCACTTACGTTATATTGAAAGTAATAGCACATTATTGGAATTCAACTTTCATCTTAGTAATTTCAATATTTTCAATGCTTTATAATAGTAAGATTTTATGCAATAATGAAATTAAAATCATGATTTCCACATTTTATGTATACCCACATTAAATTTTACAAGATTATAATGTAAATTTGTTCAAACATTGTGCGTGTTAATTTTGCATTTTAAATCTCATTCTGTTTTTGCTTTTTAAAAAAGAATGTAATCAATTATTAATCATTTAGTGTCCACAAGTTTATTTTTAAAAGGTCAGTAATAGCAGTGGGCACAATTAAATTTGACAATTAAAAATTAAAATCTGATTTTTAATTGTAATTAACACTTTAAAAATTACTTATGATGACTTGAAATTAATGTGATATAAAAGGAAATTTGATTTTTAAATGGAATTGAAAATTAAAGACAAAAATATGAATTTAATTTTTAGTTGTTAGTTTCATAAACAATAAAATCATCATCTCAAAGATTAATTACTAATTATGTTGTCACCAGAAAACCACTGACACAACATGAGTGTGAAGTTGGTGCTAGTTGTTTGCAAACGAACGTGTTTTTTGGCAAATAACTATAATAATTATAACGTGTATAAAAAAATGTAAATTACTGTACTGTAAATTATGCATAAAAATATATTATTCTGAATAAAATTAAATATTATAGTTTAAAAAAGTTTGTCTTGTATCAATTTTTTTCAAATTTGAAATTTTTTATTAGTCATATTTTATTTCCTTTTTTTTTTTTTTGCGCAAATTTTAAAGTAATTTTACGTTGGTGCTTTGCTTTTACGCAAATTTTGAAAAATTGCAAACCGCATCCCTCCTTTTTCAATGAAAGTTACGTCTATTTTTGTACGATTTCATTTGCGCATGTTTTCTGAGGAACCTATCTATCGCGTAAAACAAGACCCAGGTGTATTACCTGCTTTTCAATAATGGGATCTAAATGTTAACAACAGAAAAATTTACACAAAGATTATGTTCATCTATTGACATAATTTTATAAGCTTGATGTATTGTTTATACATGAATAAAAATTGGCTCAATTTCCATAGCATCATAATGGATGAAACTAATGTCTGTTCACTTGTAATGTTTTATAAATTGATTACTTGCTAAATGAAAGGATATCTACATGGCATTGTCATGTATATAAATAAGTATTTGCATACTCATAACTTTATATGGATCTAATCTCTCTTAAATGAAAAGATAATTTAGATATTTGAAAAATATTAGAATTAACAAAATGCACTTTAAATTGTAATAGCTTTTCATGATATTTCTAATTTTTCTGAAATAAAACAGCATTGAATCATGGTTTTAAAAAATAATCACTAGAATTATAGTACTATTTTAGAAAGGATCTTTATCATTATTATTGCTATATTTTTTCCCTTCATTTAAAATGTGTCATATTTATTGGCAGAAATATTGATATAATTTTAGGTTAAGTACTGATCTAGTTTCATATCTAAATGTAAAAGAGTTAAGTCTTCCTAAGTTTGAATTTATATCTTCCAGTATAACAATTATTATTTAATTTAAAATATTCATTTTTTATTAATTGATTAAAAGTTAGCTTCAGGTATATCACTTATATTAGAAGTTCAAAAAGATTATATTGTAATATGAATTTATTTTATTTTGTTCTCATAAATTTATATTAACAAATAAAAAGACTTAATTTTGCATGTATATAATTTCTTCTTTTATATTTTGATTAACTATATTTTTATAAAAAATGTAAAAAGATATATCTTGAACTCTTCTATTTTGAAAAGTATGAATGTTCCATAACATTTTTTGTGTTACATAAACATGTTTATGTTTAGTATCCAATAAGTGGAGATTGATGTCTAATTACCTATCTAAATATGAAGTTAATGTTAATTGAAAATCTATTGCTTAAAGCATGATCAGATTATGTACATATATCTTAAATGTTTATTTGCAATACACATTTCTGATTTTAATTTATATCAATTTGTTAATAAATTTTGAATTAATTTAAAACAAATAAGGTTGTCATTCAATTTTACAATGCAAATTTATTGGTTAATCATATTTGGATGAGACAATAATCATTAATTGATTATACCATATATTTTATTAGAATCAATTGTAAAAATAATTTGAAAATCAAGAACACAGGATGAGTAATTACATATCTTTTTTGTACTGAATTTAATGTTTATAATTTGACCAGGTATAGATTTTATACAACAATAAATTAACTGATTTGACATTCTTAAATATTTAATAAGTAATTGGAAGTTTATTGTAATTATTTTGTTAGTAACAAATAGATATACTAAAATAGAAATTGATAAAGGTGCAAATATGATTATTGAAAATGAGTAAAGGTAATTGCATTGAAATATTCATGTACTTTATTTTAAGTCAAGAATGTTATATTAAATCAGTATACAGCCATAAAGATCATAATCTTATTGAGTTATAAAGCTGGTAATAGTAATCTATTTTATTCTGTTACAAATTAGAGTGATTTACTTTAATTATATTTAAAGTGTGTTAGTGTAAATCATAAATTTAGTTTAAAATTACATTTTAATATTAATATTTGATTATAATAAATTTAGCAATCTCTCATATGTTTTAAAAGTTATAGTATAAAATTTTAATAACTTAGTTTTAATAAAGTGAAGAACAATTTGATGTGATTTATCAACTATTGAAACAAGCATCAAATAGAAATCTGTCATTTATTTGATATATTGTTATGATTGGATATTGAAAACCATAAGGTTATTTAATAGGATGATTTGATTTTATGATATATTAAGTTGGTGAAAATGGAAAGATATGTTAGGTAATTGATTTTGTATTATTATTAAGTATTTAATCTTATAATTCTATAATTAAAAATCACTTCTTTTCTTGTCAAAAACTTTATTTGATGTATATATATATATCCACTTATTTCCAACGTTTCGACTATCTTTACTCTATAGTCATTTTCAAGGATCTAGAAAAAACATTACATTATAAACAAACTTCACATAATAAAAACAAAAATAATCAAAAACAATATAAAGCATATAAACCCCATAAAATTTAAAAATAAATAAAATACATTAAAATCAATTAAATTAAAAACACAAAACATACACCACACTTACTTGACTCCCTTCTCAAAAAACTTTCCCTTTTTACATTTTTTATCCAAAAAACCAATTGTTACAATAAAAAAACTTATTTCCTTTTTCTTTCTTATATACTTCAAAAATGAAAAAAAAAAAGGAAATAAGTTTTTTTATTGTAACAATTGGTTTTTTGGATAAAAAATGTAAAAAGGGAAAGTTTTTTGAGAAGGGAGTCAAGTAAGTGTGGTGTATGTTTTGTGTTTTTAATTTAATTGATTTTAATGTATTTTATTTATTTTTAAATTTTATGGGGTTTATATGCTTTATATTGTTTTTGATTATTTTTGTTTTTATTATGTGAAGTTTGTTTATAATGTAATGTTTTTTCTAGATCCTTGAAAATGACTATAGAGTAAAGATAGTCGAAACGTTGGAAATAAGTGGATATATATATATACATCAAATAAAGTTTTTGACAAGAAAAGAAGTGATTTTTAATTATAGAATTATATGGCTATATGTACTGTATATTTTTGAAAAGAAAAAAGGATTGAGTCGTGATTAGAAACAGAAGTAAATGGATTTATTTAATCTTACTATAATTGACTTAGTTAATAAGAATATATTAACATTAATGGAATAGCAAGGTTGAGTTAACAATACTTTTATTTTATTTAGTTATAATTAGAAATCAATTACTGAGTTATATATTTTGTTAGATTTCATTGATATTATAAACTTGTAAGGCATATTAAGATTACTATTTCATCAAACTATAAATCATTTCATTTATATATAAATAATGTTTGACTTTTGGTACAAGTTTGTATTATTATAAATAGTGTGTTGATTTGTGAAGAATATTAAAATGTATCTGTAATTCTTTATCACTATTTTCCTTCTATTATAAGGTATTTATACAATAGGCACATACTATTATTTATAAGATAGTGATATATAGTTTTACTGCTTTATCTTTGAATCATAGCAAATAATGCTTATATTTTAGGATAGCTTGAAGTAATGTTTTATTTGTTTTCTATTCATTCCAAATGCTAATGGAATCTATGAAGTTATGGCAAAGATTATTACTGGTTTAACTTAAGTGTTAGATTATTATTCATTAATTCATATTCATTTTAGTTTAGTTTATTATTTTCATTCTGTTACAAATGATGCTACATACAGTTCACAGGCATTATTAAATTAAGATTGTTCTTTCTTAGTTTATTATTTTTATTCTGTTATGCATGGTGATCAATAATTAGGCTTTGATTCAGAATACAGCATGCCCTACATATTTAATCTGTTACAAATGTCACCCAAACCAGTGGGGCTATAACAGATGTTAGCATATCCATATATTTATTCTGTTACAAATGGCTCCCAAATCTGTGAGGCATAAAAAGAATATACCCTCATATGTATTCTGTTACAATACATATATATCATGACAAATTAATTATATAATCAACATTAATTATCAGATAAAAGTTAGGTATTCAACATTAATTCAATAACATTTTCTAAGCTTTTTTGCTATTTATTTTTTCCAATTCACATAACTATTCATTTCTTTTAATTCATCAGTCAAACTCTTATGTTCTTTTTCTCTTAATCTTATTTTTTGTAGATCTCTTCAATGTAACTATCATAATCACTCTATTTTTAAAAACTGCATAATCCAATTATTCTTGTGCTTCATAATTTACTTAATAAATAATTTATTTTCATTAACTTTCTTTGTACTCTATTATTTCAACTTATTTTTCCTATTCTTTTCCAAATCCATTTCTTAAAAATCTCCAACATTTTTACAATTCTAAAAAAAATCTTCTCTACAGAGTTTCACTCCAATAAACATTTACCAAAACTCTTTCTTAAATTTAACTTTAATAAGCTATAAAATAATCTATTTTTATTAATAACTCTGTCTAGACATTTTAAGTAATAATCTTCGTTCTCAGATTATGCCGTCAGCTGATAACCAATTATAAAAATAATTAAAAATATAAAACTACTTCCTTCCTAATTGTCATTATTAATATTTTATTACCACCATAAATAATCATTCCTATAAATTTACATATACTCATTTTTAATTTAAACTTTCTATAAATTTCTTTAATATTACTTAACATTTATTAAGTTTATTCTCAAAATCTGCCTGTACTATACATATATCCTTAAATCAAAAGATTAACGGTGTCTACATTTCTCTCTATAATTGGTGTCACTAAAAGTTTGCTAACAAACTGTCATTCCTATTTATCTGGATAAAGCTGATAGTCTTGATTTAGGGTGCTTGAATATCTTCAAATCATTAACCTGAATGCCCTGCATGATTTGTGACAATAATAGAGATTGAGATCTGTTACTTCAGGGTTCAAATTTCTTATGAACTCCTGAACAATAAAGAATTTGATTATTTTGTTGTTGTTATTATTATTATAATTGAAATAACAGTGATAATTGATCTGGATTAGTAATCAAAACTAATTTGGAAATCTAATTGGCATTACTTTATGATGTATAAATGACTTCTGCTTAAATAGATGGTTCTTTAGCAGACTGATATAAATGGATTTATTACCACCAATGCAACATGTTAATATAAAAAAACTGATAAGAAAAATCAATCATATAATAACTGATTTATGTATAATAACATGATTAAAATCACTGATACATTCATTTTTTTTAAATTGAAAATGAAACTTAATCTTACCGCATCTTCCAGATATTTGTTTATTACATTATTGAAAAAAATGAAATTTGAGAAATAGCAAATTAGTACATATCCATCAATCATTTTTTTAATACATAAAAAAAATTTACAATAAACAGATATATTTTAGACTAAAAACTAATTATAAAAGTTTATCTCAAAAATAAATTTATTTTTTTAAAATACTCCACAATTACCTATTTAAAAAAAAACTAACAAAATAATATATAAAAATAATTTAAATTATCAGTTTCCCTTCAAAACACCTAAATGTTTAAATACTAATGCAATTGTATTACTTTACAAAACATTAAACACTTTTTTAAAAAACTTAGGCTACATTAATATTTAAAGATTTATCTGCTTCAAAGATGAATCTGGTAATTTAAATTGGTATTAGTTTGTTTAGATATACAAGAATATTAGCAAACACCAAATGATGATGATGATGATAATAATAATAATAATAATAATAATAATAATAATAATAATAATAATAATAATAATAATAATAATAATAATAATAATAATAATAATAATAATAATAATAATAAAAAGCTATAGATATCTTAATGAGATACCCATTTTCTAATGTTTTTCTCTGTTTGTTTCTAAAACTAAAAGTGCCTTTGTTTAAATTGTAATTAAATATATTTAATGATATCTAAATATGACAACAAATTATAAATTTTAGAAAATAATTATATCTAGCTTATTAAATAAGTATTTTACTTTTGTTAAAATTACTATGATAATACTATTAAAAAATACAAGCAGGAATGGATTCTAAACGATAGGCAGAAAACTTAATATATATATTAGCCTAACTTTAATCATATTGATCAGTGATATAGCTTTAAATTTGAGACCTGAGATGAAAATTCAAAATACACTATATACACATGTTTTGGTATAATAAATATTTTTTCTATTATTGTTGTTTAAATGAGATGAAGAAAAAATTGGAAAAAAAAATCACTTTAATTCAAAAAATATATGTTGTAACGCTATGGTGAAATAGAGAGTCGTACCTGGGGTGATGATCACCAGTACATGAACATCAACTGCATTTAATTGGTTAGCCATTTGTAACTCTACAGAAAAATGAGGTTTAAACCATGAGGAATCTGAGGAATTTATACTTTTATCCTAAAGTTAAAAAAAAAAAAAATTTAATCTCAAAAGGAATGAGCATAATAGATCACTCTGATACATCAGCATACCTAACAATAAGTTCACCAGCATTTCCCAAAAGTAATAATCATTCATCATCATGAATGATCTATCAAAATAAATCAATAATCAATCATGTGACTGGATTTGAAATGGTCTCCTGTAGACCAGGCTAACTATTGAGCCTTTGCCAGTTTAGGCAATTATTTAAACCATAGTTTGGATACACAAACTTAAGAGCTAAACCATAAGAATACAACAAAAAAAAATAATGCTGGTATATTTAAACATGCTGATCATCATAGATGCTCTGGCCACTTAGTATCATTAATGTACTGGCCAACTATAAACTTAATTTTCAATAGAGACCAAACTAAATAAAATGTAGTGCATGGACTTTGAAGAATATCCTCTTCATGCCAACCTAGGAATTATCATCATCATCATCTGGATGTCCATACCCCAAATATACCCCCCCATCCCATATAGTTGTTATGCTCAAATCTAGCTCAGGAAGCAAGAACTCTATAATTTATTACTGTCAGCAAGAGGGAAATAAATAAATTAGCTTATTATAAATAATCTTAAGCAATTCATGGGCTTCCCTACTTATAAATAACTAGTTTTATTGGGATTGACAAGAAAAAAACCAAATCCAAAAATATAAGCTAATATGATATAAGGTCACTCACATTGCAATTCATGAAACAGGAATTTAATAAAATAAAGTAATTAAGACTAAAAAGAATATTTTTTAAAAACAATTATTTAATATATAATTAACAAAAAAATGCCATGATAGCAGATAATTTCAAACATCCATTTCATCATAAAAAATAAATAAATAAATATACAATTTGATAAAATTATATTAATCTATCAATTAATATTTATTCATGGATTAACTTTCAATTGATTAAGTTATTTCTTAAAAATAACTAGGAGTTTGTTTAACATTTTCAAAAATCCAAGATAGCAATCAGAGGGCAAATTGAGACAACAAAAAACATTACATTTATGAAACAAAAACAGATTATCTATTAATAAAAATATAGTGTGGACACATAAAAAAATAATACCTGTATGCATGGTTTACTTGTTTATGGAGGCCTTTCCAGTTGCAATTTCAGTTTTTCCTAGTGGAGTTTCTTCTTGAAGGCTTCTAAGCATGGGCCTCATTAATAACAATTTTTTTCCATTTGGTTTTCCTCTTGACTTTCCAGGTGAGAGATGTAGGCAGACATTTTTCATGCTCTTGCTTGAAGACTGGGTTGCAGACTGCTTAAAGGGGGTTTACCTTCCCTACATTTTCTTCTAGTGGAGGTAGATTACATGGAGGAATGTGATGTCTAGCTTTTAGCTGAATTTAGCATATGATTTTCAGTGTGCAAACCATTTTAGTGCTAAAGCTGAATTAAAAACTTCTATTATTATATTCAATAGCTTGGTTAAGATTTCTGCTGTTATGCCATAGGTTGATAAAGACTTCTGCTTCTTTCTTTTCAGAAATTAAAACTTCACTGCTTTCTCTTCAACAGTTAAGTTAGGAATACTTTTTCTCCTATCAGCAATAGGATTAAGATTTGACTGCTCTCTCCAACAGTTAAGTTAGCAATATTTTTCCTGTCTTTTTCAGCAGCACTATCATGATTTGACTGCTTAGGAAAAACCTCTCCAGGCACTTGGGTATTATTACTTATTCACATATTGACATATCTTTTTTCTAGGACAATCTTGCCCACATGCCAAATACAATCTGTCTCTTACATTATCATTTTCATGACAATCAATTAAATAAAATTTCATAAAAATAATTGTTCAGCCAATTCTCCTTAATCATAGAGATTGAAAACAAGTTAACAACTTAAATTTAATAACATAAAGTTCTTGAGATTTCTTTATAATTAAAAACCAAATCTTCTTGCAAAAAAAAAAAACAAGATAATCTGTTAATTGCACTGATTTGATTTTTCTTTTTCATTAAATAGAGATAAAGAAAGAAAAATAATTGATTAATTAAAAATTAAAATTTACAAAGTTTTAAAATCTTATTTTGTTCTTCCTTCTCTTTTATTTTTTTTTTTAAATACTCTTAAATATATTTAATGTTTGAGAATTTTCATACTATCATGTGGGGATTTTACAATTATTGAGTTAAATAATGACCCCTTAAAAAATATGTCCAAGAAAATTTAAATATTTTCCCCCATTAATAAATATTTTTTTATTCACAAACCTGAAGAACATGCTGCCAACTATCTATTTTTTTTTCTAGTGAAGCTATGTAACCAACTGGTTCAATATATACTTTGAATAATTAAATAAATGCAAATACAAATATCAGATTTTATTGACAATTTTCTTCTTGTTTTAGTAAATTCTTATATAATAGATCTTGTATTCAATTTCTTAGCCTGCTCTTATTCTATTGCAAATTGAAGTGAATTTTTTTTTTATATTATGGTGCTGCATAGATAATTTTTGATTAATTTTAAGATCAAAAATATCTCAATATAATAATGATAGATTTAGGTTCTAGTTTCAAATTGCATACTTATGAAGGATCTTTTAAATTCTTAATTTTGAAGACAACTGAGCCACTGATCATTTTTAAGCTTTTTAGAAAAATTTCTTAAATCTAAAAAACATAATATAATTATTAATTCAGAATTTTATTAAAAGTAAATAGATTGCTAATTCTCAAAATGAGTTGTTGTTTTTTTTAATTAATTAATTCAAATCAATAATAATATTGTGCAATTTATTATTATATCATATATTACTATTTAAGACAATTCAATCTTTACTTTTATAGATATATGAATTCTTAAAAGATTTAAAAATTTTATTCTTTTTTTTAAAATTAATATTAGTATTATTATTATTTAAGTAATTTAAATCTTTTAAAGTTACAGACATAGGATATACTTTGTAAAGTGAAAATTAGTTGTTTTAAAAATATATTAAATTAGAGATATTTAAAAGTTAAATTTTAAAGGTATAACTTACTAACTTTGTTGTTGAAACAAAAATCTATCCCAACAAGATAGCATACTAATCCGATCACCAATATGTATCCACAATTGCAATTAAATACATATAGAGACAGAAATATGAGAACCATTTATTAATAGACATAGAAAGATTAGATATAACATTAAAGTGATGTTAAGAGTTTGTTATTCTGGGCAGCAACAGACATAATAAATTCTACTATCTTAGGTTGTCCAGTAACAGGGTTCATAATTAGCATTCCTATTAATAATTTATTATAAGTGGTTAGACTAAAAGAAGTTCCAAAGAATGATATTTCTTATTAAACAAACAGAAAGCAAATATAAAAATACTGGGGGGAAAAAGCAATCTAATGGAAAATTAATATGCAGTGATAGAACAAGAAAATAATGATAAAATTGTAAGAGATTATTGGTTAGTGTTAATTTCATAAAAATGACAGTAATGAATAGATATGTTTTTATTTGAAGAGCAATTTGCATTTTAAAAAAGGTAGAGGAACCCAAGATACAAATGAAGTGTTGAGAACAATCACTGAAATGAAATGTAAAAAAAAACAAATCAGACTTTTAATAAGACAAATTGGAATATTTTGTTGCTGTTCTAAAACATAAATACACAGACTAAAAAAGATGATAGACCAAATAGTCTTTCAGAAGAAATAAACAGAGGAATAGAGAGAAAATGTCTTGTTAAATACATGTTAACTTGAAGAGGATGAAGTTAAGAATGGATAAGGATAAATTTATAGTAAAATGATATGATACTTGTCTATAATGAAAATGAAGGTCAGAATTTGTAATAAGTTTGAGATAGAACTAAAACTAAAAAAAAATAATAATAACATTTCAAAAATGACAACTGGGAAAGAAGTTTTAAAACAAATTAGTTGTTTTAAGTATTTAAAATAAAATTTGTCTATATTAAAACAACCGTAAAGTGTAAATGAGAATTGCACTAGCTAAGCAGACTTAACAAAAAATGTTATTTTGCAACTTTTTCAAGTTATATATATATATGTTTTAAAAAATATTTGTAAAATATTTTATCTGAAATTATGAATCATACAAAGCAGAAACAATGGCAATAAGAAATAAAAAGATTGGAAGCTCTAGAGATATGAATTTGGAAAAAAAAAAAAAAGTTATGTTGATATAGCATTAAACAAATTAAATATAAAAAAAATGAGTGAAAAAGACTACTAAAAAAAAAATAAGAAAAGAGAGAATCCCAAGATATTATAAAGGAACTGATATAAAAGATTATAGAGGATTAAAAAAAGGTAGAAAAAATTGATAGATAACATTAAGAAAGTAAACATATAGACGATTTTGAAGAGAAGAGCAAATTATTAGAATACTTAGAAAAATTGATTTGGAATATGAAAGACTTGTCTTTTAGAAAATAATTGGAGATGATATACATACACTGAATATATATGGTATATGTGGAAAAAAACAGAAATATGAATATGTCTAGTTATTATGTTGTCTAATTGATTATATAATTTCAATTGCATGCAGTCAAATAATTTCTCAGTCAACTTTTAATCAGATTTGATTGAAAAAAAAAATAGAACCCTATTGAATTTAATGTAACAAGCCACATGACAAATTCGAAATAATTTATTGATGGCCCTACATTTGATTTCTAGTTATTTAACAATAATTAATTTAATGATTAAAGTTTCAAAAAAAAAAAAAAGAAGAAAATTAGTAATTATTTGTCATTTGAAACAAGAAAAAAATTAAATGCTGTAATTTATTAATTTTTTTTATAATTCCTTATAACTATTTAAATAAGTAGTTTTTAACATTCTATTCATAAGAACCTAGGCCAAAAAATGCTCTTACTTAAATTAAAATGAATGCTAATACTTAAATTTGAATAAAATAAATAAATTTGAAAACCATTCCCATCGTTGTAAAATTCAAACTTAAAAATAAATTTCCAAATAAACAATATTTTAGAACAATGTTCCTCAATCATTAGTCTACAAAAAAAAATTTTTTTTTTATATAACTTTAGTAAGATTTAATACGCTTGATGTATATAGTGAAATTAAATTCATAAAAAGTTACACTAATATTTCTTAAGGCTAAGTGCTTTCAGAGCATTCAACTCCATATTCATAGCCTCCAAATCTAATAATTTATGCAAATCTATGCAAGCTCATTTATATTGTCCATCTCTTTGATATAGAAAAGCATGTATCCTTCCTGTTTATTGCCTTCAAGTCTCTTGCTATATACCATGCTTCTTTCACCTTCCTTTTGATGTCATTTCTCTCAGTGGAAACTATTTCAGCACATGCAGGTTCAAATTCATGATTAGCCTCTTTTTGGTGGTCCACAAATACTGAGCTGCCCTCATTTCTGTTTAATACTCTTTTGTATAAGTATTTGTGTTGAGCTACTCTATTGTTCATAGTGGCTCGGGTCTCACCGTAGTATACTGCTCCACAGTTAGCCTGAGGGCATGTCATTTTGTACACCACATGTGGAGTAGTTTGTATATCAATCTTATTCTTAGAGTTGTTAATAATTCTATTAGTGTTAGGAGGGGTTCGAAAACCTACTGTGAATTCATTCTGTAATTTTTTGACTAATTCTTTTGCAATATTAGATATGTATGGCAGACATAGAAGTTGTTTTTTGTCCTTTCTTGGTTTATTTATGTTTTCATAAAATGTTTTGATTCTTTTATTGATGGTTACAAAATCGTAACCAACCTTCATTAGATCACTAATATACTTGTTAATATTTATCCTTCTATCCTCTTCATATTTGCATAAATGGTAATTCCTGAACAAGAAGGCAGAAAGCCCTGCCAATTTGTGGGCTTTGGAAGTTTTGGAGTTAGTATGGATGTATCCTCTAATGTTTAGTGGTTTTACTTTCATATTGTAATTAAAACATATGTGCCTTCTCTTAATTATTAAGTCCAAGAAAGTAATTGTATTCAACTCATTCTCTTCAGTGCAGTTAAATATCAAGTTGGTGTGTGCCTGCATTTCATCCAGAATGGCTGTTATTATTATTTTAGGCGATGCGATGAATATGTCATCTACATACCTACAATAAATTATTCCATGTACTTGTTCTTGGAACTTCGATATAACCTGTTTTTCAAAATAACTGATAACAATACTAGATACAATGCCACTCATGGGGAGTCCCATGGGCCATCCATTATTCATCCTATACCATTTATATTCAAATGTCGCCAGTATATTCTCATCTAACCATTCCATAAAGTCAATAATAAATTCTATCTTTTGTTCAGGACAGTGATTATTTTGAAGCTCTTCTTTAGATAAATTATATCTCTGCAGAACTAAATGTGCGCTACATAACTGTATCAGATGGCAGCTTCAGCAAAACTTGCAATAAGACTTTCTGTGTTTATTCCCAATTGTAAAGGAATAATTGCAATTGCTAATGTGCAACTCGCTTGAATATCACTACTATTGTTTATTTATTAGCTACTAATAGCTATATTATTTATCATAATAGTAGTAATTACTGGATTTTGAGATAAAATAATAATAATTAATAAAAAATAACTAAATGAAATTAATTAATTTTTAGACTTTATTATTATATAGCTAAAGCAGAAAAATTTCTGGATATTCATCAGTAAAAGATAAAAATGAATGCTTAAATATGATCGGAGCTAAAGTACATACAGCACTTGGTATTTTTTTGTTTATTGACAAGTTTGTATTAGTTCATATATAGTTCACTAGAGATTTACAGTAACTTCTGCTTTAATTTAATCTATGTTCAGTTATTATTATTATTTACATTTATTAACAGCAGTTTCATTTAATGTCCAAGACTTGTTAAAAATGGGGCATAGCCTTTATCCTCTGATTAATTACAGTGATTTCAGAATGACTTACAGTTGTATTGAAATCACATTAATATACAGAATTCACACTCTGCATTGTAAAATGTCAATAAATTAACTGCCTAAATACAATCCTAGTTAAAGTGCAGGTGGATTCATTCTGTACTTTTTCAGTTGTTGATGAGTTTGTATTAGTTTATATATAGCTCACTGGGAATTTACAGTAACTTCTGCTTTAATTTCATTTATGTTGAGCTATAATTGAAAATTTTCTTAAATATGTTTTATAAAAACTAATTTGTATCCAATGTTTGTAAATTGTTGTGAAACTAAATCTAATAATGCTATAAAAACACCAAAACTTTTATGGTATTTTTAAATAAACATTCTAAATTTAAAAAAAGAAAAAACATCTGAAATATTTTGAATACAAATTTAGCAAAAGTTTCAATGACAAAAAAAAAAATTCACAACCAGGGATATGATAAAACCTCTTTTAACGTTCAAATTGATATATGATGACAAAATCAAATCAATTATTTTTTCCAAGGTAGATCATCATTATTAAAATACAATAGCAAAATATAAGTATCCACATTTTTATATTTAAAAAATTTAGAGAGAATTATTACTCAAAAGAAAATATATAAAAAAATATGGATAAATAAATAAAATATTAAATATGCACATCATTAATGCATATAATCTTCCTCTACTTGTGAAGTAATAAAGAAATTCATATCTATTTCAGCAAACTATACAAAGAATAAAATAATCATCTATTTTTTATGTTAATTTGCTAGCAATGTTGAAATTTAGGAGTGGAATTGATATACAAGCCAGATATAAATATAGCAACCTTTATTAAATACTATTTCATAATTAAGATTGTCATACTTAGATCTGACTTATGCATAAAATTCCACTCCTAAATTTCAACACTATTAGGACTGGGACACAAAGAAGAAATGGCCATTCTATTTTTTATATAACCTACTGGTGTAAAAATGCTGTGGTTGTTTGTTATTTCACAGCTGAGGATGATTAGACAACTCCAGTTCAGTTTAAGTAATACGGCTGCAAATGAACCCAGTAGATTTTAATTTTTGTTTCATTTTATTTAAAGTTTAAAAACATTATTAAGAACAAGTCATTTAAATAGCTTTTCATTTTTTGCAATGCTATATTTTTTTTTGCATTGAAGTATTCATCAATGATATGCTTGACCTCTCCAATCATCATCATCATTAAAAAACATTTTATGACAATTCTAATTCAAAGAAAAAAAAGATACAAACAAAATTAAAGTAAATTTTGCAATGAGTATAACAGCCACTTATAAACAAGTATCACACTTTTAACAATCAAAAAACAAAAAAATTAGAAAGCAAATAATAAGTTTTGCAATCTATATACAAACCAATCTATAAAACACAAATATATTCACATATATTTCAAGTATATTTTCATTTAACAAATAACAAAGCCAACGATTGTTTAATGGACATTTTATGATGTCTTCAAACATTTGCAGCAAACTTTTGTAATCTGAAAAATTTCAATATCTTGCCTAATTGTAACTTAACCATATTTTTCCAATATTGCTCCCCTTAATATTATTTTTAAATAATCTTTTTTTAGTAAAGATTTCATTTAAAATTGATAGAAGGTTAATAATTCTGTAATTTCTAATATCTTTTGATCAACTTTCTTAAATATCACTACTGCATTTTCCCAATCATTTGATATGTCTTTATTTAGACATTTAGTATATAGTTTGTCAATAGTTTCTCCATTTGTAACCTGCTCTTTTAAGAAATCAATAATAATTCCACTATTTCCTGGAACTTTTCCATTCTTTGTAAGCTTAATTGCATGTCTCATCTCTTCATTTAGAACACTACCTTAGAAGGCTTAATGAAACCGTATAGTGACAGTGTTCAAAAGATAAAGATCCCTGGATTACAACTTGACTGTTACTTGCTCAAAAGCATACGCTTGAGCTTTTTCAAAAATAATTAGTTATTTTAGAAAATGTTATGATTTTAGGTGTTTCTTTATTTTCAGGTTCTTTACTATTATATATTTATTTATAATATTATTTCATGGTGTCCCACTTTTTAGTAATAACATCATCTACTTTTTGATAAACAACTTTTAATTCCAATTATCAAGATAGTGTTACATTTTTAAGGGTTTTATTTTTTCCTATAGCTTATCTTGCCAATTCACGGTTATATTTCATTCTATTATCATTAGCTTTTTGTTGTACCATTTTACAGATTCCAAATATTTCTCTAAATAGATCATTTTAAATTATTTTTATACTCTTTCTTTTTTTCATACATTGTCCTTTAAAATTTTACTGATGAATTGCTCATTTTTTATATATTGGCTATCTGAATGAATAGTTTTAATAGAGTATCAATTATTTCTCATTGAATTCATTCAAATGTATGCTATCATCAAACTATTAATTCATTAAAAAGATTTGCAAGTTTTAGCTTAAATTTAATGGCTATTTCTGAAGGTTGGCAATATAAACTGTTAAACTTTTCTTAATTGCATTTATTATTTGTTATTCTGTATGACTGACTAAACATCTTGTATGAATGGTTATTGCTATCAAATACTTGTAGTGTCAAAGGGGAGACTTCATACCCAAGGACAACAGTCAGTAAATCATGACACACTGCCAAAAACCCTTCTATGTACTGTAACATGTCCACGCTGACTCTCCATGTATTCATGGTACAAATCGATCCCATCTTTAGCCTAGCTCAGATATTAAACCACAAATTATATAAAAACACCAATTTATGAGACTCAACAAGTGACTATAAATATCTATTATTTAATCTGTAAGGTAGATTTAAGAAACAGTTACAATAGAGTGGTTTTAATATTAAGAAGGCATATAAAATATACCTCCCAATGGCATAGCTATTGTAAAAATTTTCCCACCATTACTTTGGTAAATTCCTTAGGAAAATCTCCACAATAGACAATGACTAACAATCTTTCATTGAAAATAATATTTATTTACCTTTTACTTATCTAATCAATTACATAAAAATAATAAAATCAAATGTATTCTAAACTAGTTGATAATGACTATCACTACCTTAAGTATATCTCAAGGTCGTTAAGTATTCTTCTATAATAAAATAACAATTACTCCATTTAAGATAATTGAACAATAAGAGGGATTTTACTAAGATCCAAATATATTGATAATAATCACACATAACATTACAAGTACAAATTAGATCATTTTCTTAAAAACAGCATATCTTCAACAACTATAATGTAAGAAATTCTAACTTATTGTTTTCTACTGTATTTTGCAACAATTAACTTATTTATAAATTAGAAACACTAATTATAAAATTAAATCACATTTATGATCATCAGAAACTATACTCATTAATTAAAATAACTTTCCCCTCTTTAATTGCTTTAGAAAATTACTTAATCAACTTACACTGTTTTAAATTTCATTGCAACCCAAAATGTAAACTGGCTGAGGTATCCCCATCGCAATATCTCATGCAACTTTGTATACTATTTTAAATTTATTCTAAAAATGAATTCAAAGTAATTTTAAAATAAAATAGTGTGACTTTAAAGATATGGCTATTTCCAGTTAAAAATAAGATGCTCTTAAATAATATCACACAAGTAGTTATAATTGAATTTAATAAACAATTACTTTTCAAGTTTTGTTCTATATAATATTCCCCATAATTTATGTATTTGGATATGACAGTATGATGAAAATAATTCTGAGTAAAAACAAAGCCATTAGTCTACATTTATATTAAAATATTTGTTTATTTAAATAAATAACAATAATCAACAACAAACTTTTAACAATTACATATCATAATAAACTATAAACACATATAATATTACTAACATCTTTATACAATTATTTACATTAATAAAAACAATACTTTACTTAATATATTGTTTTGAAAGTGAACTTTAAATTACATAAGTATTTTATTATTCAAATTGGTTATTGTTAACATACATGTAATTTCTTTTTGCTATAATTTTATAATGTTTATCAGTTTTAAATATGGGTTCAATTTTTCAGTTCTTTCTATCAAATACATAATATATTATTCTTTTTACTTCCCTTCCATACAAAATAATTCTTTCATAATTTTTCATATTTTGTATTCATGTAAATTCTACATTTTTATTTACCATTGTCAAACTCACTGGACTCACAACTTTCATATCATCCACTTCAGATTAATAATTAAATCTAACCTTTACAGTTATGTTGTTAGTTTTTATAATATACAATTTATAAGATTAAAATAATTAATGGAGCCAAGATTAAACCATTCCTTGATAATCAATCATTCCATTTATCCTTTCTTTCTTTTTATTTTCATTATTGATCTCACCCTCTTTCCATATGGTCTCAATTTAAAAAAATCAAGTATTACAACATTTGTTTTGCATTTACATCAATTTCATATCAAACAACTTTCTATGCCTTAGACAAAATATCATAATCTTTCTTAAAATATAACCAACTGGATTTGATGCTTGCCTTACTTTTCTTTACTATCTAAAAATTCCGTCGCTAAAAAACTGATTTTAAGGCATTAAATACTATAAATATGAAACGGAGGCCTTCTTTTTTTCTTTTAAATAAGATCTGCTTTCATGTCAAGTACTTATTTTCTCTTAATGATGCTACTTTAACATCCAGGCTTCTACATTAAGCTCATATGGATCTTAACATCTCTATTTTATGGAAATTCCTCATATCATTATGGCTCAAAACTACATATATAGGTGTCACCTAGACTAATCTCATTGTTATTTTTATTAGTTCTTCAGGAATGTATAACTTAAATACATTAATTCTATCCTAGCATCAAGTGTTATTTTACAAATCTAACAATGATGTATTACAGAACAAATTATGTAATTTGACAACTGTCAATGTTTATTTTATTACATTAAACTGAGATGAAATTCTTTAGCCACTCTTATCATTCATACATTTATTCTTTTCATATTACTCTTTAAAATTTCATTATCATAGATTTTTTTTTTACATTATTATACCTACCATCTCTTGGTTCTTTATCATGGCAGTAATTTTTTTATTAATTATTTCATACTTTAACATATACTAAATAAATTTAAATACTGTTACCTTACTATAGAAACAAAGTATTGTTTTACCCCAATTTTCGATCTTCTCTTTCCTTCACACATACTATGTTTTTATCCAAAGCATAACTTTTAAAGTTTCTATTCCCTTTTTTTTTTTCAAGTTACTTTAAATTGTAAATGTCTTTTTAAAAAAAATCTTACTAGAAAATCCTTTTAAAAACTCTTTGATTTTTTTATACTTCCTTTACAATATTTAATTAATTGAAACTGGAATAAATCCTTTATAAATGTTAATGGAAAGAAATTATCTAGAGACAAATGTCATTTATTTAAGCAAACTTCTTTACTTTTAAACTTGTAAATTAGATATTTTAACTGCAAAGTTTATTATTTAAAATAATATTTCAATAATTTTTTTTTACTCACCAACTAATTAATATCTGTTCATAAAGTATATCTCCTATATGCATACCATATAATATATACAGCTATAATAACTTTGTTCATGTTTTATATATAAACTACAGCATGATACTTTTTCAGTAAGTGGCTATTTCCTGAAATCTCTTGATAAGATGGCCTATTCTGAATCAGTAATCTGGCCTATTGAAATTTTCAGCAAAAATATAAATCATATAACTGCTGGCATTAGCTCCATTAAGTCTCTATAATTTGATAGACTTGAGGCTGTCTAGTACACACATGAGCTATGAACCACATTAAAGCTGGATCTTGCATTCATATGAATTTAAACTCTGTGTGACATTAGCACACAACTCTTCTTGCCTTCAGTTATAACTTCATAGTGATAGTGTTGCATAATGTTGTAATAGTCCCTGTTCATATGGTATTGTGGAATTTTAAAAAACACAACAATAAAAAGTAAATTTTCTTTATCTTGATTTTAAAAAAGTTAATGGCTCTTTTTCTTAATACCAAATTTTTATCTAAAAGTATTTCTTAATCCTTTCAACATCTTTGTAGGATTTTTATCAAAATATTATACAAGCTTTAATTTTAAAAATTTCGTAAACTAATTAAAATAGTGGAATTTTATAATTATCATTTATCTATTATAACATAAATCATGCTTGTTTTAATTATCAAAATTAAAGTAAAACATTAAATAGACCTTATTAAATGTTTAATTTACAATAATTGTTTTAATTCAAAATTATTATTTAACTCTTAAGTGTTATTCCAGTGTAATATAGGAAATATCTATAAAAAAATGTATATTTCTACTTTTCCTTTGAACTTTATATATATGTGTGTGTGCACTATTATGTTGTTGCAAGCCATGAGACACATAACTGTCTTAATATTATCATCTAGTATTCTCTTCAGAATCAATCATATCTAGATTTATGTGCTTCATGTCACAATTCTATTATTTTATCCATGATCTCATTGATAAAGATGTTTTTTGCCTTCTTACTTTTTTTACAATTAATATTTTTATTCCAGAAACTTTAAAGTTTCCTTAACTAATTTTCAATTTTCATTTAAATTTAGTTTATTAATCAATTTATCTTTTTTTAGCTATTTTTTATTTTAAAAATCTAGAAAAAAAAAAAAAGTAAAATCTCTCTTAATTCAATTTATTAAAGAATCTTTTTTTTTTTTTTGTTAGCTCTTCTACCACTTTTAAAAGATCTCAATTTTATAATCACTGTTTATATATAATAAAAATCTATAACAAATTATTCTATTTCAAATCAAAATCTAATTAATGTCTATTCTTAGCAACTGTAGTGTCAAATGTTTTTCAACCATGCATTCACTATTAGCATGTTTCTTTTTCAATTTTTCAATCTACCACTTTTTACCTCTAAGAGATAGTCTATTATTACTTTAATATCTTTCTTTCCTGACATATCAACCTGTTCCATTTAGCCTAGTAATAGACTGACTAAAAATAGTACTTACATATTAGACTTGCTGCCTGTGTTTGTGATGCAGTGGAAGATTGCCATATTAAAAAGTCACAACTACCTGTTTTTGTTTTGTATATAATTTGTTTATTCTTTCTGTGTACAAATGTATACTTTTCATATTGTTAAAAATTTGACTTTTTAATATGGCATTCTATCACAACCCCCCCCTCCTTCTGCTGTCACAAACACGGGCAGCAGATCTAATACCTAAGAATCTTAAAAATTCATGGATCAGTTCTCAGTTAATATATATCTCAGTTTGTCAATTGAATGAAACTTATGCTTATTCTATAACTTTAGTGATCAAAGATCATATAACTTCCCAAGCAATAATCCATATAACAATGATGTGTCTATATTATCATAGAATTCTCATCATCTATTCAGCTATGTTTGTATTCTTTTTCAATTTTTTTTTAACATAATCTCCACCTTCATTATCAAAAACTGTCAGTAGTGTGTGGCAAGCAAGAGCAAGCTATCACTTACAACGAAGTATTAACACTTATTTATTGTATTACATTGCCTAATTAATGCAAACTACCTTTGGTAGAAAACATATATATATATTTTAAATCTTATATTTAATCTAGCATCATTTTAATTTGTGATTCTGTTTATTAATGAGCATGGTAGATTGACACAGATTTTCAAGTCCCTGGAGTATATCATAGAATCTAAAATAATGGATCTTTTTCTATATATTATAATTAAAATAACAAATACAGTTAAAGTGATTACAGGAACTTGAGTTTTAGAATTGCTTAGTTTACATTAACAAGAAAATTTCATTTTAGCTATTTTCTTTTTTTAATGAATGTTGATAAATTTAAACATTTAGACACACCTGAGCAATTATTATGACAATCATGTAATAACCATTTCCTTAAAAATTATAATTTGCTTCTACTAATACAAAATAAATAAATAATATTTACTTATTTAAAATTTAAAAAAAAACTAGATATTAGCAGAAAGTGACTTAATGTAAGCAAATATAATTATAAAAATGCAAATTACATTTATTTAAAAATACATCACTTTTATAAATAATTAAATAAGAATTTGTAATTTTTTTTTAATATTACAATTAAAAAAAAATACATGCCTTAAATACTCTATTCCAGGCCAAAAGCCTCTCCAATATCTAAATTCTTACAGAGGAACAGTGAAGCAGAAGACATTACTCATCAATCTTATCAAAAAATAAATGATGAAATCCACTTAATGAATAATATTTCGGTAGTGTAATTTTCTCTATACCACTCTCAAGCATGAAAATGATGTAGTGAAAATTACACTACAGAAATATTATTTATTAAGTGGATCTCTAGTCTAATGAATGATTAATAAAAATTATCAATATATTTCCAGCAAGTTGTTTGTGGCAAAGTTGTGAGGGCACTCTGACTTATCAATTAAACTGTAGTAATTGTCCATCTATATGTACTGAGCAATGATAAAGATATATGTAAGAGATTGTGATATGGGCCAACTAATGAATGCTGGTTCAGCAGGAAAGGTGCATTTTGTGGATCATATATCTTTTCCACATGTCTTTGGTCATACATTTATGATTACACTCCTCCACAAGGAGTTAAAAATGGATAGAAACCAGTCTCTATTTTGCGGGAGGGTGGTGTAATGAAAATTACATTATGGAAATATTATTCATTAAGTGGATAAATATTTTTTAATTTTTGTTTTAACTTCTAAAAATATATAGATACCATTTGCTGACTAATATTGAATGACTAATGGGGACAAAAAAATCCAAACTTTGATTAAAATCTGAAAAAAATGTTGTTTATTAGATTTAGATTTGAACTTAAATGCCTTACGGTGTACTATCATCTTTTGATTTCTTTCACAAAAAAAATATTTTTTTCTTGAATATTTCACAAAACATAACATTTTTATATGATTTTTTTTTTCACTAGATAAAATTTTACATTATAACAACATTGCTTTTTAGCACTTAACTTAGTATGTTTGAAGTATAAAATCATCATCATTGGAGAATTAATAACCTAGAACAAAATGTAACTGCATATTGCTTCTTCAAAACTTTTGATTATTATTTATAAAAACAATTTCTAATTCAATTATTTTTATTAATATTACAAAATATAATAGTAGTAATAATTTTTATTAGTCATTCATAAGACTCGAGATTATCCAATAATGAATAATATTTCTGTGATAGTGTAATTTTAGCTACACCATACTCATGCAAGGTAGAGATTGGTTTTCATCCACTTTTAATACCTTGTGGAGGCATCTAATCATCAACATCCCTCCACAAGATGTTAAAAGTGGATAGAAACCAGTCCCTACCTTGCATGAGTATGGTATAGCTAAAATTACACTTCAGAAATATTATTCATGAAGTATTAACTTTATGTAATTTTATTAGTTTAAACAATTTACTCTTACTGTGTATGAATAATAATCTTTTTTTTTTATTTGATGATATAAAGTTCTTATTTTTCTCCTTTTACTTTCTTTGCATTTCTTCATATATTCATATATATTGCTTACAATAATCCTTTCATATGCAAAAAACTTTTTTTTAAAATCAGTTATTTTAAAAGGTACAGGAATTTAAAATCGCTCTGATGAAGACTGCAGGCCAGTCAAAACTGTCAGGAAAATAAAGGAATCATTAAAAAAAATTTTTTTGCATTAAAGTACATATGAAGGGGTTATTGTAAGCAATATATATGGCCTAAACTTCTCATTAAAGCTTATAATGTATTTCTAAATATTAAGACATTAAAACAAACTATATTAATCAATAAAAAGCAATGTTACACTATCACCAATGATAACAAGATATTATTGCTTGATGAACTACACAGACCAGTTACTTAAATTTACATTAAACAACACAAAACTTATAATACATATATGAATACATATAACAATCTACAACATATTACAATAATCATTTGCAATTGAAATAATAATTTATGAAGATGAAAAAATAAATAAATAAAACTTACTGTTATCTTTAATAAAATAAAATACTGCCGTTGATTGTGTTAATAAAATGAACTCACTCTTCATTTATTATCAATTAGCATTGAAAGAATATAATAGCTAAGCTTAGCAAATCCTATTTTCTTTTTCGCAATTCATGTCACCCACACAAGTCTAAAACCAAAAGAAATTTAGAAATTTATTAGATATTAACATTCAGATAAAATGTCTAGTTTAGTGGATAATAGTCAAAAGTAAATTGGTATAAGAACTATAATTTTAAAACGCTAAATAAAATAAAAAAGTTATTACCTGCAGCTATGAAATTTCAGTTTGAGAAGAAAAAAAATCTATTAATTATCAGCTAATAAGTGTTTTCTCAGTTTAAAAGCTTTTTTTTTTTGTTTGTTTGTTTTAGCATTACAGACATAACATTTACTAAAAATGGAAGACTTAAATTTAATTACCTCTCTCCCTCAAAAAATGTTATCTCAAAGCCATCCATCTTAAGAATTAAAAAGGATCAAACCACAGTCAGAATACTCAGTACTAATCTATATTGACGAAATACCAAAAAACTATAAGAAATTCAAAAAACTTTCAATTACTCTTACTGACTGACCTTGGGTCAAGACAAGACAGCTTCACTACAGATAATATTCCTGCTGTCTTCAACGCCAATTCTGTACAAAATTGTAAATGGTATATAATTTTTAAAAAATTATCTTTTTTTTTTTAATTTTAATTCAGAAAACCCAATATAATTCTGCCATACTAATTTGCTACAAATCTCCACTGATTTTAGCTGTGACTCTAATACATATCTCTTGTGAAATCAATAAATGATATAATCATTTTTCAATAAACATATAAAATATATTTTACTATTTTTTAAATTAAAAGTTATTGTAGCATTTTTCCAATTTTCTAGAAAATCTTTACTAATTTTTTAAAAAACTTTTTTTCTCTAAAGCATAACCATAAACAAATAGGAAATATAATCCAACAACTTAGGCCCTAGAATTTTATGCTTAAATTATTATTATTTCTAACATAGTTCAACTGCTTTTTCAGAAAGTATATATATTTAAAATTAATAAAATAAGTGATTAATAGATAAAATGATATATTATAATAAATACATATCTTTAAAAAATAATATATTGTACGTAACGGTTTTGGAGTACAGCAAGCTTAATATATAAATTCAAAACAGATTCAAAAATAAGGTTAATAAAATATATTTGGAGTTCAAATAAAATATTTAAACTCATACATTTACAATAAGATAATATACAAAATTAACAAAGCGTATGACACACTTGAATGAGAAGCTATAAAGATACACAGAAATTATTACATGCTAAGCGCTTTCGAGGCCTTTTGCCTCATATTCATAGCGGTACTGTGAGCTGCAGAACCCACTATGAATATGAGGCAAAAGGCCTCGAAAGCGCTTAGCATGTAATAATTTCTGTGTATCTTTATAGCTTCTCATTCAAGTATGTCATACGCTTTGTTAATTTTGTATATTAAATTATCGAATGAGAAGTCTTAAAATCTTTAATATTTTACAAATAATAAGATAAACAACTCTAATAATGATGATAATCAAAATTATCTTCGCACAGAAGGTTAAATTAAAAAAGTGTAATGATTCCAAAAATATTTTTAATTTTTTTTTCTAAATTCAATTTAAAATTACTCTTCAGGTGACAAACTTTCTAAATAGAAAATTTACTTCTGGATATCTTAATGAATATGAGTTGCCATTATGCTTAGGATTTATAGATTATAAAAAAGCATTTGATTCTACAAACAGTTCTTCAGTGATCAAAGCATTAAATCATCAAGATATAGATCCAGGATGTTGTCATATTTTAAAGAATATTTATAAAAATACAACAGCAACAATTAGATTACATAATGATAGTAGGAAAATCAACATTGAAAAGAGTGTAAGATGGGGTGACTCCATATCTCCAAAACTTTTTATAGCAGTGCTGCAAGAAGTATTTTGTGGATTAAAATGGGAAGCTAAAGGGGTGAAAGTAAATGGAGATTATTTAAGTCATTTACATTTTGCAGATGATGTAGTTGTTTTTGCAAATAATGCTTTAGAGTTACAGGAAATGTTGCAGGAGTTATCAGATGAAAGTAGAAAAGTAGGACTAAAGATAAATGTTAAAAAGACTAAAATAATGTTTAATAGATTTTCTCAAAATATGGAAATAAAGATTGATTATGATGAGTTAGAAGAAGTTAACAGTTACAAATACCTTGGTCAGATTATTAATACAGATGGGAACATAATGGATGAAATTAATCATAGACTTAAACTTGGTTGGAGTGCTTTTGGTAGAAATAACTTGATACTGAAAGGAAATATGCCTATGTGTTTGAAAAGGAAGGTTTTTAATAAATGTGTTTTGCTAGTTCTTACTTATGGATCTGAGACTTGGACACTTAATAAAAGAGCAATACAGAGACTTCAGACCACTCAAAGAAGTATGGAGAGATGCATGTTGGAAGTAACAAGAAGAGATCAAAAATGCAATGTATGGGTAAGAGAACAAACAGGTGTTACTGACCTCATTGAAAAAATTAAAAGATTGAAGTGGAGTTGGGATGGACATACTGTTAGAAGAGATGATAATAGATGGACAATTGAAATTTTAAACTGAATTCCAAGAGATTGTAAAAGACCTAGAAAGATATCACATGTGAGATGGATGGATGAAATAAGAAAGTGTGCAGGGGTGATGTGGAGAAGAGAAGCTAAAGATATAAAAAGATGGATTGAACTTGGAGAGACCTTCATCCTGCAGTGGATTGATAATGGTTGATGGTGATGATCTTAATATCACTGATCAACATTGTTCAATTGTATTTCCATTCCTCCTGCATGTCCCTCAATAGATTGTATGATTTATCAGAATTAGTGGTTTATTAAAGGCTAAGGTTTGGAATGGGTTTGAAAAACAACACCAAACTTTGTTAATATAAAAATAATTAATTTACAATAAATAAATATAACCTGAAATCATTGCTTATACTTTTGCAATTGCTACTAAATAAATACAATAAATACAATTCAAATAGTGAAAAGCAAAAAATAATAATAATTATAAATATTAAAACTTAAGGCCTTATGGATAAATATAAAAATCAGACCTTCCAATATAAAAATATTTTAAGGTTTAAAACCATTGTTTTTGCAATTTCATATGTCTACTATATATGATTACATCATTAACAATAATCTTTTATCATCATTTTTGGTATTAGTGATGGTAGTGACTGTAGATGAGTCCCATTAGAAAAAGATATATAATGGATCTTATGGCAGAGTATACTTTTGTCCTTACGGCATGATTTTCTTCTTTAAAACAGGTAATATTGCATTTTGTACTATTTCAACATTTTTCTGAATACAATCATATAATTTTAGGCCTACTGTCTGGAGTGTCCTTTCTTTTTTTTGGCCAGCCATGTTACATAATCTTTTCGTATACAATGCTGTCATACTTGCTGTGGGGGATTTTCAGACTCAATCTACACTGATTTTTTCTTAAGTCAAAACTTAAGACTATTGTCATTTTTCTTTCCAAAACTATTTATATCTCATATTCTCACAATATGTTTTTAAACCTAACACATAAGTCTGCATTTATTTATATCAGGATATTTTCTAAAAAAACATCTTTATCAGGATTTCCTTACCAGATTTAATACATATTTATCTATAAAATTATATTTTTCATACATATTTTCACATTATATGCTTATTTATAAATGATATATAATAAAAAAAATAGTTTTTTATGTATTTATGGTAATGATTAGAAAAAAGAAAAATCATGACCAAACTGTAAAATTTATTTCATAATTTTCTTCATTTTAGTGCTTTATAATTTAATAATATATTTAGACTTATCATTCAATTTACTATAAGAAAGAGTAAATCATTTCTTTAAATCCCTATTCAGCAGGAAAAGCTGAAAGGGTTACAAAATATGGTATACTTTCTTAAACCACATAATTCAAATTCATTTGTGTGCATTAAAGTTATTTTTTATCTCTTCCCTTATCATTTTATTGTTTTTAATTTTACATAGTATATTTCTTTTGCAAAATATTTAACAGTTGTATTAACTCTGTAGATCAATTGTACACATAAACACATGGCAATCTATAAATTTACTAATGAATCTATTAGAGTATAACTATGCAGCTTTGTAAAACAACTAATTCAAGCTGCAATAGAATTTATTCTGTTACAATATATTGCCACTATATACATTTTACATTATCATTACCACTATTAAAGCATGTTTATTTTTGTGAATAAACTATGTATATTAATCAATATATAATATATGTGCATGCATATAACAATAATTATATAATAATGTAAACTCTCCCTTTTTCTCTCCCTCTCCAATATATATTCCTAATAGTACGTATGATGCTACGTATGAAAGGATGAAATTAATATAATACAATAGTATGCCTTAATTACATATGAAAAGATACACTTGCCTTAAATGTAATAAAATGTAATAGAAAATAGGATTACCCAAGTTGGTAGTGTAAAATGTAATAGTACTTATTACGACATGCCATATACGTATAAAGAGAAAAGAAATTTTCTCAAAAATAAATATAATAAAATATACTAATTCCAGCCATTGAATATGAGTTACAATAAATCAAGTTATGATGTTTAACTTTATTTAAACAAATTACTAATTTATAAAGTTACGGATAATAAATTATCTACACTATAGAAAATATATTACTCATGAGTGAATGTACGCTAATTACTACTTATATTGTTACTTCAGCTACCTAAACAAAATAAACCTAAATACTACAGAGAATTGACTAAGGCATGTCTAGTTAATTCTCAGGGTTAACTTAACTAACAATTTGATTAGTTACTAAATATAAATTGGAACAAGTAGAATTTTATTGAATCCAATATATATTTTCACAAAGATTATATGTAATTTAATATTTCAATTACTAATGGCTTATAAAAACAATCTACTAATACACAAAATGATCATTTAGTCGAATAGGTGAATTTGTCAACCAATTAATAACTGATGTACTAAAAAGAGATAAAGACAGATATTAATAAATTTCAAATAAAAACTCAGTCCTTCTTTTATATAATCAAGTGATATCAGCTTTATTCCAAGATTGTGATTTTAGATTTTTATAATAGCACAAATATATATATATATATATATATATATATATGGAAAACATAAAAACTGTTTTGTTTTTCAAATGCTCAATTTTTTTTAAATATAAATCAAATAAAAGTTTTACTGATAATAAATATAACTTGCAGTTTATATTTTACATAGGAATTGTATAAAATTGTTGAAAAATAAAATCAATAAATAAATAAATTGATATCTTATTAAATTAATAATTTAGGTTATAGATGTATTTCTTTAAAGTTGGATCAACAAACAGGATGATACAGAAGACAATACACCTGGGTCTCATTTTATGTGGTAGATAGGTTCCTCAGAAAACGCGCACTTTCAGTGTTGAGCTGTGTTAATGGTTTTCTGTTTCTATATTAAAAAAATGGGATCGCAATCAAAACAAAAAAATGATACATTATCATTAGAAAGATTATTTTCAGTTTATAAAATCAATAACATCTTTGTTATTATTTATTTTAAAAATCTAAAAAAAATATTTATTTCTGTTAATATCTAACAAAATACGTTTTAAAAGTTTAAAATTTTTGAATATTTATTGGGATATTTTTATACGTACATATAAATCAATTATTATTATTTACTCATTAGTATAAGTAGGTTATTTACATAGAAGCTAAAATTCTAAATACATCTTCAGGCCATATTCACGTTAGCTGCTAATATAATGTTATATTTTTGAAAGGAAAAAAAGTATTTCAAAACAAAATAAGTTATTAATAATTTAAATTTCTTGATATCTAATAAATATAGTAATATATGAAAGATATTAAGAAAAAACATGAATCGCATAACTTCAAAATTGCATTAAAATAATCCGCATAAAACGAGACCCAGGTGTATCAAGAGCTCCTTCCCACTATGCTATAATGATTTATTTTAAACCACATCTTTTATTAGGAATATAAACTACTTGGGCTTTTTATTAATATAATATAAGGCTTACATCCTAACCTGAAAAGTTCAACATTTATTCCATAACTTTATTAACTTAGGGTTTATTAAACCTAGCACAATATATATAAAAAATATCATCTCATCTGAATCCTTATGTATAAGCAAAACACATATATAACAAGACAAATACAAATGTGGGGATATTAATATATAACTTCAATATTTAATATTATAGACCCAATCCTTTCAAAATACATCTAATAATAATAATACAATTAAAATAATTGAAGAGTTAAGATAATTATTAAATAATGATATAATTTGTAAATACAATTCTATAAAAAAATTTATATATTTATATACAACTCCTATGCAATTAAATGTAATTTATTATTTTAGAATCTAAATTGATATATGACATTTATTATTTAATATATATGTATGTAAAATGTGAATCAAATACTATATTAAAAAAATATGTATAACTACAATCGTTATTTTACCTTGGCATTTAACAATATATTTGCACAATTTAAGATATAAAATTCCTTAATATATATATATATTAAAAATTGATTTTCATTATCATTAATAAGTCAAAAAGAAACTTATAGGTTAGTTTTAAATATTACAAATGTATATACTTTTATAAAGATGTATTTTAAAATGTTATAAAAAATAATAGATGTAAAAACAAAAAAAAATGACAAATTTTAGTTACCATTTAATTTCTTTTAATGTCTCTTCATTTCCCAGTCCATCAATTATTTCAGGCATTTTTCTTTTGTTTTGTCCATCCTAGAGTAGATTGAAATAACTTTAAAATATGTATACGTATTATTAATGAATTTATAAATTTTCTGTTGTTGGAGCAATTGATCCCAGTCATTTTCTTTATATTCAATTATAGAAATAATTAAATTTGACTATTACTTGGGATCATTAAAGGAAACTCAAAGTTGAGAAAAAATATATATAGCTATTTTTCTGAAGTTTGTTTGCAAATGCAGGTTTGATTTCAGGCTGCATATTTTACTGGATTCCAATAATGAAATAACACAGGCAAAAGAAGCAGGAATTGCCTGGATAATAAAATGTACTTAGCCAAACATTTTTTGATGTTATCTTGGTCCAGTAATTATTATATTGATATCCAAAAGATAAATTTGGACAATAGACAAAATAAAGCTATGACTTCTTTCTTCCTCTGTTTTTATTAATTAATCCTGGTGATTATGTTCTGGGTTTCCATAGTAATCTTTATCCTATTGTTATAACTCACACACTAAGTTTAAAATCTTTAACACTGTTGATTTTAAAATATTTTTTTAAATAACAAAACAAAAAATGTCAATAAAAAAATACATTACATTGAAAAAATTTATTTTATAATCTACAAAACAAATAAATAAATAAATAAATAAATAAACAACAAAAATAATATCATTACATCTTTTATAATTTTCAAAAAAAATAAAAGTACAATCTAATTATAAGTAGCAATTTAAATGCTACTGTTGAAAATTATCACAATCATAAATGTATATATATCCAGTGTTATTAAAATCTCATCATCATATAACAAAGCACATATCACAATAAATAAATAAAAATGAGCCAAATAACAATAAAAACAATAACAATAACAACCTATTTACAAATCCTTAAGTAAAAACTAAATCAAAGAGATTTTTTAAACTATACTGGCACTTCAAAAGAAAGGGTAGATTTTCCATCCCTTACATTACTCCCCTGCTAATAAAAAGTCTTTGCATACAAACAACCATACCTATGAGGGTGGAAACAACTACTCACTTATTCCTACACAATTCCCTCAATTATCTAGTAGCCTTTTTTACTTAAACAAGTACATTGACTAACAATCACATAAGTAAAAAGTTTTGAAATATTTTATAGTGCTTAATTATAATAATACCAGAAATCTTTTACTTTTTTCTAAATAAATGTCCTACTTTTGATCCTTATTTAATATCTTTATAATGACTCAATTAAATGCAAAACAAAATAACAAATGATAAAACATTCACCTAATAGGATTTTCAAAGAAATATATTTACATTTTCTCAGAATTCAAAAGGAGATATTGTCTATATAACATATGCACCAAAACATTTATTAAAATGATTTTTTTCTTTTAAAAAAACATATATAGAGAATGATTCAGGGCCAACATATTAATTATTAATTACAAGATACTGGTAAAAAAACTCCTGGCATTATAAGTTCCTCGCCAACCATCAGGCACATGAATAACAAGCATTTGTTCTGACCTTTTTCTCAATCAGATATGGCCCTTCATAAAGATTGAAAATTTTCTTCAATTTATATTCTTGGGGATGACTAACATGGGTATAAATAAATGAAACTCTGAAAACATATATCTATACAAAACCTTTATAGTTATAAAAGTGTTTACATCAGAACACAACTTTCTGATAACATACAATTTGGTATAGAAAAAGATCTCTGGAAAAGAACAAAGAATATTGAGATAAGACACATGACTTCAAATTTTATCTGAAATGGATTTTTAAATTGAGTTAATAATATTCCACTATCTAAATAAATTATAAATATAAGAGCTTAATTTTAAGACTCAAAAATACCGACTCAAATAATAAACAAAATTATCATAACAGGTGTTTCTATCTCCCTGTTTCTCTCAAACTTCAATGCTACATTTCTTACCCTCTTTGTCCTACTGGGATACTTATAAATTAAGTCATTTCTATTGCAACAATGATACAAATTCCCATTCAAACATTTATTCTCTAACCTACCTAAGAACATACTTTCTTGGTACCACACAAACTTACCATGACACTGTTCTTTATAAAAAAAATTCCACATTTTTCACATAAAACTTATTTTCAGGAACTAATTTTGTGTTTTTATTAATCTGAAGTGTCTCACTAATCATTAGTGTTCATACATTTGTTAAAAACTTTCCTTTTCAAACACATAGACATATTTCCTTTTAGTATCAAGTTATTTCTACCAAAAGCACTCCAACAAAGTTTAATTCTATGATTACTTTCCTCCATTATGTTTCCATCTGTATTAATAATCTTACCAAGGTATTTGTAACTATTAACTTCTTCTAATTCATCATAATCAATCTTTATTTTCACATTTTGAGCAAATTGATTAAATATTACTTTAGTCGTTTTAATATTTATCTTTAGTCCTACTTTTCTATCTTTATCTGATAATTCCTGCAACATTTCCTGAAGCAATGAAGTATTATTTGCAAAAACAACTACATCATCTGCAAAATCTAAATGACTTAAATAATTTCCATTTACTTTCCCTCCTTTAGTTTCCCATTTTAATCCACAAAATACTTCTTGCAGCACTGCTATAAATTTTTGAAGATATGGAGTCACCTTGTCTTACAGCCTCCTCATAATTAAATTGTTGCTGTTGCATTTTTATAAATATTCTTTAAAATATGACAATATCCTGGATCTATACCTTGATGATCCAATGCTTTAATCACTGAAGAAATGTTTATAGAATCAAATGCCTTTTCATAATCTACAAATCCAAAACATAATGGTAATTCGTTTTCATTTGTCCTTTCTATAACTTCTCTCAGTGCCTGGATATGATCTACTGTACTAAAACCACTTTTAAATCCAGCTTGTTTTCTTGGTTGGTGGAAATCCAATGTTCTCTGTAGACGAGTTGTAATTATTTTGGTAAAAAAACTTTGTATAAAACTGATAAAAGACTGATAGGTCTATAATTTCTAATATCTTCTTTATTACCTTTTTTAAATATTAATATTATTACTGCATTCTTTCAATCATCTGATACATCTTTATCATTTAGACATTTGGTATATAACTTTGCTAAAAAAATTTTATTTCTTCACCTGTTTCTTTTAATATATCAATTATAATTCCATCATTACCTGGAGCCTTTCCTTTCTTCATACATTTAATTGCATGTCTCACTTCTTCATTTAAAATTCTGGGCAATTTGGAAGATGTAAGAGATATAGGAGGTACTTGTTCTTTATTACTATATAATTCTTGATAAAAGTCTTCTACCCATTTCATAATGTCATCTCTCTTTTTAGTAATAATTCTATTTTTTTTCTTATTGCAGATATAAATTTCCTACCAATATCAAAAAGTTGTTTTACATTCTTGAGACTTTTCTTTTCTTCCACAGCTTTCCTTGCTAGTTCACAGTTATGCTTTCTTATATCATTTTCAATTCTTTTCTGCACCATTTTACAAAATTCGAGATATTCAATCCTTTTTAATGCATCATTTTTGTATATCTTCATATTTCTTCTTTTCTTCATAAATTCTCTAGTCTCAATAGAAATTTTATTGGTCAATTGCTGCTTTTTTCTACCAGTGATCTTTGTTGCAGTTTTTAAAAGTGTATCAGTTATTTCCATATTAATTTCATTCAAATCTGAATCTTGTTCAAAATCAACTAATATTTGAAACCGATTTGTAGAATGTTTCTGAAGATTAGGAATATCAACTGTAAATATTGTTTTTCTTAATAATTTTTGTCTTTCTAGTTTTACATTAACACGTATCACACCTTATTAAATGATGATCACTTCTGTATTAAATTTATTAAGAACATTACAATCTTGAAATATGTATTTTCTGTTAGTCAAAATATAATCCAATTCTGCTGTACCTTCATTTGGATGCTTCCATGTCCATTTCCTTTTAACATTTTTCTCAAAAAAAAAATTCATAATATAAAGTTTTTCTGTTTCTGCAAACTCCACAAGTCTATGTCCTCTCTCATTTCTATTACCATAACCAAAATTACCTACAGCATTTTCATTTTTTATTTGTTTACCAATTCTAGCATTAAAGTCTCCCATAACAATTTTAAAATGTTGTTTACTCTGATCAAAAACCTTTTGTACATCCATATAAAAATCTTCTACTACTTCATCACTATGAGAACTTGTTGGGGCATAAACCTGAATTATCTGCATTTGGAATCTGCTATTAAGTTGTATAACTAATCTTTCCACTCTGTCCAATATAGCATCATACTCTACAATGTTGTTCTTCCACTTTTTATTTATAATGAATTCTACTCCATTTGTATTTTCCAATATTTGTACCTTTATAATAGAGTACATGTCCACTTTTTAAATCAATTGCCTCTTCACCTTTTCTTCTAACTTCACAAAGTCCAATAATGTCCCATTTAATATAAGACAGTTCTTCTAATTCTTGCAATCTTCCTTCACTTGAAAGTGATCTGCAGTTGTAAGTACCTAAATAAAAAGTCATCATCAAATGGCAGCCTGGGTCCACAATCAGGGAATTCTTAGCACCCTCCACCTTCAGCCACCAACCCCTGCCTTGGTTGATGACTTTACAGCCTCATGGGAATAAGGGCCATGATTTATTTTTGTCTGTCATAGTTGTATATATGTATTGGAAAAATATTTAACATTTACACAAACATTCATTCTGCTTTATCAGGTAACTGAGAAAAAAGACCATGGTGTTTCTTGATCTTAAATTCAGAGGTAAAAATCCAATAAAATCACCATGCTGGCTAATGTGTGTTGGTGAGCAGCCCATCCATGTTTGTATGCTATATGAATAATCACATAGTAATAACAGCTGCAATGACAAGAACATATGGAGTGGACATTAGGAATTTGCCCTGCTCTGTTCCTTTAAGGTCTCCAGGAGGAATCAAAGGGTCTCCTTTCAGTTAATAGCAAACTCCTTTCTGCAGCCCAGATGTATATATATTGATATAAATAGAACATATATATATATAGTATATTATTCTTTTTGAATGCTAACTATTAAAATTTCTCAAGTTTAATCCCGTTTCTCTAATCCAGTGGTCTTCAACCTTTTCACCCCTGCGGCCCGGTAAAAATAAGGATAAGATTTTGTAGACCGGCAGAAGTTTAATAAATACATTTTTTTAAAGATGTAACCTGCTTAGCCTTAGATAAACATAATTGTTATAACTGACCAAACCAGCACACTAGTTAATGTGTATAGTAATGGTATTGCTTACCTTCACATGTTGAACACTCTTTCTCAAGTTGCACAGTCATATTGCTACAGAAAACATACAATAATAATCGTTCTCATTAATGTGCTTGCATTTTACATTTATTATTTCATTGTTAAAACATGCAAGAATAAAATGTTATTCACTTGAATGTTGAAAAAGTCAAAAGTTTTGATCTTTTTTTTTTGGGGGGGGTTGGAAAATACTTTGTCATCAACTGAGACAAAAGATAGACACCAAAGTTATTTTTTGTTTGTTTTTATTTTTAAAAAAAGGTAACAGAAATTGGTTTTAAAAATAAAAGTTTTAGTATTTTAGCGGTATACAAATAAAGCCAAAAAAAATATTGCCTTATAGGTCAAAAAAAGTGGGCGTATTTTTAAACAAAAAAAAAGAAAACGAAGCTTGAAAAAGTCAAAAGTTTTGATCTTACTTTATTTTGGAGTGGTGGGGATATATTGAGAAATACTTTGTAAATGTTAGAGACAGAACTTATTTTTTGGTTTTTATTTTTAAAAAAAGATAATAAAAATTGATTTTCAAAATAAAAGTTAAAGCCAAAAAAAACACTAAAAATGAAATATTAAAAGAGAGAGTAGAAAAAATTTAAGAGATCAAAAAAAAGTCACATTACATTTTATTGTTTTAACAATCCTGACAAGCTGCCATGATTGGCTATCAAAAGACAACTGGAGTTTGTATAATAAAAAACTTTTTCTACCCCCCCCATCATAAACATCTGTGATAAATAGAAAAACAAATTAATTTATGTATGATTGATTAGATTTTGTTTTTGTTCTGTTTCTTTTGTTTTAATTGGGAAAAAATGCGATGAAAAAATAAATAAAAATTGTTCATATTAATTAAAAGTTTAAAATCGTATTATTTTGTTATTACAAACTTTCTTACCAGTCTAGCTGCGGACCAGCAGAAAACTTGTGGCCCAGTGCCAGTCCACGGTCTGGTGGTTGAAGACCACTGCTCTAATCCATAGTTTTCCCCCATACCAATCTAGTAAAGTTTCTTATCCCTTCTATCTATTTCACATTTGTTTTTTTAATATATTTCTTGAGATCCAATTTAAACATCTTAAATTATTCATCCATTGTTATCATTTTTAGCACTATATTCCACCCAGTTCCATTTCAGACTCAATTCTTCCAATATTATCGGTAATATTTGTTTGTTCTCTCAAACATATCTCATGTGTATGATAAATATATTGTACCATTTATTTATATATGGTACAAATATATTGGCATTTGGTAAAAGCTAAAAACAAAAGTAAATTTAGATTTTTTTTTAGTATAATTTATGTTTTTAAAAACATACAATGAAAGTTAAAATTGTCCTTCGTATTTTTTTTTATGTAATTAAAAATAAAAGTAAAAATTGGAGAGAACAAAAGCACACAAATCACTAATCTAGATAAGCTAAAATATTTTAGCTAATTAAATATGGCTGAAAGATTTGCTAAAAAAAAGAGAACTTTGTAATTGAAAAATGAGTAAAGACTACAAGATTATGAACCAAAAAAGCCATGATAATAACATGAGCAGAAGTCTGAAAACTGGACCTCTAGTATAAAAAGAAGGGGGCCAGTTTGATTAATGTCTTGTTTCGTCTGTTTCTCTATAGTTAGTCCTGGATAACAAGAATATATCCAGGATCACCCTACGCGCAAATAATTCTGCATGTCGGAGTAAACCAGAGCTTCTGCGGAAATCGTGCCTGAAGATGGATACCAGAAAAGCCTTCATGACTGACTAGGAGTATAGACCACAAGATCAACTTATAACCAATGGCTGGGCTCATTCTAACCCAAAAAACTATGCATAGTAATCTACAATTTTCTCACTAAACTTACCGGTAAGCTATGACTCATTATTATTCCTGATTGTGACAAAACTAAGCATTTGCAAACACTTATCTACATAAGCTTATAATACAATCCTAATATAGACTTTAATTTTCGTACTCAAGAGACTCTTATTTAACCAAGAAGTTTTTAATTGTTTAACTATTATTTTTTTTTATTCATGGATTCATATCTAGATTAGCGCGTGTTCTCTTCAGTTTATTTAATTCACAATTTAACTTAAACATATTTTTAGTTTGTTAGAATAAAAGAGATTTTACTTTTATCAACCTTTTTCATTGTGCGTTTAATGATATTTAAAAATATAATTTACCTTTGCCAATATGTTTAATAAGCTCCAGGAATAATAACCTCAAAGAAAAAAAATAATTTTCCTTACGATATGATGTAATACCGATTCGTTTAAAAAACAATTTTTTCTCTTTAATTTGCAATACATTATTCGACAGATTTCAGCGGGTTCTTTTACAGAATCCTGGTGCCCTGATCAAATAAATTAAAAGCTGATTTCGTTGATAGTGTAAATTGTAACAATTACTAGGTAGAGTTGATCAGGAAAGATAGTTATGTTTTTAGAATAGTAATGAAACGTTCTTTTTTTTTTTTTAAATAAAAAAATTAAACTTTTTTTTTCTTTTACATAACTTGATCAACTCGCGCATTTTTATATGTGTAACAGAAAATAGTCAGACAGAAAAACGTTACAATATATATATGTAAAAATGCAATATATAAGCTAGCAAATTTTTAATAATCAAAATGATTGATTTCAACCTATCTATATGATTTTATGAATACATACATTACAATGAAAAGATTTCCTGTATATTATATAAGAAGTATAACTGCATATATATATATTATTGTAACCTAGTTCAAAGGCAATGTTTAGATATCACATTCATAAATCTTTACTATTATAAATAACATATTCATTTATATATATATATATATACGATAGAAATGGATAAATAAATCATCATTCAAAAAGCTTTTAGAATTAGCTATAATTATTTATTATGTATTCTATCTAACTATACTGCAATTGTTTGTGCTTTATACTTATTATCAATAGATCCGACACAAATAAATTTAACATAGCATTCATATACTCCCACTTCCCAACTTATGCTAAGTCTATGACTTATAATAGTCGAAAGTCTTCTAAGTACTTATTGATTTTTTTTTTTTTAAAAAAGGACTTTATGAAAGATTTCTCTATACAGTCTTGTATATTTATGATTACATTATTTAAACCACAAATAGTTGCCTATACATGAAAATTCTGTAAATATTTCTTGCAACAGATATTTTTATTCTTTAAATAACAAAGCTTTGGATACATAAAATTTAATGCTTTTATGCAATTTTTAATTTCTTCTGTATACTATATTACTTCAAAAAAATTAGTCAGCTTCAAACTATATCTCCCAGCCTTAAGTATTTATGCAAGTGTTTGTAGTTGCTTATTTAAATAATGTGTTTCATTGTAATGATTATTGCTTATAAAATAAATTCTCCACCTACATATATTATTCTAATAGAAAGTTTATTTTG
Organism: Epiperipatus broadwayi; assembly: GCA_028023455.1. Taxonomy (NCBI): domain Eukaryota; kingdom Metazoa; phylum Onychophora; class Udeonychophora; order Euonychophora; family Peripatidae; genus Epiperipatus; species Epiperipatus broadwayi. Next base: position 18,875,118 of record JAQFVV010000008.1, on the reverse strand, counting down.
AAAAAAAGTATTGATTCCTATCAAATCAACAAAAAATATTTTATTTAATATAAAATATTAATTTTTATAATTTACAAAATTTCACGCTATACATAAATATAATTGCTTATCAATGAAATGTCAGCATTAAGTCATTTGTAAACAAGTATAGCCACGATAACTCTATATAAAGAGCGGGGAAATTAAAAGCGAATTTGTGATGATTACATAAATCAACCAACAAAATATAAATACTCCCTCATATATCATATGCTGACCTTTATTTATTTCCCATAAAAATATTGGGGGGAAATTCATTTGAGAATATCTCGCAATATTTTGAAAAATTCAATAACTAGTCATAAGATCAATTAATATGTTTTTAGTTTACTGGAGATAATAAATTTTGAATTACAAGTGCATATCATAAGTATGAGCATGAGAAACAGAGAAAGAGTAATAAACCGTATAACAAATTACTTAATGGCAAACTTAAGTATGATCTTTATGCTATAAAGATTAACTCAAAGACATTCTAAAAGCAAGAGTAATTGCTTTCACTAAAGGATATCGCTGAGAATAGAAAACAATGGAGAATTAGAAAAAGATATTGAATCTTTTAGCCATCAAAAACGACACCTTCTCCTCATCAGATTGTCCATCTTCCTCACATTTGCAATTTGGTTTACCAGGTGTAAGCTCCTTTTCAGGCAAGGAAACCTCAATGCGTGCCAGACCTTCCTGGAGTTACTCTCCAAGATAAAGCAAAACGATAAATTGTTACCTCCTGAATGTCTTTTCAGAGACACCTGGAAAAGCGTCTCCTTCCCAAGCACACGAACCTTCACCTTGAGAAATTTAAAACACCCACACTTACGCCATGATGCAGCCGCCTAGTGCTACAATGCCAGCATAAGGTGCCAAGATTAATTACCTGAACTCTTTGACTTATTTAACTCATGTAATATGAATATTTTCAATAAAGTTGTTTTGGGGGGGGGGGGGGAAATTGCAGAAAAAAAAGGTTAAAAGACATTATCATAAAGTATTAAAATAAACACATTAAAAGATTTGCCTTATGAATATATATATATATATGGAAGTGTATTTCAAAACTAGTTTGAATAATTATCACAATGTACTTTTTTCCCCTGGAATTGGAATGATCGTGAGAATAATGAATGATACATATAAATTTGTATGACTATATGAGAAGATATATATATGCATACATAATATTTTTAATATGAGATTACTATATTATACAATAGTTCAAAATTAAAATGACATGTATGTAAGCTTGAAAACCGCTAAAAAAAAAAAAAGATAAATATTGCTTCTTCCTCAAGCAATATTTATTTTTAATATTAAAAATTTAGTTATAAGTTAAATAAATGCTTTGAAAATGTTTTTTTTTTTTCTTAAGTTGTATATATAGAAAGTAAGTGGTCTTGTACGCCATGGCGGTACATTTGCTATAAAGCTTATAATCTATTTTAGAATTCAAGTCAAATGAAACTTGAAAATTTTTCAGATTCTATCCAAGCTCAGGATTTCTCCTTCAAATAATCTAAATAAAAATTCAATATTAGTTGCAAATAGGTATCAACTTTTTTTAGAATGATAAAATAGGATGGAAAACTACTCAAATCCTTAGCATGACAAATAGTAAGGTTGATGAATAATACCATATATTCTAAGAAAGGCAGCTGGAAAGGCCTTTATCTTGCAGTAAATTATTTAAAGTCTTTTATTTTAGATTGTTCATCTTTATATTTGTTGGAAAGCTTTCTTCCTTTAGTGGATTGATTAATACAATAGGTAAAAGAACCAAAAAATAATAAGTCTATTACAAGCAGAAAGTAGGTTGAAACATCTATGCAATAAGATACAAGGTTGGTGATAACACTTAATTGTCACTTGCCACTTTCTTAACAGAATTTCATCTACAATATGATTTAATAAACTCTTGTGTGTAAAACTACACCACTCATTAATCTTGTTCTTAAGAAAAAATGAAGAAATCAGGAGAATTCTTATAGATAGATATAAAATTTCTGTTGACAATTGCCTTTGATGGAATAATCAAGTTGGTTAGAATCTTACCTTAAAATTCAGTATTCATAGGTATAAACGTCACTTGCTAGATTATCATACTAGTGATGGACAGACCAGTAAGACCTGAAGAACAAAAAACAATTCCACTCAAAATATGGTACTACGTATAAAACATTATTATTAATAGTTGAATGTAATTGAAAGGCTGAATTTTTCTAAAAACATTAAAAGTAGATAATGGAAATAATCTACCACATAATTATAAGTAAAATTCCACCATCATAAATGCTCTGACAAACATTAATATATCATTACTATCGTAATTTTCAATCATTATGGATTCACTTCAGGATAAATGCCTCTCCAAGTTTAATTGTAATTTCTCTTATCTTCAACACACTAGAAAACTTCCTTATTTCATCTATCCATCAAATGTATGTTCTCTTTCTAAGTCTTTTACAATCTTCTAGGATACAATTTAAAACTTCAATTGTCCATTTGTTTTTATTTCTTCTAAAAGTATGTTTAACCCAGCTCCATTTTATTCTCTTAATTCTTCAATGATGTCAGTGATATCTACTTGTTCATACACTTATGTATTTCATTTTTGAGCTCTTCTAGTTACTCCTAACATACCACTATCTATATTTCTTTGAGCAATCTGAAATCTCTAAATTACTCTTTTGTTAACTGTCCAAGATTCAGATTCATAATAAATAAAACACATCTATTAAAAACCTTTCTTTTCAAACACGTAATATATTTCCTGTTACTATTAAGTTATTTCTACCAAAAGAACTACATCCAAATGTAATTCTACAATTAATTTCATCCATTATGTTTCCATCTGTATTAATAATCTGACAAAGTTATTTATAGTTGTTATTTTTTTTAATTGATGATTATCAATTATCTTTTTCTTCTGAGAAAATACATTGAATATTACTTTAATCATTTTAGCATTTACCTTTAGCCCTACTTTCTTACTTTCATCTGATAACTCTTGCAGTATTTCCTGAAATTCTTAAGCATTATTTGCAAAAAATCTACAGTTTTAAATAATCTTCTCTTACATTCTCATTTTAATTCATAAAATAATTACTTTCAAATTGCTGTAAAAGGTTTTAGAGTTATAAAATCACCCTGACTTACACTTTTCTCAATATTAATCTTCTTGATATCAGTATATAATCTAAACATTGCTTTTGCATTCTGATATTCTTCAGAATAATAATAATATTCTGGATCCATATCTTGATAATCCAATGTTTTAATGGCTGACAGAAATGCTTATAGAATCAAATGTCTTTTCATAATCTAAAAATCCAAAGAACAATAACAATTCATAATCAGGATTGGTCCTTTCTATAAATTTTCTCAATACTAAAAAATGATTCATTATGCTAAAACCAGTTTTAAATGCAGCTTATTCTTTTGATTAATTAGAATCTAAAGTTCACTGGAACAAGTTGTAATTATCTTGATAAAAATTTTGTAAGACTGATAGGACCATAATTTCTAACATCTTGATCGTCTTTCTTAAATATTGATATTACTACTGCTCTCTTCCAATTATCGGGTGCATCTTTATCATTTTGACATTTGGTATACAACTTTGCTAACAATTTTTCTATTTCTTCATCTGCTTCTTTTAAGATATCAGTAATAATTCCATTATTTCCTACAACTTTTCCTTTCTTTATAGATTTAATTGTATAACTTAATTCCACTTTTAAATGTGGGCAATTCAGAAAATATAATAACTTTAGGATATACTTTTATTTTCTGCCCATTCCTATTACATAATGTTTTATAAAACTCTTACACACATTTCATGATGTCATCTTTCTTTTTAGTAACAAATCCATCTTTCCTTCTTAATGATGAAAAAACTTTTCAATATAAAGATATTACTTTACAATTTTAAAACTTTTATTCTTTTCTGAAGCTTTCCTACCATTTTCTTATATCATTATTAAAAAAAAATTTTCATGGCATTTTATAAAACTCAAAATATTCAATTCTTTTTAATGGATCATTTTTAAAAAAATACATATTCCTTCTTTTGTTTTTTATATTCTCTTATCTCAATACAAAATTTACTGATAAATTGTAGCTTTTTTTATATTTGTATCAACTATATTTCTTGCAATTTTTAACAAAGTATCACTTATTCTCTTATTGATTTCAGTCCAATCAAATCCATCTTCAGAGTATGCTCTATTTTAAAGAGATTTAAAAGTTCTGATTTAGATTCATTAGAATGTATCTGGAGATTAAAAATATCAACTCTTAATACTGACATTTTTAGTTGTTTTGGTCTCTCTAATTTTGCATTAATACATATCATCTCACTAATTGATGAATACTTCATGTTAAAGCCATGAAGAACATTATAATCTTGAAATAGCTTTTTTTGAAAGTCAAAATATAATCCAATTCTTCCTGTACCTCATTTGGATGCCACTATGTTTAGTATTTTTCTTAAAAAAAGAATTCATAATATATAGTTTATCTTTTTCTGCAAACTCCACAAGTTTGTGCCTTTTCATTTCTATTACCATAATTTATCCCACAGCACTTTCATCTTTAAATCATTTATTATTTCGAACATTAAAGTCTCTCGTGACAATTTTAAAATATTATTTGGTCTTTAGTCTGATCAAAAACATTTTGTACAACTATATAAAAATCTTCTACTTCTTTATCATAATGAGAATTTGTTAGACAATAAATCTGAATCTTTATTTGATATTTTCCATTAAGTTGGATAACTAATCATGCCATTCTGTCTGATTATACCATTAATCTCCATAATGTTGTTCTTCCACCTGTTATTTATAATGAATCCCACTCCATTTTTACTTCCATTATTTATGCCTTTTCAGTAAAGGGTATTACAACTTTTTAAATAATTGTTTCTTCACCTTTTCTTTTAATTTTACAAAGTTCAACAATAACCCATTCAATATTAGACATTTTTTCTTCCAATTCATTTAATATTTCTTCATTCATTGGAATGGAGTCTGCAGTTGTAGATACCTAAATAACAAGTCATAACTGCATAGCAGCTTGGATCTGCATCCAGGGAATTCTTAATACCCTCCATCTTCAGTCAACTATGATTGCTTTGACTGGCAACTTTACACCTAGGATTAAGGACTATAATTTTGATTTGTCTATCATGATTATAAATATCTATTTTAAAAAAACAAGAGATCATTCACACTTATATTCACCCTACTTTCAATAAAACTCAGCTGATATTTCAGTAAAAAAACTATCAAGCAATTGAAAAAAAAACTATGGTGACACTCAAAGATAAAAATCCAATAAACTTACCATGCTAATTTTTGAAAGTGTTACTGAACAGCACACCCATGTTTGCTTACTATATGAATAAACACAGTAATAACAGCAGAACAACAGGAATATAGAGAGTAAACATTATGAGTTTGCCCTGCTCAGTTCCTCTAAGACATATATAAAGAATAATAAAGAATTAGTAAAAGAAATTAAGACAAAAGTAAAGGAATATAGTAAATATAGATTGATAATGGTAAAGATGGATATAGTGTCCATGTATACAAATATTGATGTAGAAAGAGCAATTAATTTGGCAATAAATAAATATAAGGAAGATAGGGAATGAAAAATAGAAATACCTATAGAGATAGTAAAGAATTTAATGGAAATATGTTGTAAAGACATAACTTTTGAATTTAATGGAGGGTTTTATAAACAGAAAGGATTGTTAATAGAAGGTGCATTGAGTGGGGTATTGAGTGAGATATATATGCAGGATATAGAAAATCAAATAATAGAGGATGAGAATGCACCAATATTAATGAAAAGATATGGGGATGATTTTCTGTTAATATTTAATAGGGATGAGAGACAAATAAAAAGATTTATAGATAAAATAAATAAAATAGATAAGAAGATACATTTTACAACAGAATGGGAGAATGATAATAGATTGGCATATCTAGATATAATGATAAAGAAGGAGTATTATGAGAAAAGATGTGAAGTAAAAACAGAAGTGTATAGAAAAATGGGTATTACAAAATCAGTGAATTGGGTTTCTAATATGGATATAAAGCATAAGATTAGTGTTATAAGTTCTAAAGTATATAGAGCAAAATATTATTGTGATGAAGGAGAGGAATATGATAAGAAAATAAATAGAATAAAGGAAGATTTTAAGAAAAATGAATATCCAGAAAAGGTAATAAAAAAGAATATAAAAAAGATAGAAGAGTTATATAAAAAAGAGGAAAAGGATGAGAGGAAAAGAAAATAAGAAATACATAGAAATAAAAGTTAATGATAGTAGTATAGTAAGAGGGATTAATAATATTATTAGAAAAATTAATAAAGAATTTTAAAATGATATTAAATATAAAGTAGTGAACAAAAGGAAGAAAAATGTAATGTATATTTTAGATAATAGATATATAAGTGGGAAGAAGAAATATATAAATGGGGTTTATGAGATAGAATGTAGAAAATGTAAGGATAAAGGGATTACAAACATCTATGTTGTTGAGATGAAAAATTCAATATATACTAGGTTAAAACAACATAAATATGATAGAGGATCACCAGTATATATGCATTTTCTGGAGACAGGTCATAAACTATAAAAAGAGAATATTAGAATGATAAGTTATGCAAGTAGCAGGAGGGATAGAAAACTAAGGGTGGCAATTTTAATAAAGAAGATAAATCCAAATAACAGAAAAAGTGCTTTAAAACTATCTTAGTAAAAAAAAAAAAAAATAAATAAACAATGACTAATAAGAAATAAATAGTTTGTATAATAGATAATAGAGGGAGCTGTATATAGATAGAAAAGATGTTAGATGTGAAGGAATTAGTGATAGAAAACATGAAAGCAGTTAGTAGTGGGAATATTAGGTTCACAAAAAATGAATTGAATGAGGCAGGAAAGAGATTGAAAAGTAAAAAGGCGAGAGGTCTAGATGGATGGGCAGCAGAGATGGTAATGAATTCAGGGAATAGAGCAAAAGCAAAGTTATTATCATGTTTTAATAAGATGGCGCAGAAGACAGTTTTTCCGGGTAGTTGGAGTAATACAAGAATAAAATTATTATTTAAAGGCAAGGGTAAGGATCATAGAAAGTTAAATAATTATAGACCGATAGCAGTAACATCAGTTTTATATAAAGTTTTCGCATATATGGTAGCTGGAAGAGTTGTAAAATGGATGAAAGAGAATAATGTAATGGGGGAAATGCAAGGAGGTTTTAGGTCAGATAGGCATATAGGAGATAGTTTGTTTGTAGTTACACAACTTATGGGATGAGTAGGAATTCAGGTAGATTGTTATATATGAGTTTTATAGATATAGAGAAAGCATATGATAGAGTAAATAGAAATAGATTATGGGTAAGATTAGCCAATTTGGGAATGGATGAAGCTTTAGTAAATATTATTAAGAAATTATATGAAAATAATTATTATACTTACCAATTAGGGGATATAGAATCAGTTAAAGTTAAAAATGGAGTGGGATTAAGGCAAGGATGCCCTATGTCACTGATTGTTTTTGTTGTTTTTGAGTGAAATGGAAAAAGCAATAGAAAGACTAGGAAGAGGGGTAGAGATACCATTAATAGGTGGCAAAGGAGTATATACTTTGTCGGGTCTTTTTTTTTTGCAGATGATATCTTTTTATGTGCGGAAAGAAGAGAAGATATGGATATTATGTTGAGGACAAGTGCAAGGGTGGGTAAAGAGATGGGGATTAAATTTAGTGAAGAAAAATCAAATAATAATGATGGTTAATACTGGGGAAAGAGAGGATGTAGTTTTTTTATTGGGGGATATAAAGTTAAGTGTGGTGGATAGATATAGGTATTTGGGAATCATCTTATGTAATCAGGAAAATTGCTTGGTTGAATGGGAGAAAAAATTGGTAAATGAAGCAAAGAAAAGAAAAGGTTTGATAAAGAAACTAACAGTATTTTCATATAATAAATATGATGTAGCTAGAATTGTATGGAAGGGAGTTGCAGTAGCAAGGTTAACATATGGTAATGATGCATTATGTGTTAGTAAAAGGATTTTAGATTATTTAGAGAAAGTACAAAGGGAAGTAGGAAGACATGCATTAAATGCAGAGATGTGGAGCAAAGGAGGCAATTCAAGGAGAAATGGGATGGTCAAGTTTCTATATGAGAGATGCAAAAAGTAAAATGAAAATGTTTGGTAGGTTGCAGTTTATGGATAGTAAAAGAATAGCCAAAATAGTGTTTAATTGGGTTATGAGTAAAGGGCAGGTAACAAGATGGGTGAGAAAGGTAATGCGGTATGCAAAAGATTTGGATAAAGAATTTATATCGGTATACTTGTATAAAAGGTGGGATGATTGTGTTAGGAGGATTGTTGAGTGTTATAGTGGTAAGGAATGAGATAAAAGAATAGAAGCATTAATAAAAAATAGGGAGTTGGAGAGATGGAGAAGTAGTATGGAGGAAAAGAAGAGTTTAAATATATATAGAAGTAAACGGAATATTGGAAGCGAGTTAATTTATGATAATAGTAAGGAAAAAAGTTTATTATTTAAGGCTTGAACAGGATCTTTAGCAACAAGAGAATATACATGTAAATGGAAAACTATGGGTGATTTAGCATGCAAATTGTGTAAGGAAGGTATAGAAAATATTAGGCATCTGTTGATTGAATGTAAATGCTTGAAAGCAGAAAGGGTACAGGTAATGAAGTTATGGGAGAATAGGTATGAACAAAGTGACAATACAGAAAGAGTGTTAGTAGTTTTTATGCTGGGTTTGCGAAAAGATAGGGGGGATTTAGATTTAAAGACCATAGAGTTGACAAAGATTATGTTGTGGAAATGGGATGGGGCAGAATATGGGAAGACTTAGAGTGGGGAATGGAAAATAAAGTGGCTAACAGATTTATCTGGGCATAGTTGCTGAGATATTCTTGACTTCATTTAAGGAGAAGCCAAATACATCACATCACATCACATCAACATCACATTAATGTATGATAGGATAGAAAATGGTGGGGGAAAGAAAGTTTTAGTAGGTAATAAGGTAAAAAAATAAAAATACATATAAGAATTACAATAATTAAAATAATTTTATAAAAAATAAGTAAATGGAAGAAGCAGGAATAAAATATGGGTAAAACAGAATTAAGAAATGGAATAAGATAATTAAAAATTAAGATAATAGGTGAAATGTAAAATAAAGTTAAATTTATGAATATAGTAATATGTAAAATAAAATTAAATATATAAATATAGTAATATAAGAAACATTTCATAAATATTACATTGAATTTATAAAATTATGACAAAGGAAAAAGGTGAATAAATATAAATATGATAATAATTAAGAATAAAGGGTAAAGTAGATTTTAAAGTTATATAATAGTAAGTTTTATGAATAAAGTGATGTTAATAATTAAGTTAGTAAAATTGTAACAATTTAATAGATATATATATATGAAATATAGTTGTATTGATATAATGTTTACATTTTTGTAGATCTGACGAAGACTGCTAGGAAAAGTCGAAACTGTAAAATTAATAAATATATTTTGCTTTAAAGTATAAAAAAGTGGAATATGGTTATTATATGTTATATTTTAAACTTAGTAATTTTTTTATTTATATATGTATAAGTATCACTCTCCCCTTCTATGTGGGTGTGGGTATAATTTTATCAAATTTGATCTTTGCTATATTTCAAAAACATTTGCATATATAAGATAAAAAGTTTATATTTATAAAAATTAGTATGATTTACATGTTTATATCACCATGATAAAGATCCAGCAACATTGTTTATTTAATTTTGATAAAATAAAGCTAAACAAAAAAAAATTATATGCAATATCAAGCAATAGAATCTAAATGATAATAATATATTGTACCGGACGAAAGATCTTTGATTCGCATATACTGACCACGAGGGTGCCAATAGTCTGAAAATCGAAACTAGACATTTATTTTAAGGGTGGACAGGATATGCGAACCAAAATGTGCCGGACTAAACTCAGGGAGAAACAAGATATCTTAAATATTGTTTAGACAATTGAGAAATCAAAGCACAAAGACAAACATCAGCCAAATTAAGTTTAACAAATTTAATACTTTTATTTAAGAGCAAAATAACTTGTAAAAAAACGTTTACATGAAAACCAATAGGGTTATCTCAGGCGTGTACCAGAAAGACTAAACACAATGCTCTGACAGACTTACCGACTCTCTAATAACGAATTCTACAGGGAGGAAGCAATTTCATTCAGCAGAAGATTCACCTAAACATTGGTTTACACTTTCAGATACTTAAACAATACATTCTTGAAACAAATCAATGAAACCAGCACTGGCGAGCTTTCTGAGGTCCAAAAAAGGTGTCAGACCATGAATGTCATCTGTCGGTAGAAGCTGCACCTATTATTACGTTTAAAATAAAGGTGATTGATTTACCTCAAGAACAACTGAAAAATATGATTGAAAATGAAAGGAAAACAAACAATTAAGACTGGCAAATTACCAACCAAACGATTGGTGAAAACTAATCTAAGAATTAAAGGTCTCAATAGGAGACAAGTAAATCATTAGAAAATCAGTTACGTCTGCCCCAGCATTTAAAGAAAATGAATTACCAATAATTATAATAAAAAAATAAATTTATGACACAAGTTCTGAGTACACGCTCTGATAAATTTTAAGCTATACAAGTAAATATAAAATAAATCTATTGGAGAGTGCACATGAGTATGAAAATATGAAAGCTATAAATACTTTAGCAGCGAAAGTCTCTCTCACCTGTAATTTACAAAAGCGATAAATATTATCTTCCTGCTGGCGACTTATAAAATTACAAAGCAAAAACAATTATAATTTCCGCTTTCAGAGATATAAGAAATGAAGACTATGAAAATAAAGTTGCCAGCCAAAAAATTTGGTGGTTTGCAAAAGCACAAACACAGTATTTAAAATTAATTCGGGGCTACTAAAATAATTACAGGTAAGCATTCAAAATATACACGACTGCCAAAGCATTTAGTAAAAGTTAGGCATAAAAATAGAAAAACTCACACGTCACTCTCCAATAAACAAAAATTGAAAGCAAACTTGGAATCTTAAAACTAAGATTCCAAGACACATGGCAAAATACAAGAAATCACAATAAATATTACATATGAGGTTAAATATTACTTATGAATACAGATTTATAATTAGATTGAGCGGAGATTTAATGAAAAGAAATTTCCCCTGGAAAGAATAAAAGAAAATTTCATCTTATGATAAAGCACAGTTCGCATAGAGTGCGCACGTTTATCTTTAGTCCATTTTCAGGTCCTTTGACAGTGGCAAGGTAGAGGCAGTGTTTATTTTAGAGGCTCATGGCATGACTGAAGGAGAGCTGGCAGGTGTGGGTCCATCCTTTGTTTAAGCTAGCAAGACATCCTGATGATGGCAAAACTCATAGCAGTAGATTTTGACATCTTGCACAGTAACGAAGTCTGTCAATAATTGCAAGTTTTTAGCAGGAATTAAATGTCCGAATTGCTACCCAAATAAAATAACTCTCAGCAGGCGATATCCAAGTGTCTCTCTGTAATACTGAATCTCTCTCCTCTAAAATTGGCGGGCTATCCTTGCCTCACTACATTTCCCGCAAAAAATTTTCCTTAGTGTCTAATTCTATATCTCAGGCAGGGCAAATATTAATTTCCCGCTCAATCTAATTTAAGAATTCCAACCAGGGATTATTGAAACAAAAACGACAACACAATTAAATCTCTGCTTTTTAGAATTAAGTTTAAAAATGATAAAAATAAGCAACAGAAATGTAATCACACATTTGCTTATTTTTTTAATTAAATGGATTAAAAACAAGCAGTGAAAGTAAACTATTTTAAAATCAATTCTATAAACATTAAATGATCTATTTTAAATATAAATGTGTATGTGTTTTAAATAATAATAAAAATTTTAACATTAGTAATAAAACCATTGAATCGGAAATCAATCCGGTTCAATTGCCTCAATATACGATCAAAAAAAAAACATTCCTGCAACTTTTTTTTTTAAACTATAAACACTTTAAACTATCCCTAGCAATTCTGCCGAACGTTTGCCTCGCACTCATGAAAAACAAAACAATATTTCATTTCAAACATCTATCCATTCTCATAAATCATTAACAAAATCTCCTTTTTTTGTTTTAAAACAATCCGTCCGATTGCAAAAAGTTGAACCTTTAACTTTTATCCAGTGGTTCTTTTACTCCTATTACTAACTTTCTGACATGGCCTACTTTCTCCCACTTGTCCTTTTTTAGCTTATAAAATTTTATCTTGTCTCTTTCCCATTCTGTTTTGCTTTCTAGCATATATACTTGAACCTTTTTCTTAATGAAACTTCCCAATTCTTCATCTTTTCCTACTTTATTTTTGATCATATCAACACTAGTAACTGGCAAAACTTCATTTCCTACAGACTTTTTACATGACTTGAGTACGATTGCTTTATAAATGGCTTTTATTTTTGCTTTCAAATCATATTCTGAAAACTTCTCCTTAACTCTTTTCTTAGTTTTAAATCCCTGTTCACAACTAACAGTTATTTTACTCAACTCCTTTTTAACGTCTTGAGGTAACTCTTTTACACTGTTTTCAACCCCTAACGTATAACTGTCTCCAAGATCTTCTTTCTCCACAACACTATCTATTTTTTTACACTCTCTACTTATTTCAAACTTTATTTCCACCCTCTCTGTCTTAGTACTATCCTGTGCTACTTCAACTTCTATATCTTTTACGACCACTTTTTCTATTTCCTGACTCTCTTTACTCATCTCATTTTTCAAATCCTTCTCCATCTCCACTTCTTTTTGTACTTCCTGAGTTTCTTCTACTCTTCCTGTCATTTCTCTTCTCATTTCTTTCATTTCTGCTCTCAGCTCCTCCAGTATTGTTTGTTGACTCTGTTTTATTCCTATATTTTGTTTTGTTATATTTTGTTTCATCTCCAGCAACTCTTGTCATATTTCCTTCATCTCGGCTTGCTGAACTCTTGTTGTATTTCTTTCATCTCTGCTTGCTGACTTTGTTTCATTTCTATTATCAACTTTATCATCATCTGTGTCTCACTCTCTTCTTTTTCTACTATCTGGGAGTATTTAAATGAAACAGGGCTCTCTTCCAAACCTGACGCCCTGTCGCGTTCTTCTTTAACTTCCATTTTACACAAGACTAAATCGCTATCCAAACTTTTTTTTAAAAAAAAGCAAAATCTAAAAGCAAATAAAACACTATTTATTTATGCAAGAAGACAACAATCAATTTTAAATCCCAAAAAAAAAAAAATCAACTCTGAAAGATTTTTCTTTTCTAAAAAAAAAAAATCCTATTTATTATTTATTTATTTATGTCATATGAAAAAGACGAAACCACATCCTACCAAACTGCTCTAACAATACATGGCATAACCAACAAAAACTGACACCCACCTACTATATCTTGCCTCTAACACCAAAAATCTTTCTCAACCGTCTAAACAAAATCTCACATGGGCTTGAAAACTCGAAGCCCTACATTGGCTGCGCTAAAAATTAATATATATGTACTGGATGAAAGATCTTTGATTCGCATATACGGACCATGAGGGCGCCACTAGTCTGAAAATGGGAACTAGACATTTATTTTAAGGGTAGACAGGATACGCGAACCAAAATGTGCCGGACTAAACTCAGGGAGAAACAAGATATCTTAAATATTGTTTAGACAATTGAGAAATCAAAGCACAAAGACAAAATCAGCCAAATTAAGTTTAAAAAATTTAATACTTTTAATTAAGAGCAAAATAACTTGTAAGAAAAAGTTTACATGAAAACCAATAGGGTTATCTCAGGCGTGTACCAGAAAGACTAAACACAATGCTCTGGCAGACTTACCGACTCTCTAATAACGAATTCTACAGGGAGGAAGCAATTTCATTCAGCAGAAGATTCACCTAAACATTGGTTTTCACTTTCAGATACTTAAACAATACATTCTTGAAACAAATCAATGAAACCAGTGCCGGTGAGCTTTCCGAGGTCCGAAAAAGGTGTCGGACCATGAATGTCATCTGTCGGTAGAAGCTGCACCTATTATTACATTTAAAATAAAGGTGATTGATTCACCTCAAGAACAACCGAAAAATATGATTGAAAATGAAAGGAAAACAAACAATTAAGACTGGCGAATCCCCAACCAAATGATTGGCGAAAACTAATCTAAGAATTAAAGGTCTCAATAGGAGACAAGTAAATCATTAGAAAATCAGTTATGTCTGCCCCAGCATTTAAAGAAAATGAATTACCAATAATTATAATTAAAAAATAAATTTATGACACAAGTTCTGAGTACATGCTCTGATAAATTTTAAGCTATACAAGTAAATACAAAATAAATCTATCGGAGAGTGCACATGAGTACAAAAATATGAAAGCTATAAATACTTTAGCAGCGAAAGTCTCTCTCACCTGTAATTTACAAAAGGGATAAATATTATCTTCCTGCTGGCAACTTATAAAATTACAAAGCAAAAACAATTATAATTTCCGCTTTCAGAGATATAAGAAATGAAGACTATGAAAATAAAGTCGCCAGCCAAAAGATTTGGTGGTTTGCAAAAGCACAAACACAGTATTTAAAATTAATTCGGGGCTACTAAAATAATTACAGGTAAGCATTCAAAATATACACGACTGCCAAAGCATTTAGTAAAAGTTAGGCATAAAAATAGAAAAACTCACACGTCACTCTCCAATAAACAAAAATTGAAAGCAAATTTGGAATCTTAAAACTAAGATTCCAAGACACATGGCAACATACAAGAAATCACAATAAATATTACATATGAGGTTAAATATTACTTATGAATACAGATTTATAATTAGATTGAGTGGAGATTTAATGAAAAGAAATTTCCCCTGGAAAGAATAAGAAGAAAATTTCATCTTATGATAAAGCACAGTTCGCATAGAGTGCACACATTTATCTTTAGTCCATTTTCAGGTCCTTTGACAGCGGCAAAGTAGAGGCAGTGTTTATTTTAGAGGCTCATGGCATGACTGAAGGAGAGCTGGCAGGCGTGGGTCCATCCTTTGTTTAAGCTAGCAAGACATCCTGATGATGGCAAAACTCATAGCGGTAGATTTTGACATCTTGCACAGTAACGAAGTCTGTCAATAATTGCAAGTTTTTAGCCGGAATTAAATGTCCGAACTGCTAACCAAAATGGAATAATTCTCTGCAGGCGATAATCCAAGTGTCTCTCTGAAATACTGAATCTCTCTCCTCTAAAATTGGCGGGCTATCCTTGCCTCGCTACATTTCCCATGAAAAACTTTCCTTAATGTCTAATTCTATATCTCAGGCAGGGCAAATATTAATTTCCCGCTCAATCTAATTTAAGAATTCCAACCAGGGATTACTGAAACAAAAACGACAACACAATTAAATCTCCACTTTTTAGAATTAAGTTTTAAAATGATAAAAATAAGCAACAGAAATGTAATAACACATTTTCTTATTTTTTTAATTAAATGGATTAAAAACAAGCAGTGAAAGTAAACTATTTTAAAATCAATTCTATAAACATTAAATGATCTATTTTAAATATAAATGTGTGTTTAAATAATAATAAAAATTTTAACATTAGTAATAAAACTATTGAATCAGAAATCAATCCGGTTCAATATATATTGTGGAAAAAAATCACAGAAATTTAAACTAGATGAGTGTATTGATCAAACTGAGAGTACTATTTAGCAATGATCAAATTGATGAAATTTAAATACAAAAAAAAATAGCATAGTGATAGTAATATTGATCAAAGAGAAATCTATAAGTGAGTAGAAATATTATAATCAGGAAAAACAAAGGCTGAAGAAGTGAAAAAAATAATTGCGCTCATGGTTACAACATCATGAAAGTAAAAAAAAATGATAAAACTTCAAAAAAGACCATACTGAAAAATTTTATGAAATTAAATTAGATAAATTTCTTCAGAATACAGAAAATAAAAAATAAACTGACTTGTATATGTAAATTTAAATTCAATTTGTTTTTATGAGATGTTATTTTTTACATTTGATAGCAGCAATCTCATGCTAAAAGCATCAAGTATACTTGGATTGGTGCAATTCAATATAAAGACAGTAATCAGACTCAAAAGCTACAGATTTCTGGATCAATTGTTAACAGAATAAATAATATGTAAAAAAAAAAATTTTTTAAATAATAGCTTTTATGTAAATAGCCAATTAAAAAGTATAAAAATAACAAAATAGTAATCTGCTTCTCAGTTATGTTTCCATTCATGGAAAATATCAGCGATCTTAAATATCTAAATTTGTTATAAAACAACTGGAAATTGCAAGAATATTGTCATTTCATAAAAACATTTGAGGTTTTTTTGATTTTTATGATTTATTTGAGCCTCAAATGCTTTTATAAATCACAACATTCCTGAAATTTCCAATTGTTTTATAGCAAGTCGAGATTTTTAAGATGACTAATATTTTTCAAGAATGGCAAATTAACTGAGAAGCAGATTACTTTGTTATTTTTCTATTTTTTTAGTTGGCTATTTATATAAAAGCATTATTTTAAAAAAAATAATTTTACATATTATTTTTTAACTTTTTCTTTATATTTCCATATTTTTATAAAAAAAAATGGTTAAAACTACAAAAAGATCTGACAAAAAATTATAATTTAAGATGTGAAAACAAAAAACAAACTCCCTAACAAACTAATTCTAAATTTAAATATCATATGATCATCTACTACATAAAAATATTTATATATTGGCTTTTTAATTAATTTAATTAAGTAAATATGAGTTCAAACAATACTAACAAAATTTTATTCTACAAATGTAATATTTTAATCAAATATATACTTTTTATTTTAATTAATTAAGTACAAGTTAAATCAATGTTGACAAAATTTTATTCTAGAAATGTAATATTTCTGTTTGCTCAGTTGCTAAGGAGTTTTCATGGGAAGAGTAAGATGTGAGTTCAAGCTCTAAATGGGAATGAATTTTTTTTTCATTGTTAATTCAAAAATGTGGAAATATTGACAAAAATGGAGCAAAATGTGGACATAATGACAGAAACACAGACAAAATGTAAACATACTAACAAAAATACAGACAAAATCTGGATATACCAACAGAAACACAGACAGGGCATTTAATATAAAAACATTTAAAAAAGAAATTTCTGTAGCTGAATCTTCAACCTGCCATTGAGTTTTAGAACCATATGATCTTCTTAGCAAATAAATATTATTTTTGCAATAATTTGAACATATATGCTGTAACCAAAAGAAAGAAGCAGTGCACTAATAATAATAACAATAGGTAGGCTACAAAACTGTAACCAAAATCCTGTTTAGGCTAGCTCTGAATGTTGTTTATAACAAACAAAAGCATCTAATCAGGAGAATTCTAATATTCTTCTAAAATAACCTCATACAGCAAGATTACATAAAATCAGATAACTCAAAATATCATTAATCAAAGTAAATCTTTCTTAATTAAGTGCAGGTCTCACAAGTTAGATAAAAAAAATTTAGTCAAATCAAATCTCAGGATTCTTGATCTAAAATTCTTCAATAAACAAATATAATCTTATTCTTCATCTCAAGTTCTTATTCAAACCATGAATGTGATCTTATTAAACAATAATAATAAGATATGATCCATCTTTGGATACTATCTTAATGCAATAATTATTACTTTAAAATTAATCATGAAACTCTAATGTGAAATAATGATATAGCAATCTAGGATTACATTTGTGCTACTATGAGTAAGAAAGAGATTTTGTTGCTACCATATATCACACAATAGGTTCTCTTATTCCAAAAGAAAATAAAGCAATCTTATCCATGGATGTTATTTTAACATCAAAATATAAATTCTAATAAAGTGACTTTTATATTCTTGTACTTTTATATTACAACAGTAAAATATATGTGATTTTTGGATTTCTGAGAATGCAAATGGTGATAGAAATACAAATTCCAAAATTAATAACTAAAATAATATTATCACTAATAAAGATTAACAGGAGTAATCATTAAATATTTTAATAAAATGAGAAATTATAATTATCACAAGTTTAAAATAAAACTGTACATTACAATTAGAAAATGAAATAAATAAACAATCCCAATAAGATTTACCTATGAGTACAGACAGCTCTTCCATTTTATTAATCCAACTTTCATTTACATATGTCCCTATATGAAATGTATTTAATAGTATTACCAAATAAATATTACCATTATAATAATAGCAATGATTTGGAAGAAGACATAATTTTAGAGTTACATAAATAATTATAAATTCAAGCAGAAAATACTTTATCAAGATTTTTAATACAAATCAGATATATGCAAACTGGGCATATCAACAATATAAATATTCATAAACTAATATAATTTCATCAAGATCAAAATAAAGGCATGGTTGATATCACTCATGACCTTAAAATATTTCAAGAGCAAAAATAAAGACCTGGTTGGTAGCACGCATGACTTTAAAAAATCTCACCAAAATAAACATCAAGGTATATAAAAGAAAGCATAGATAGTTGAGATTTGTATGAAATTCTGAATTCAAATCCCCTATATATTACATATTGGAGTGCAGGTATGAAAAAAAAACGCCTGTACTGTAGAAAAAAATTCATATTAAAATATAGTGCTGTAAGGTCTGCCAATCCCTCATATATGTATGTAAATAGATTATGTCCTGTACATGAGAGTTCAGAGTGACTTATGGTCGACATGGGTAGGATGAGAAGGTTGGCACCAAGGTGGGCTTTGAGCATTCCATCATCAGATTTTCAATGAAATGGATGGCTGAAGAGTTGTGGGGTGGAATCGATTGAAGCCTGTCCATTAAAGTATGAATATTGGCTATCTTAATATAAGCTGAGCATTGATTGTATATATGTGTGGAGATGATAATCTAGATCAACTGACAGGTGCTTGTTTATCACAAAATACGCATACTGGTGATTATTTACCTTTTCGACATGTGTGTGATCAAGTGTATCAGCAGTATGAGATAGCATGGATAGTTGAGGGTCATAGGAAAGTCTGAGTTCAAACCCTTTATATATTACATATTGGAATGCAGGTATGAAAAAAAGCCTGTACTGTAGAAAAAAATTCATATATTAAAATACACACTTATCCAAAAGTGCACATATAAAGAATTAGGATTTTGTCTCTAATCTTAAAAATATATATAAAGAATAAATCATCTCAAAAAGAGTTACCTAAAATGTGGCATCATATATTAACTGTCATCTAAGACAAACAATATCTCACTAGAATGATAATAATAATATATGAAAGTAGGAATGATTTTTGTATCTCATATAGCAATAATGAATAAATGAAGTGAAAATATAACAATTTATAGTAAAATATAGTTAGGCATATAAATTTGTGGTTTAATAATTTAATAAGAAAAATATACATTTATTACATTAATTTTTCCATTTATTTATACACATTCTAGATAATTCCACACAAAACTAATATGTCACACTCTGATTAAAATTCCAAAAACAGTAATATTCTGAAAACTATCATGATAAACATACTAAAAATCATATATAAATAATACATAGACAATATAAAAACATAAGACATGTATCAATAAATCTTAAAACTAAATATATTCTTTTACCAATTAATAATTCATAAGTCCTTAAATCTTGTTTTCCATACCATTTATTAGCACAATAGTTCCAATAAAGTGTTCATAGACATGTTGAAAATTTAGTCCAATACCTAGACAATTATGAATATCAACTATTGGCAAAATAAATAATTCAAAATCCAAGGTATGTAGAATAAATAAGCACTGACATTAATGAAAAGCCATTCAAAATAATAATGAAGTATTTATTTAAATGGCATGATAATAAAAAATTTTAATTTTTTTAAAAACAATTTGAATATAAAACAATGAAATGTAGTATGCATGAGTATTTATGTATTAGACCTGCAACAGAGATGGTAGGCTTTTTCACATCCATGATAAATGTGTAAACTTGCAATCATCTCAAATAAACCCTGTGATGTTATCCAATCTTGTATCAAAATGTGTAACAGTAAAAATGGCATTCATAAGAGAACATTGTTGGAGGATTTGAGAATTCCATTCACCATTGCCGTGGTGTTTTTTTGTAGTAATTTTACTCTCTCAGTTAGTGTCCAGATTTCATTCTGACAACATCTTTAGTACTGTCAAATGCATTTTTAAATTATTTTTTACTTCATTTGTATTTGTAGTTTGATTCAATGATTTATTCCAACTGTTGGAAGGCCTATAAAAGTGCTGAATTATGAAGGGCCGATTACAATCATTTTCGGGTGACCCACAAATACAATCATGTGTTAAGTAATAAATTGTAGATTTATGCTTTACGTGTTAAGTAAGTGTGTATTTCAAAAAAATAAACATTTTACTTTTAGTTTCCATTTCAGGAAAAAAATTCATCCACTTAAAATAAAGTAGAATCAGCAAATTGATTGTTTTATTGTGACAATTCCTGTTATATATTACACGATAAGTACTGTATATGTATATTTTACAATTTTTTGATAACCTTTTAGACTATTTTTATAATTTAGTAATTGTTTGTCCATATTTAAAGTAACATTTAGGAAATGCATAATTGACTTGTCATATTTTATATATTTTTGTATGGCAAATCAATATTTTTACTGTTGTTAAAAATGTACTTTTTAAGATCCATAATTTTGGTGAAATTCATAATTTTAGTTTTATTAGAAATTAATAATCTTCATATTTTATATTTTTTGTGTCAAAGTCATATTTTTAAGTATTGTTAAAAATGCACAATCACATGTTAAGTAAATGTGCATTTTGGGAGAGAAATTTTTAGTTTAAGTCTCCATTTTGGACCAAAATATTTGATCCACTTAAAATAAAGTAGAACAGACAAAGTGATTATTTCATCACACCAATTTTACAACAATTCCTTATATTACATGATAAGTATTGTATGTGTATATTTTACAGTTTTTTTGATAATTTTGTAATTTACTGATTGTTTTATCCTAATTTAAAATAACTTTTGGGAATTGCATAATTGGTTTGTCATATTTTACATGTTTTTGTATGGCAAATCAATATTTTTACTGTTGTTAAAAATGTACTTTTTAAGATTGAATTTTTTGATAAAATTCATATTTTAGTATTGTTATAAATTAATATTCCACATCATATTTTTATATATTACAAGGTAAGTACCATATAGGTATATTTTAGGGGTTTTTGGTAATATTTTAGAATACTTTTGGAATTTAGTAATTGTTTTAGTATTAGACTTGCAACACATATTAAACCTGCTGCACCTTTTCACATACTTATTCAGGCTGTCGATATCTTTGTAAATCTTGCGAAAATATCATGTATACGTGGTCCATTTTGACGAATTTATCATTTTAAGTTTGTAGTAGATTTTGATCAGATCAAAAGATTAGAAAGTTGTCAGCGAATTGATATGAATGTGAAAAGGCACTGTAGGTCTAATATGTAAATGCGTAAGAATTTTAAGCAGCATGTAGATAAAAATATTGTTTCCTTTAAAAACACAATTTCTAGCTCCATGCAGTGAGACATTAACAAAGAGCAGAATATATTTCTTTTAAAATAAGGCAGTTTTATACAGTAATGAATAATTTTTATATCAGGAACACAGTAATCTCTTTAAAACAATACACATTATAAAAATAACAAGCAGATTTCAGCAAGCAAAAAATAAGTAACATTTTATATTTTGTGAGCAATAAAATATTTAAATGCATACTTTTTGAGTGTAATATTCTTTTATCAGCCATATATAGATTAAAGTAAGCACTGAGTTTATCTTGTATTATATTTTTTCTTTAAGAGACAGATAAATATTTATTGGTGAATAAAGTACATCAAAGCATAATTATATTTATTTCTATTTCTAGAATAAGGTAAAATATTTCCATACTAATATTTTATCATGTATATTTTATTTTGAAGTCAAAATGCATAAAAATAAAATTAGCCCATTTATAAAATATTTAATAATAAGACACCATTCATAATAAATATAATATATTTATTTTTCAATTTTAACAGTATTGAAATAAACATTTTGTTCATTTCAAAATAGCACAATGATATTTTTATAAATGTTATTTGAAATATGAAGAAATAATATAATAGCTTCATCTTAGAACAAGACAAAGACGATCATAATTTTATTTAATATTTTATAAAAGTTTTTATCATTTACTAGTCCTGCAATTTTAGCTAAAAGTTCAAATTTGACTTAAAATATCAAATTAAGAGCTGAAATACACAGGCTTATATATATATATCTTATATTGGATGGACAGTTGAAAAGTTGAAGTGTAGAGTACTTTGAAGCCTGTCCATTAAAGTAGGAGGATTTGCTATCTTAATATATATCTGAGCACTTGTAGCATATATGTGTAGAGATGGTAATCTGGACCAACTGATGATTGCTGGTTTAGCATGAAATACATATATTGGTGATTATTTATCTTTTCAACATATGTGTGTTCGGGTGTGTCCGTGTTATGAGATGGTGTGAAAAGTGGTGGGTCATGTGAAAGTCTGTGCTCATACCCTGTCTAATATCAAATTAAGCTAAAACAAGAACATTCTCTAAAGAATAGCAAAGGTCAGAATTTGAGAAATAGAATATCTATAATTCTTTGTAGAATTAAGCATATATACTTCCTTTAAAATTAATGCAAAGCTATATAGAGTTCTGGCTTATAACACTTAAAATTATTATTTCAGATAAATTTTAAACATGACTAAACAAGCAAATTGAAAATTAATAAGAGTTCAAGCAATATTTATACCTTTCTATAGAAAAATTTCCTATTGCTAAAAATCACTATAGCAGCATATTGCTTCCTTCCTTATTTATGTGTTGGCAGAGATTCCTTAATGGTATATAAGTTTGGAGAGGATTCTGAAGTGAAGGTCAGACCAAAGTTATAGACTCAAATAAATAATTACTTTAGCTGTTTATGGCTTAATCTGGCAAAATAATAGATAATTATAAAAAATTATATAAGACAATGAAGAAAAATAATGAAGTGTGTAAAAATGCATGTGGTCAGAGCTTAAATATTATAAGTCATGTGACAGATAATTAATCAAATGAGTGACAATGAAAGTGTTAATCCTTAATTAATTTATGTGACCCAATTTATAAGACAGGTCAAATGATCATAAAAATAACTTTTTAATTATATTGTCAGGAAATTTAGACTAAATAATTCTATCATCTTTTACAAGTAATTATTATTTAACATATTTATTTAATAAAAATGAAAAAGATTACATCAATAAAAAATACATTTACTTAAACATATATTTTTTCTAAATTCCCAGAATATTAACTTTAATTATCTAAAATATTAAATATTTTTCAACAAAAAAATGTCACAAGATAAAAAACATTAAGTTATTTTGTATTTTGACTCTTTTGAATAAAAAAGTTAAAACATAATTATTATTTTCTTTTGACTTTAACTTTAAATGGAAATTAATTATATGTACACTCACACACTAAAGATTTTTTAAATAATTGTTTAGAAATAACTTATTTAAAGTTATTTGTTATTTATTTAGATTTATAAAAGAATAGAATATTATAAAACTAGCATTTATAACTATACTTTTAAAATAAGCTGTAAATTAATTAATTATATTACTTAAAATCAAAGCATTTTTAAAACTTATTTGTGTTTATTCTATAACAACTTAACTTTAATAAATAGGTTTAATTACTACATTAAGAGCATACTTAAATCTTTCAACTATAATATGTTTAATGATAGGTTATACTTTAAAATAATGATGTTATGGTTTTATACACCTACAATTATCAAATAAGCTTGACTGATATGCTAAAATTATTTAAATTCACTTATATAAATCTTTTTTAATTAATAATATTGGTACTCATCTTATAGCTAAAGACGCCGCTCTATGGCGCGATTTTCGTGCTAAAACACATAAAAATGCTGTTTCCGCAGCTGACACGTTCGAACCTGCGTTTTCTATAATACAACTTTTATTGTTGTGCTACATAATGCAGGCCGCTATGTCACGTCACAGTACAGCATGTATGTCATGTCGCAGTACAGCATGTATGTCGCATCGCTGCAATTACATTTTCCAAATTCGCACAGTTTGTAAAATAGTTACAGCTTGATGAGAGAGTTTGTATTTGAATTGGATGGAAATGTTGTTTTCATTGGATTTTTTTTTATTTTAAAGTACTGAAATGTTCAGATTTTTTAAAGTAATAATTCTAAGACTTTTTACAACATACTGTATTGAAGTTTTAATTGGGAAAATGTTAAATATCTATGTTTTTAGTGAGTTGCAATTAGGTAACGCATCAAGTAACGTACTGTTCGTAACATTCCACGAGACAAAGATGATTCTACTGTGTGTATATTTTTGAAGTAAAAAAGAACGATACCAAAAAAATATCCAGTAAGAAAAGTACAAATATACACGTTTTTTTGTAAATTTCATAAAAAGCAAATATTATAAACATGTTTAATAAGTAAAGAAGACATTTATATGTGTTTGTTGTTGTTTAAAAAAGTTTGAGTTTCTTTATTTTGTCCGAGTACGGTTACAATTTTGAATTTTTTTATTTTAGCATTACAAACAGCAGAACACTAACCCTAAAACTAACCCTAACTCTAAAACTAACCCTAAAACTAGCCCTAAAACTAAACCTAACCCTAAAACTAACTGTAACAACTTTTACTTTTTATTGTCATTCTATTTGAAGTAAAAAATAGCCGTAATATCTCTTTGTCTGTAAAAAAAAAAAAATGTAAAATGAAGACTAAAAAAATAGACTATGAAATTTTACTTTTTATTACGATTATTATTTTTTAGTTAAACAACAACAAAAAAAATAGTCGTAACACAAGTAAAAAAATATCTGATAGAAAATTGATTAAAAAAAAGCCGTAACACAAGTAAAAAAATATCTGATAGAAAATTTATAAAAAAAAAGCCGTAACACAATTAAAAAAATATACGATAGAAAAAACATGAATCAAATTGTAATTTATTGATGGTAATGCAGTGTCACCTGGTGGTGACATAGCACGTTGGATTAGAGTACCAATAATATTTATAAAAGACGATTTTGTTTTGTTTTTATTTTTGCATTACAAAAAAGCACAGCAAAATTATTATAATCAATGGCCCGGGAATGGTCATATTTTATAGTTTTAGTGTGAAAACAGCGCCATCCAACGGCATCTTTATCTATAAGACAAGCACCATAATATTTTATAATATTAGCTATAAATCAACAAAATAGCTTATAAAAAGATTCATTATCTTTAACATGATAATGGTATTTGTTTAATAGAAAATAAACTACATAAAAAAAATTTTAAATATACTATCATAAATACTTAACATAAAGTTCTACAGGCAGAACTTTAAGTTACAATACATTTAGGTAGAGATTTTTGGCTCATCTTGTAATACATAATACATATTTCACAATTAGAGTTATATATAAATAACAAAAAAAACTATTTATTTTTTTAGTAAAGCTAATTGAGAGATTAAACTGCTTCTGGTCACCAAAATATTTTTGTGTAAATAAAAGCAGATTTAATTCAATATAAACTATAAAACAGATGGTTTTTATTTAGTTGTAGTAAAGAATCTTAAAAGTTTCAGAAATTAAACAATTGTAAAGAACTATATTAGAACAAGAACTAGCTGCAGAGCCACTGAACAAAAAAACTATTGACCAAAGATATTTCAGAATGATAGAAGAAAAACACTTTTAAATCAATTGTTTAACCTGCCTTCAAAGTTCAAGATATCCTACATATCAGTATCTGCATTTACCACATAGATAAGTAGTCTTCACTAGATCAATCGGCATAAAGAAATTTATAAAAGTCTGCCAAACTTTAATTGAATAACTACCTACTGCAGCAGTCCCCAACCTTTTTGCACTTAAGAGCACATTCTATAATACTGGTCAGGTGATGGGCACCATTTATTTTTTCAATGTAAATTTATAGTTGGACATTGTTAATAATACACATAATGTACAAAAAAATATTTATTTCAAAAATAAAATTTTAACATTTGATTACAATATAATACAATAATTTACAAGAAATTTTAAAAATTAAATTTATTTGTATCAGATAATTATTTTTTTATCGTGTTCGATATAGCGGTGGGCACACGTAAAATGGTCTGCGGGTGCCATGGTGCCTGTGGGCATAGGGTTGGGGACCCCTGACCTACTGAAACTGATTGTTAAAATCTTAATCTTATATTTAAACATGTCTTGGAAATCATTCAAAGTTTTGAATGGAAGACCGATGTTAAATTTATCTATAAGCCAAGAAATAAAATATTACTAGAAAGGCATATGCAAGCAAAAAATGGAGGGAAACAACAACTTAACATATTAATGAAAATGGTGGAATAAATGTCTTAACAGAATAATGAAAAACATTAAGACTGCTAGGCAATAGATGGTAAAGCAAGTAATAAAGTGTAAAATAGGTCTTTTGCTGATATTCGGCTAACTATCTTCGTGAATTTCACCATCTGGATAGTCAAATGTAACTAGACATTTGAAAGTGGAACGGTGATTGACCTGGAAAATTGCATGATAAAAACCATTGTGGAATTAAGAGAAAAAGACAAGCAGATAGCCAAGTCCCATCTGGTGACCGATATGTGGGAAAAGACATCTTTTTGACAACTTGAACAAAGCACCACTGATCTAAGCCACATTGATTACAACCCCATCTAAAACAAACCATTTCAAGGAACTAACCAATGCTGCAACAACTCATGCTTGACAATCCTTATTCATGTTGCAAGTCCATACAGAATACAGCAAAACTTTTAAACTGTTCATACATCACTATTGACCCAGATCAAGTTTCATACCTAATTTAGTCCCTATTTTGGCACTTAACCCCTTTACCTAAAGTTACCATCAATGTACTTCTTTACCTTTTGTCTCTCTTTAATATAAATTATCATAGTAATAAATGTCTTTAACAAATGATAAAGAATAACTCAATATTAATGGAGAACCATAAAAATCTAAACCTGATATAGGTATTATAAATGAATATAAACTCAATATGCATAATATAAACAAATATATAAGTAATGTAAAAATTATAGAATTCAAATATGATATTTACATTATAGAAAAAGCTAAATTTGATGAAAATATTGTTGAAGAATCCAAAATTGTTATAAAGAAATATAAAACATACTAAGATTGGAAAATCAACATTAAAATACTTGCAAGCATTATGAGAACCACAACATATTTGTATAAGGTAGTTTATACAAAGGGAATCTAAAAATTTTGAAATATAAAGCTATCATATTAATATACTATTATTCAGCCATGCAAAAGATCCATATTATAACTGTTTGATCCCTGTACATAGACAAAGCCAAATTTAAACCCAAGAAGAGCCATAATTTATAACATATAAGCCCTGCTCATAAAAATTAACTATTTAGCAACTAACATGAAATTAAAATAATGGAATTAAGATTAAAAATCATTTACTTGTGAAGACCTACTGTATAGAATAAATAAATAGATGTTCTCATTATAATAAGTCAATAACCATTGCAAACCTATCTTGAAACCTGATGAATAAACTTGAGAATGTTTTAAGGAAGATTCTACAACATGTGCAATAAATACCAAATGAAATGATTTTGAAGTAAAACCAGAAACTGATGATCCTATATGTAAGGGTAATGGTTTGTCATATATATTCACTTGAAGGTTATCTGATATATCGTATGATTTATTTATTATATGTATTCTGACTAAATTGTGTTATGAATATAAATGATTCTTATGATGTTTAGTTTGAAGAATTTAGGTCAATAGAATAGAGATATAAGATATGTCTTCCCATTTTTTTATAATATTTAATTTGAAGAATTCATGTTAGAGATATCAGATCTTTAATTACAGGTCATGAAAAAATTTTGTTGTTATATTCCCTTAAGAATATATTAAATATTATAATTTTTACTCCTATGATGTTAACATGAAAGAATTTACATGTTAGAAATAACAGATAATTAATTTCTGGATATTATAAAGTGATTTTGATATTAAATAAAGAAATTACCAGAAGCATGTGATGAAAGCACAGATCTTGTTTTTACACAGCTCAAGACAGAATAAATGAGTTTTTTGAAAAAGAGAAAATGTCCTATTTTATCTGATTGTAAATCCCAACAATTTTTTAAATGATACTATTGCTTGATTAAATTGATGTCAGATCATCATATGAATTTATTGATGATGAAAAACAAAATAAAATAGTATTAATAAAATTTAGAAAGATGAATTTAATCTCAAGACAAAATAAAATATTTGTTAATATTTTTTTCTTGAATAGGAGGGAAAATAGGCATTTCAATCTCATATCATAGTGAATAATTCATATATTAAGCTATAAGTGTCAATATCTAACTGGTTATCATATGTAAATTACATTCCAACTGCCAAAATTAAAATAAATCAATAGAATATAAATAACATATCATGACACTGTCAGTAGATAATAAATAAAAGGAATCCATTTATTATTTATTGAGATTGACTTGACAATAGACTACTAATATTCAACTGCTTTACTTAAATTGTGGCAGATATATATTTTATTTATATATGAGTTGTACTATTTTTAAATTTTTAAATATTTATTTAATTAAAAAGATCCCATATTTCTTAATTTATACATTTAAAAATGTGACCTACTTCCTGCTAAGTATTTTAATTAAATTAGTTATGTATGAAGGGGGACTTAAAAATAATCAGAATCATTCTTGGTTTGCACATCTGTTGTAGTATACACTTCTGCTGTTACACACTTCTCACAGAAACCCTTCTGCATCAATTTGCCAAATGATATTGATGTATAAAATCATGGTGCCATCTAGCCACATTTTTTTGTAAAGTGTATTTCACGCATTTGTCATTTTTTATAATGACTGAAAAGTTCAAACAATGTGAAACTCTGTTTTCATTTACCAAAAATAGCAGAGAAAACAGTTGTAATGCTTGAAACAGATTACAAGCAATCTGATCTCTTAAAAACACAAGTTTATGAGTGGTTTGATTGAAATGTTAAATTTACCACATCACTAAAAAGTGTTGTAAGTGAAATCCAAAGTCAAACCAATGCTGATACTTTTTTTTATGCAAACGGCATTTTTCTCTTAGATTTAGTTCATAATGATCAGGTATTTTATCTGCAAATTCTGAACATTTATGTGATGCAGTAAAACATAAATGTCTTGTTTTGTGGCAAAGAAAAGAGTGTAAGATGCAAGTCATTTCTCAAAGCCTTGAATGTGATAACTCTTTTTAAATAAATTCAGAAGGACCTAGTTTATCTATCAACTATATTCACTCAATGTCACTTCATGCAATTTTTTTTAAAATTCTCTCGAATGAAAAAAAATTATTTGTTTTGATTGAAGCATTAAAAGACGACACTTTGCAAGTGTTTCAAGATTACTTTGAAAAATGAAAAACATGTTTAGACTGGTGAATTGCATTAAATGAATAATAATTTGAAAAAGATTAAATTTATAACATTTAAAAATAAATAAACATTTTTTTATTATAAAATTCCGGTTACTTTTGGGTATCCCCTCATATATAAGAAAAAATAATTTTTTCTGATTTTTTTTAAAATCAAACAAATAAGAAAGAGAATAAAAAGGAGTAAATCCTGCAAGAATGCAAAAATATATTATTGTAAAAGCAGTTCTCAAAATATTTATTGTAAAATAAAAGATTGATAAGCAGATTCAATTCTATACAAGTTGGGTCACATAGTTTTTAGTTAATTATAGTAAAGAATTGTAAATTTGCAGAAGTTAAGCAGTTGTAATATAAGATATATTTTAAGTCAATTACATATATCCAAAACTCTGTTGTCTGAAGATATTTTCAGGATAAGTGGATAGAATAAAAAACACCCTTAAAACAATTACATATCTGCATATAAAGCTCAAGCTATCCTGAATATCTGTATGCACATCTAACCAATCCCAACACCTGAAACTAGATAAAAAGATTTATGAAAACCTATCAAACTGTAAGTAACATGTTAATGCTGAATATGGAAATCTTAATATTAATTAAAGTTATCTTGAAATCATTTAATGTTTCAAGTTATGAATGAATATTAAATTCATCTACAAGACAAAGAAAAAAATATTGTTATAAAGATATACAAGTAAGATTGTTAAGAAAAGAGAACATTTAGCACTAGCCTAAACCCTGCAAGTGTTTTATTGTATGATTTATTCTTCATTTAAAACTAGCAATCATTTATAATTTTCTTATTATTTTAATCTATTTCCATTAGATTATTTATTTATTATTAGATCATATTGATTTGGTATATGAATTTAATCAAAATATTTCTTTAAATGATAATTTGGCACTGGAAAATAATTATAATTTCCAGACAGTTTTGTTAATTATTAATTATAATATAAGCAAGTAGATTAAATTTGGAGTTTACTTTCCTTCTTACTCCAAACTTTTAAATTATTTAATTTGTCATATAGCCATGCATCTTCATTGAGTTTTGACTAGAAAGAAAGAGAATAGTTTGTTGTATATATGTATAGAGAGAGAGTGTGTGGAAATATTTCATTCTATCAAATTTGGCAGCCAATATGTTGTATAAATTAGATAGTTTCATATTCAATCCAAATACATCAGTTATATAAATATTAGACAACCTATTACATTACAATATATATGTACATACTTTAAAGTTAAATATATTTATTTAGATTTTCATTTTCTGAATGTTCCAAAGAAAAACTTTAATAAAGTCATCCTTAAATATTTACTTTAAACTATTTTCTGAGAATTGGTTAAATACTTTGTATATTTTGTAGAACTAATCCGTTCATTTTTATTTTAACAAGTTTACATCTTTTGAGCAATAAAAATTTTAATTAATGATTAATTACTTAAAGATGGAATTGATAATATGATAAATTATAAAAGCTCACTAAAGTTTGTTTCAGTTCTCAAAAAAAAAAAAAATCTGCTTAAGTGTATGTATCATGAAAAGCTCAAACTACCATTAAAAATGATCAAGAATTAGTTAGATTAGTGTATTGTCAAATACACATGCCTTCAGGTAGAAAACATCAAACTATGATAATTATTCAAATATAAAAATATATTTAAAAAGTATACATATATACTTATGATGATGAATAACTGATGAAATTACAAAATTCAGAAAGATTAATAAAGATACAATTACTGGCAATTGTTATAAAAATGTTTCAGATACTTTCTTCTTGATTAGTTGCTCAATTAACAGAGTTGATGAATTTAAATTGCATAAAATAAGATTAGACTGCAAAAACATTAAGTCATTATTTCAAGCAAGATCAACAACAACACAAATTACTTAAATTAATATTGCATTAATAAAAGAAAAACAGAAAAAATATCATCAGATTTAAATAGCAAAACAGAAAGGTAAAAATATTTTTTTTTGCAAGTCATTTAATGATGCTAGCTTACAGCTATTAAAAGTATATTTACACTTCAATTGCAGTTTTAAAATTAATTCTATAAAATAGGGAAAAAATGATACACAAGAACATCTATGTTTTACAATTCTCTAATAGAGGAAAAAATAGTGATTAGAAAAAACAAAAATTAATTAAATAATATTAAATATAGGATTAGTGATAATCAATTATTAATTCCATTACTATACCTGTATGTCATAAAGAATCAAAAACATAAAATTTAATTTTAATTTTAAAAAAATACTTATCAATTTTATCTCTTATAGTAATAATGTTAATTTTTTAATAATTTTTTTCATGCAAATAATCTCACTATATTAAAATAATTTCAATTCATAAGCTGATAAAATATTTTACTTGTTTAACTAATTATACCGTTATAACTCTATTTTATAACTTAAACAATAAAGTAGTACTACACATATAATTAGCAGCAGTACATTGGTCTGCCATGCCTATTGCTGGGGGTTTGAATCTAGTTATGTGAATTTTGAAATTTTTTCCAGATTTCAGCAACCTTATAATTTTCCTTTCAGAAAGTCAGTTCATAACCATCCCATCAAGTTATTTAATAATAGTCAGTAAATGGGCATTTCTTGCTAGAAGATATGCTCCCATGTTAATCACAGTTGACTGGATACCACAAAAATATAATTTTTAGGGGATTGAGCCCAACGTTATCTTTACATTTTATACAGCTCTAAAAATAGTTGTTCATTGTTATGAATTTCTATTACTTGTTACATTTATGTAAATGTTATCAAAAGCTTACCTAGACACTTCTTGAACATTAATTATAAAATTAAAGAATAAATTATTATTTACAACTACAACCAATTTAATTAGTTTTTAATAACCAATAATAATAATAATAATAATAATAATAATAATAATAATAATAATAATAATAATAATAATAATAATAATAATAAAATGATGATAATAATAATAATAATAATAATAATAATAATAATAATAATAATAATAATAATAATAATAATAATAATAATAATAATAATAATAATAATAATAATAATAATAATAGAATGATTTATTACTCAAGAATTAATAAGAAGTTTGATCAACAGAAGTGATAGGGTGGAGTTATGAGCTCTAGAGTCCACTACTCTATCACGACCCTAAATCACACAGAACAGAAATAATAATGTAGAAGGCTTATTAAAATTTAATACAGACCTAGTTTTTGAGATTCTAGAATAAATTGTGTAAAGTAAATGATAATCAAATAATATTATTTGGTTGCTCTAACATATTGTCTAATTATTGTCATATAGTTTTTAGATGAGAACTTAAAGATTAGTAGTGGAATAAAATAATTATTCCAACTTGGCAGATTATTCTATTATACTTCTAATCAAATCACAGTTATCTAAATTTATTTGAATTTTACTATAATAAATAGCCTATTTATATAGTGCAAACTACATATATAATATAAGGCAACTAACTTCCGACCTTACACTTTTGTGACACTCACTTGTGAGCATTAGTTTAAAAAGCATACGTGGACCACTTATGTTTACAGCTTATCATTATATAAGCCAACCTTTGCTCACTGTGTTGGAATCAGTGTTTTAACCTATTGTGTGCCTGAATTATAGCTTAATAAATGAATTGTATAGATTTATTCATTCTGTAGCAGGAGAGAGATAGAATCTCTTTAAGATAAAGTTTACAAACTATGCTTTAAATATTAATAACCATGAACATATTAATATCAGTGAACATTTTCATAAAAACTTAAAAGAAAAATGTAAAATGATCATTTCTTGAATAAAAGAATAAAAAATAATTCAAAAATAGTTAAAAATAAGTAGATAAAACAATGAATCATTACTAGATGTGCAGAGAGATATTCACTTTATAAGTTGTAATTTATTTACAATGGAGCTTTTATGTTGATGATTTGAATTATTAATACATGTCATATAGAAAAACATATAGATAATCATATTAATATATTTAATTCAAAGAATTAACTCAGAATTCGATATTAATATTATTATATAAGATATTTGTTATACTTGAATAATATGAAAAACAATTATGTACTAATAAGATTTCACAAAAACATTTTGCAAAATATATTACTGAAATGTCATTACAAAATAGATTAATGAGATATTATTACCATGTTTTAAACCATTAATTGCATGCTGAGAAATTCTGAATTCAATCTTTTTTGTTCTTTGGTTTTTAACTTTACATTCTTTGCTTCTATTTCTACTTTTGTTTTTTTCTTGATTGTTTAAGAGAGACTGCTAATAATAATAAGGGTAATTATAAATTGTATTAACTGAATAAAATCATAAGACATAATAATTATGACAAAATTTATGAATAAAGTAAATAAAGTTTAATAGACAATTATCATTAATGTTATTGTTGTTATTGTTGTTAAGTGCAGATAAATTAACATAAATTCTTAGTGATTATATGAATAACATTCTACTTATTTATAAAATCTTAAACACAATATATATATTCAATGAAAATAATCAAGAAACATGTTCCAATGAATTTAAAGAGAAATATTGATTTTATACTGAGTTTATGAATATAGTAGAATAAGCCATTTGCATTATGGTCATGGCTAATATCTAAAAGATTACAGAAACTGGATTAAACTTGAAAAGAACTTCATTTTGCAGTGGATGAATACTTTTGTTTATTGTATAATTATGATCAACTGATATGCTATCATCCTATACTGATGCAATCCAATATACATATTAGTATTAATAAAATATTAAGAAAAAGGAAGTAAAATAAAATTAGGATAAGAAAAAAATAAGATCCTCCTTGTAAAGATTTTTAGATGAAAGAATGTGCAACTAATATATTTAATTATAAATTATGAAATATAATCAATATATGAAAAAGGATACTAACTGTGGTATCTCTGGTTTCTTAAATCTACATTCACTATATGTGAGACCATAAAGGCAGCTAAATATTACAAATATATATATATATATATGGCAGAATAAAATAATTATTATATAAAGTGAATTAATTATCTTTTTGTTAAATAAAATAATTAAGAAAAACACAGTAAAATTTATGATAATGAAATTACTGTAAAATTCTAATTTCATTATTAAAATATTATTGAGCAAAGTAATGCTATAAAAAAATAAACTGATTTTTTTAAAACCTGAAATTCATTGCATGTTTGCTATAATTATTAATATTAGACATTTCCTTTCAATGGGTAGATAATATTTTTGATCATGGTAGTATAAAGATTAATACCATTAAATACAAATACAGTATTAATAAAAAAAAAAAATAAATGTATAAAAAAAATTTAATCTTTAATATTTATGCAAGACATTTAAATATAATGTGTGTGTGTATATATATATAGATTATTTATTTTAATGTAATTTCAAAAGATTTAAACTTTTCTCAAAAAAATTTAATTCAATATAAATAATGCATACAACACGTATAGTAAGAAAAGCTTATTTAATACTTTAAAATAAATATACTAAACATATCTAAATCATATGCTGAGCATGCTTTCAACTAATTAACAATTATAATCATAGCTATTATTATCCAAGAGGTATGTGAGATTTATAGAAGAATTACAAAAGTGGTGATTTACACAAAATTTGATTATAAGATGTAAATTAATTTACATGAGCCATGTTTTTGTCAGGAGAATGCAGAATTCTTTCTTGTTGAGTGCATGTATATTATTGGCAATGTATCAGGCCTCTTTAACTTTGCATTTGGCATAGTTTCTATCAGAGCAGACAATACTGGCCAGTATAGGTTCAAAGCTGTGACCATGTTTGAACCTACTTGTCAGTATTGTCTGCTCTAAGAATACCTATGCCAAAGGTAAAGTTAAAGAGGCCTGATATATCGCCAATAGTACACATGCAGTCAATAAGAAAGAATCCTGCACTTTCCTGTCAAAAACATGGCTCATGTAAATAAATTAATTTATATCTTATAATCCAATTTTATGTAAATCACCAATTTTGTAATTCTTCTATAAATCTCACAATCCTCTTGGATAATAATAGCTATGATTATGACTATAAATTAGTCGAAAGTATGCTCAGCATATGATTTTGATATATTTAGTATACTTATTTTAAAGTATTAAACAAGCTTTTCTTAGTATACATGTTATATGTGTTATTTATATTGAGTTATTTCTTCTAATAATTTCCATTTTTTCTTACATTGAATTGTTGGTTAGTGATGAAATAGTTTAAATGCTATAAAATTAAATGATATCAAATTTTACAAGTTTATGTTATAATTATGTAACAAATGTATTTTCATTAATAAGTTTAAGAATAAAAAATTCTTTTTTATATTTATATTTTTAATAATAAAGATTCTTTTCTATTAAAAAAAAATGACTTAATAACACAAACATGGTTATTTAAAAATCACATTTACTAGCAGAAAAATACATTTGGTACTTTTGTCATTTAATTAGAGAGAAGTGTGTAGGTTATTGCCAATATATGAGTAAAAAAAGATATCAAAAAAATAAAATGACAGCAAATGATTTTGTAAAGCAGAGTTTAAAAAATATTTCAAAAGAATTGTTTATTAGAAATAACTTGCTGATAAAGATGCAGAAATGAAATATGTGAACCTATGTCAATTACTAGTTTGGGGCTAGACAAATGAAGAGAAGAAGAAAAATCAAAACAATAATCAATTGCATGAAAAAACAATATATTTATTAAATTTAATACAATATTATAATTCATTAAAAATATCTATTATTACATATAATTAAACAGAAATCCCCCATCCCACCAAAAAAATGTTTTACATATATATATAAAGATAAAAGATAGCTTCTACAAAAATGTAATATGTAAACAATATAAACAATCACATATTTGGTTCAATGAGTACTCTGTTCTTAAGTTAGACGTCATTTCTTTTATTATATTAATATTTAGAAGACGCATATCCTACAAAGAGCAATGTTAATGCTCTTCACTCTGATATTTATATTTGGTAAAATCTTTTTAAATAATGAAGATCGTATCCTAAATCGTTCTTTCAGTTTCATTGGCTGACAGTGGGAGAATGTAAAAACGAATAAGTAGATTATTTAATGACTATCTGAATGAACATACTCTTATAACAAAAATTTAAAAAACGGTTCAATTAAAAAAGATTTAGTATGAAGCAATTTCAACTTATACTGACAATTTTACTGAAAACAAATAAATAAAATTTAAAAAGTTTCCATTATAAAATTAATCATTTAAAAAACTCATTTATTAATTATCCATAAGATTCTAGAAATAAACAATTAATTTTCTTTAAATACTTCAAACTTGTAATTAAGTTCAAAAAGGAAGAAAAAGCATAACCAATAAGTCATTATTTTTTATAGAAAAAGATTCTCAACAGTTACTTTGACAGCTTGATCACATGATCATTGACGTACTTTGACTAATTTCTGGACTACAAGCTATGAATTATTCATTACTGAACTATATACATTCATTATCTAATAAAGACAGAAAGAATGATGGAAAAAATAACACATTTTTATAACACTGGTCAATATATAGATAAAACACTCAGCTAGAAACATGAACAATTCTGAAGGAAAAAAGTTTGATATTTCATTAAATTATTTACATTCTTTTCAATTAAAATCATATCTATGATTATATTTTATAAATCAGTAAATAAGTTATACATTATTATAAATAGTAAAACTAATAATATATGAAGCTATTAATAATCCCCACTTATGCAACCACTTATGCATCTCTCTAACTTTCATGAAATATTGAAAATTTGTTTATACCTAAGGTCTGTTATGATGGCATTTTAGTAGAAAAATTCAAACTTTTTTTAAACTTGCCAAATACATTCAGTTGTCAATATTAACATATAGGTTAATATATAACATTTTGAGTAGTGTTATTATTCTACTTTCTTCTTCAGCTGTTGTGAGCCTGACATGACAATCCTATCATGTAAATCGGACCTAGGCCTTTAGATTTGTAAATATTAAATTTAAGGTAATGTTCTAATTAACTGAACAATTCTTCCAAAGGCAACAGTGAGTAGAAATTTATGATCTTCCTGATTCCTCCATTTTTTCTTAAGAGCAAGGTTAATTAATGGTTCTGGTCATTATACATTATTAAATTATGGGGTTATATGCCATTGTCAGGTGAGCAGTTTCTTTGAATTTTCTTCTTTATACTTTATCTTCTCTATCCAATATTATTGTATTTTTGCAATCAAACATATGTTCATTGGTACATACATGGTCTGCTTTTTGAGACAAATCTGTTTACTCTTTTCTAATCATCAGTTTAGCTCTTTCAATCATATTTCAATGGGATGATTGATCTCATATACATCCTTCTACATTCACCGTGTATTTCATAGATGGGGTTTTTGTTTTCAGCATCTCAAGTTTAAATTTTATAGGTGACAGAATTCCTTGTAGTATGATATAGCTTTGGAAAGCTTAGATAATATATTGGTTGCAGTTTTTTTTTCAGTTGTCTGCTATTTCTGATAAGTGTGGATAGACTACAATATTAATAATAGTTTTTTTTTTCTTCTGGTGTTTCTTTTTTGTTGTCTATTAAGATTTTCATCATGACAGTTGATGGATAATCATTCTTCATGAGATTTTGTTATATATAGATTTTTTTCCCCAAAATCGTTAGTTTCTAAACAAACTGCTTTTGCTCTATTTCATAGAAATAATATAACTCCCATCTGTTATGTTTTTGGTGTGATTAGATGTATATGCTAAGTATTTTCCTGTGGAGGTGGGAGGGATTGTCTGTAAACTTTAGTTTTGATTTTTCCAATAGGCAGTCTTGTCACAAGAACATCAAAAAATGCTAATTTTTGTTCTTATTCTGATTCTATTATGAATTTAATTGAAGGGAATATGTTGTTGATGTGTGTCCAAAATGTTTGTAATAGTGCTTCACCATGTAGCCATACAACAAATGTATCATCAATATAGCAAAGCCAAACTTTTGGTTGATATGGAAAATATTTATGGCTGTGATTTCAAGTTCTTCCATGTAAATGTTGCTATTCAGGGATAGCAGTCGTCATCCCATAGCCATCTCTCGAGTTTGTTGGAAGAATTCCATATTGTACTAAAAATATGTTGTTGTAATAAAGAAAACATTAATACTTCCATTATAGTATCAATAAGAAAAGTTGTTCATAGACTGATATATATATTAGTGAAAGCAGTCATCCCTATAAAAAGTAATTGAAAGAGCACAAACAGATGATTAGAAAAAAGAAAAACAGATCTATCTAAAATAGCAGACCATGTATGTACCAATGAACATAAATTTGATTGGAAAAACACAAAAATATTGAACAGATAAGGAAAAAATACAAAAAAGAAAATTAAAAGATGCTCATATGACAATGGCAAATAACACTATAAGTTAACTTAGTGTGATAATACATAATGTCTAGAAGCCACTAATTAATCTTGCTTTTAAGAAAAAGTGGGGAAATTAGGAGAATCCTCATAAATAAGAGTATGGAACTTCTACTGATTGTTGCTTTGGGCAGAATAAGTCAGACAATTAATTAGTGTTACCTTAAATTCAATATTCATGAATTCAAAAAATTAAGTTTTAATCCCCATGCTATTACTGTCAATGATCAAGTTAACAACAAGAAGAATTCCATTCAAAACATGTTATATAGTAACCTCTGTAATATAACTAACAGTTGAATGTAGTAAATCTTTTATATACAGATCTTTTATACATATTTATATATGTGACATTATGTAATATATTCGTATATGTTAAATTATTTAGCTTCCAAGGAGAAAAATTAAATTATGTTTTTGGTAAAATCATCAAATAATTTAATTTCAGAACCTTAAAATAGCATTCCAAATTTCTAACTATTAAGTGAAATCTTTCTGAAATAATATTTCATAACTATCATAATATCAGGGAAACACTTTGCTTTCACAAACTAATTCTTATCTTAAAATTACATACAAAAAAATAAGTTGGAATACTTGGGGGGGGGGGGGGAGAGATATCAAAGAAAAATGTTGGAGTATTTAGATCAAATTGAAAAATGTGAAAAGGTAAATTCCTTTTATTAATAAACTCAATTCCTAACTATATATATCAATCTTCAACATTTAATTCCAGACTTACATTATCTTTCAATTATTAATGTGACATAAAAAAATTAGAGTATACAGTGTAATTTGAAGATTGATCATTTCTGCTTATACAGCAAAACAAAAATCTCTAGAAGCATAATAAATTCTATTATCGTTTATTTTCATTATTAATAGTTTTAGCAATTAAAAGATTTTCAGTAACTAGAATCCTAATGCTGGTATAAAAAATATATAAAGTGTTATTAATAATCCTAAAATATTACTATTAATGATACTACAATCATTAATAAATAATAGTATCTAATTTTTTATGATTTTTAATTGCTATAAGAAAAAAAATACTACTAACATCAGGGAATCAATGTTCTAGAAAACTTCACTCATCAATATGCACAAAAAATATTATGGTAATATAAAAATTCAAATATGCATAATAAAACAAAGTAATTATAAATATTCTGTATTTTATGAAATATATTATATGTGATATATGAATGTCTGAATACAATTAAATTAAATCAGTTAATTGTATTTGATTAAATTAGTTAATTCCAGATTTTAATAACATTACATCTTTTTATGTCAAATCATCCACATTTGCCTAACATGCATAGCAAAAATAGAAAAAATCTTTACATATAATTGATTAGGTAATAAACAAATACATAATTACATCTTATCTAATCATTATTCTCACAAGCTCCTCAAAAACATTTGATAATTCCCCTCACATCTTAGAATCATTCATGCTTGCAATTTTAATACATTTTGATATTATTATTATTATTATCTCACAAAATTTTACTTAAGCGTTTATATTCATATGGTTTTCGTGGTGGACTTATTTCATGGTTTACAAGTTACTTAAAGAATAGAAAACAAGCAACAAATATTTCTGGTGTTGTAAGCTCTTTTATAACAGTTAACTATGGTGTACCACAGGGTTCAGTTTTGGGTCCCATTTTATTTATAATTTATATAAATGATTTATTTTCTTTACCTTTAGAAGCTAAGATTTATAGTTTTGCAGATGATATTGCTTTATCTTATGCTGTGGTTTCATATAATTTTGTTGAAAAAATAATTAATAATGATTTAATTCTAATTAGTAAATGGTTAGCATTTAATAATTTATCAATTATGAGTAAAACAAAAGCTATTAATTTATCTTATAAGTCAAATATTCATTCGCTTATCATTACTATTTGTAATAAGTATTTTTGGCATTGTAATAGCACTTGTACTTGTGCTAACATTTCATTTGTTGATAATATTTGTTATCTAGGTGTTTTTATTGACTCCAGACTATCCTGGTCAAACCATATTGACTTTCTTTGTTCTCATTTACGTATATTAAATTATATGTTTTTCTACTTATCTAAATTTTTCCTCATTCAGCCTTGATTACTTTATATATTTCTTCTTATCAAAGCTTATTATGTTATAATATATCAGTTTGGGGGAACTGTTCTGCTTTTGCAATGACTACTTTGTCTGTTTTACAAAATTATACAATGCGTTTCATTTTTGGTAGATCATGTACCACGTCTGTTAAAGATATTTATGCCACGTTTAATATACTAGATGTTTTCCGTTTGTATAAATATAGAGTGATTCTTGATATTTATTGTAGAAAACTTCATTTGGATACTAAATCTTCTGTTGTAAATACTCGTTTATCTACTAAATATCAGTTAGCTTTACCTAATTTTCTTAAAACATCTAGTAGAAAGCAATTTAGTTATAATGGTCCTAAATTATTTAATTTGTTTATAAGAGAATGTTCTGTGAATTTAATGAACACTAGTTATTTGATTTTTAAAAAGCATTTATGGCACTGGTTATATTATGCTAAGCATTAGTTTTATTTTGTTTGTTTATTTTTTTTTTTTTTGTTTATACTGTATGTTATGTTGTAATTATTTACTACTGTGATTGAATTGCCAAATGCAATATCTGTGTAATTTTAATATTTTATGTTATATTTATACTTTTTTTTTTGTATTTTATTAGTGTTTTTAGTTGTTACATTTAAATTCCTCACACAAGATTTTTCTTGTATGGAATTTATCTCACTGTATTATACATTTATTGTTTGTTTCATAATAAATAAATAAATTAATTAATTAATTAATAAAATTAAATTAAAAAATTATTATTATTATTATTATTATTATTATTATTATTATTATTATTATTATTATTATTATTATTATTATTATTATTATTATTATTATTATTATTAATAATAATAATAATAATAATATTTCTACAATGAATGCATCTCTTTCTGTTTTATCT
Source organism: Epiperipatus broadwayi (assembly GCA_028023455.1). NCBI lineage: Eukaryota > Metazoa > Onychophora > Udeonychophora > Euonychophora > Peripatidae > Epiperipatus > Epiperipatus broadwayi. The sequence continues at coordinate 18,832,831 of JAQFVV010000008.1, read as the reverse complement.
GATACTGATATAATCTCTGATTCTAGCTCAGTTTCATCTGTTTGTAAAGTCTGTTCTATTGTTATATTGGATCCTATTAACTGTATCAATTGTTATGGTCAATGTCAGGGGAAGTTTCATACCTCTTGTCTTAGATTAAGTAAAGTTGATGCTGATATTTTTCATACGATTGGTTCTGGCTTCTATAAATGTATAGAGTGTAATAATATGTCTAAGGTATTTCTGGCAGATAATATTGCTGATAATCCTGTTTTAGATGATGAGTTTGAGATAGTTAGGTCAACTAATTATATGGATAGTAAAATTGATGGAGATAATTGTGTTAGAAATTCTATTGTAAATGAATTTGATAACAATAAAGATTTTTTGTCCTTACAGTGTCTTTCTAAGGTAGATGTTGACTTATATTTTAATAATGGGAATAATTATGCTTCAAACTCTACTGTAAATGAATTTGACAAAAATAAAATCAGTAATGGAAATAATAATGTTGGAAACTCTCCTGTAAATGAATGTGATGAATATAAAACTGCTTTATTCCTAGATGATCTTTCTAATGTTGAGGCTGATTTATCCCCTAATAATATTGATTTACTTCCTAATAATATTGACATTTCCCAAGATTGGATATAATAGTGTTGGTAGGTTTGCTATAAATGAGTTTGACAATAATAAAGCTGTTTCATCCTTAGACTATCTTTCTAATGTAGATGTTGATATGGATTTATCCACAAATAATATTGACTTATTTCCTAAGATTGGAAATAATAATATTGGAAACTTTGCATTTAATGAATTTGACTCTGCTAATAATTTGGAGAATATAGATAGTTTAATTGACAGTGTTATTCATGATTCTAGCAATTTTTCTTTTGAAATGATTTTATCTCTTCCTATTTCTTTTATATATAATTTAATAATTGAAATGTCTCATCATTGTAGGAATTCTTCAGTGATCGAAGATAAACTTATTAATACTAATGATATTGGTACTCAATGCAAGGTATCATCTTCTGAATATTCTGATCAAATTTTTAGTTCTATTCCTTGAGATTATTCCTCTGCTATTGAAGGTGGTAACATTGTATGTTGATCTTCATCCAATTGCCTTGAAGATCTTGGTAAAAGTATTAATACTAATGATATTGGCACTCAAGGCATTTTGTCATCTTCTGAATATTCTGATCAAATTTTTAGTTCTATTCCTGAAGATTATTCCTCTGCTATTGAAGGTGGGAACATTGTATGTTCATCTTCATCCAATTGCCTTGAAGATCTTGGTAAAAATGTTAATGGTAATGATATTGGCACTCAATGCAAATATCCTGATCAAATTTTTAGTTCTTCCATTGCTAGGGATCATTCTTCTGCTATTGAAGATGGTAGCATTGTATGTTCATCTTCAGCCTATTGCCCTGAAGATCTTGGTGAAAATATCAAATTGGATGAGTGTGTTCCTGAAGTTAGTTTAGTTAGTGATAAAATTAATTATAATAATAATAATAATAATGTATTTAGGAATTTGCCTCATTCCAAATTTAAAAGTAGATGTTTTTATAACTCATCCTGGCTTGAGGTAAATTCCATTAATGATTGCTTTTCTGATTCTGGTTTTTTTTTTCTCATGGTAAATTTAAATCACACATTTTTTTTATGGGGAAAAGAGATAACAGAGGTTTTCCTGTTACTTTATCTTCTTTAAAGTCTGTGAAATCTAAAATACTAAATTATCCAGCTGCAGTTTCTAAAGTCATTCCAGCTCATAATTTACAGAGTGCTTCTTTTATGGACAAAAGATATAATGGAGGTATTCCTGTTATTTTATCTTCTCTAAAGTCATAAAATTCTTAATTATCCTGATACTGCTCCCAAATTTATTCCAGCTTATAGATCACATTCACTTAACTTTCATTCAAATAGTAACTATCGGATAAATCATTCTGGATACTCCTCTTTATCTTCTAGTAAAAATGACTTTTTAAGAACTAAAAAAATTAATATTTCTGATGGATTTAATAAATCTAATTTTGCTAATGTTTATTCTAAGTCTGTTAGACATAAAATTCTTAATTATCCAGATAATGTTCCCAAATTCATTCCAGCTTATAGATCACATTCACTTGACTTTCATTCAAATAGCAACTATCGGTTAAATCATTCTGGATACTCCTCTTTATCTTCTAGTAAAAATGACTTTTCAAGAACTAAAAATATTAATATATCTGATGGATTTAATAAATCTAATTTTGCTAATGTTTATTCTAATACTAATATAACTTATAATAGATATTTTCTTTCTAATATACCAGTAGATCTCAGTTCAAAAGATATTACAGTATTTCTTGAAAATAATTTAAAAACTAGTATTGTTTGTCATAAAGTTAATATGAATAATTCTAAGTCTTCTTGTTTTTATATTTCTGTTTCTGCACATAAACATAATGATATAATATCCCCTCATTTATGGCCTTGTGGTGCTTCTATTTATTTTTTTATGGATCTCTGGCCAATTCTCTAAGCTTTTAAGAGAATTTATTTTGTTTTACTATCTATTTTATTTTTTTTTCTTTATCTCTTTCTTTTTCTCTTTTTGTTTTTATTTGTGTTGTTTCCATTATCTTTGTGGGTAACATGGTAGGCCTTTCTTGTTTTTACATGAATGTCAGAGGTATGAGGACTAAATGTGTTCAAATTAAACAATTTTTTGAAACAGAACATTTTGATCTTATTTTACTTACAGAAACTTGGTTAAATCAACAATTTCCTGATTGTTCTTTTCTTGATGATAGATTCAGTATTTTGCGAACTGACAGATCTATGGATAATATTTCTCGAGGTGGTGGTACTCTGATTGCTCTTCATAAAGATGTTTTTTATAAAGAACTTTATTTTTCTTCTTCTTTTTGTGAATCTACATGGTGTGAAATTACTTTAAATCACAATTTTAAATTTATTTTAGGTAATGTTTACCTCAAACCCACTTTGTCGTTGTTGGAGTTTGATTGTTTTTTGACATCTCTTGAAGATTTTCTGATTGGCTATGATAATATTATTATTACTGGTGATTTAAATATTCCGGATTTATATCAGGGTAGAATTGCTACACACTTTTCTGTTTTGTCTTCTAAGGCTTCTAGAATGTTAAAGTTCTGTAAATTTTTAGGACTTAAGCAATATAACCCATTTGTTAATTCCTATCATTGTACTTTGGATTATATTTTATGTAATTCAACAGTAGTTAGTAATTTTCAAGTTGTTTCTGTTAATTTTCCTATTGATGCTCATCATCCACCTTTTGAGTTTTATATTAATGTTTGTCACTCAAAGATTAATTTTTCTAATATTTCAAGAAAGGATTATGGGAAGGGTAATTATGTTGATTTTTGTAGTAACTTTTCTAAGGTTAATTGGAATTTTTTGTATTCTTTTAATGATGTAAATCATTGCTTGGATGGGTTTTTAAAGATTCTTAATAGTTTTATTGATTTGTATATTCCCAATAAGCGGCCTTTTTATAAGGGTTTTCCTCCTTGGTTTTCATGCGATCTTATTAAAATTATTAAAAGGAAGTCTTATCATCGTAGACTTTATTTTAAAACACAGAATATCTTTTTTTATAATAATTTTGTTAATTTCAGAAGATTGGTGAAGCATGTTTATAAAAGAGATTTGCAGAATTATATTAGAAAAATTGAGGTTAATATTTCTTCTAACCCTAAAGAATTTTGGGATTTCATTAATAAGTCTGGTTTGGGTAAGAAAAAGGTTCAAGCTACTCATGGTTTCACTTTAAGTGCAAATGACTTTTCAAAACATTTTGCTGATGTATATTCATCACATGATACAATATCTTCAAATATTGCATTATTTTGTAATTCTTCAACTGTTCATTGTATGATTGACCATATTTCTAAGGATGATGTTGTTATGGCTATTAAGCGACTTAAAATTCATTCTAGTTTGGGAAATGATAATATTCCTTCATTTATTTACAAAGGGCTAGCTGAATTTATTGCAGTACCTCTTGCATTTATTTTTAATTTATCACTGAACTCTTGTGTTTTTCCTAATGTGCTTAAGTGTGCCAAAATGGTCCCAATTTTTAAGAATGGATCACGTGATTGTATTAATAACTATAGACCTATTTCTGTTTTACATACTATTGCTAGAATTTTTGAGAGGTGTGTTTATAATAAAATTATTTTAGATGTTAGTAAACTCATTTCTTCTTCACAGCATGGTTTTATACCTAATAGATCTGTAGAAACTAATTTGTTAACAATTTATGATCATATAGCTCATGCAATTGAGGACCAGCAGAGACTTGATGTTGTTTATTTTGATTTATCAAAAGCTTTTGATAAAGTAGACCACAGTATTCTTCTTCACAAATTATATCAAATGGGTTTTTCTACTAAGCTTGTTTATTGGTTTCAATCCTTTCTTCATGGTCGTACTGCATACATTAAATTTAATAATACTATTTCATCTAATTTTAAATGTAATTTGGGAGTTCCTCAGGGTAGTATTTTAGCACCTATGCTTTTTAACATTTATATGAATGACCTTAAGGATTGCTTAAAATCTTCTTATCTTTTGTGCTATGCAGATGACTGTAAAATCTTTAGAAGAATCACATCTGTGTTTGATTGCACTCTTCTTCAAAAGGATATAGATAATTTTAGTGCTTGGTGTGATCTAAATAATATGACTGTTAATTTCAGTAAATGTTCCTTAGTCTCGTATTCTAAAAAATCTGAAGTTTTGCATTTTTCTTATTTTATTAATTCTCACAAAATTATTTCTGTTGAATCCCAAAAAGATTTGGGAGTTATATTTTCTAGTAATGGATCCTTTCTTCCTCATTTGGAAATGATTATTGGTAAGGCTTTAAAAATTATAGGTACTATTCTAAGGTTTGGTTATCATTTCAGTGGTGATACAAAATTTAAATTATTTTTATCATTGGTTCTTCCCATCATTGAATATTGTTCAGTCATTTGGAATCCTAGCTCTAAACAGGGATGTAATTTATTACAATCAGTGAGTAATAAGTTTTCTAAATATGTTTCTTTGGGAAATAAAACTGTTGTTCATCTTTCTTCTAGAAGACAATATAGAGATCTTAAATATCTTTATAAACTTGTTAATAAAATAGTTCTTTTATCTAATACAATTTCTACTGTTATAATTAGATCTCATGTGCATGATACTCGGTCTGCTTCTGTTTGTTACATTAAAACTTGTCATTCCAATGTTCTTAGATTTTCTCCTTTATTTAGGCTACCATCTTTATATAATCAGATTTGTAGTAATATTAATTACTTCAATTTAGATTATAATCAATTTTGTAATGTTATTAAATTTAAATGTCAGATTTGATTGGTTTAACTTGATTTTGTTTATATATATATATTAAATTAAATTTTTTTTTTTTTATTTTGTTATGTGCTTTATATTTATCCCTTTTATTTATTTGTTACTATTAATGTCTTAATAATAATTGTTTATATGCTGATATTTAATTTTACTTTAGATTTTTAAATGTGTTAATTATCTTTTATTGAAATATGGCACATAATTATATTAATAATTTGTCATTTAAACTCATTTATGTATTTATATATTATTATTATTATTATTATTATTATTGTTATTATTATGTATTATTATTATTATTATTATTATTATTATTATTATTATTATTATTATTATTATTATTATTATTATTATTATTATTATTATTATTATTATTATTATTATTATTATTATTATTATTATTATTATTATTATTATTATTATTATTATTATTATTATTATTATTATTATTATTATTATTATTATTATTATTATTATTATTATTATTATTATTATTATTATTATTATTATTATTATTATTATTATTATTATTATTATTATTATTATTATTATTATTATTATTATTATATATTATATTATTATATATAATATAAAAAAATAAAAAATATTAAAAATTATTATTATTATTATTATGTTTCAAAAGGCCTTTATTGTCTCAAAAGAATTACAAATTTTGCATTTACATAGTTTGTCTACATATAATATCCTGGATTGTCCATTATCATTTGAACACCATTAGCAAATCAATTACTTATAACAGAAAGGAAAAAATTGTTGCTAAATTGTCCTTGTTGCTAATTTGACATGCATATCCTTCTAAGTTTTTTTATAATGTTTAATTTCCTCAATTCACTATAACATAGATCTAATCTTAAGTAATGACCAGGTTGCTGCATAAATGTCAGGTCTGGCCAGTGTCTTATCCCTTTTCTGTATTATTTCAAGTTTATTTGAAAAAGTAGCTGGATGTCTCCTGGAATTGTTACCAATTAGGAAAGTGCATCTAGTACACCAGTATGCATATAGCACAAAGGTTGCTGCCCTGACACTTGGTGTTAATCCTTCTCTAAATGCAGAAATTAATTGATGCATTGTTACATTAGACTTCCTGTAACTGCTAGTTATGAGATTTCTTATCTGCCTAAGTCCCTCACAGTGATATAGCAGATGTGATAGGGTTTCCTCAGCTCGATGGCATAACCCACAAAAGGGATCAATTGACGTATACAGTCTTTTATGGCAAAGAAAATATGTGGTAGGTAATGCAGATAGATTAAGTTTTATTAGAAAATTGAAAAACTTTGGTTCTAAGGCCCATCGTTTATACCTTTTAACCAGTTGCTTATTATTAATTCCCAGTATTGGTTCTAAAGCAATTGTGTTATTATCTTCATGTATTAGTTCATAAATTTCCCAGTATTTGTATTTATTAATAAATTGCTCTGGGATTTTTGATTCTGTTTTACAAAGATGTATTAATTGTTCAAAATATGATAATTTTTTTGGTGGTGGTTTATCAGTTGGAATGACCTCTATGAGCTGCTTAATTTTTGGAAATTGTTTAACAATATCAATTATATTGTTCCTCATTCTCTGTTTTGCAAAAATACCAATATCATGTAACCCCAAACCATTTTTATTCAGTGGCTGACATAGTTTTGCCATTGATATTGCCATGACTTTCCTTGACCATAGTAGCTGATTGCAAATGGTCTTAATTTTGGAGATAAAAGCTTTTGAGAAAGCAACCACTGGCATAAAGTAAACTATCTTAGTCATCATCAAACTATTAATCAATTGAATCTTAGAATATACTGACATATAGGTATTGGCTAGAGAGTCTGCTATTTTCTGTATTTCATTTTTCAATTTGTTCTGCAAATGACATCTCATTCCAGTAGTCCCTAGATGGAATGGAAATCCAAGGAATGAGCCTGGCTTTGCCTGGAAAATGGATGTACATGGCCTTCCTGTGAATATAGTCCATGCTGCTGTTTTTTCTGGATTGAAACTTAGTTTAAATTCCTTTGAGTATTCTTCTAAAATCATCTGTAGTTTTGGTATCTGCCTTTTTGATTTCAGGAAAACTGTAATATCATCCATGTATGCAATGCAGGTCAATTTTTGACCTGTTCCTGGGATCTCCATTCCCTCAAATGCCTGTTGTAATCGGACAAGAAGGGGATTTATATATAAAATAAATAAGATGGCACTAAGTGGAGACCCTTGTGAAAGTGATTTAGTTGGTGTGAAAGCTGGTGAATTTCTGCCATTTAGAGTAATGTGAAGCTCACGATTTAAGAGTAAATTTGTTATAACATATATATGTGATTTTGGCATTTCAGTGTCATTCAATAATCTCAACAGTATAGATATATCAACATTGTCAAAAGCCGAAGCAATATCCAGCTGTACAACAATCGGGCCATATCTTTTCTTTTCTCTAACTGATGTCAAAATAGCCTTAAATAACATAGCAGCTTGTGTGGTAGATGAATGTTTTTTAGCAAATTGAGCTGGTGAAATCATCGGTAAAATAAATGGTTCTATTTTATCTTTAATTACTTTCTCTAAAATCTTTATGGGCAATGGACCCATTGATATTGGCCTTATCTCTGATAACAAAGGAATGGGCTTTTTTTTTATTAAACGGCACGATCGCGATTGTATTAACTCCCTCCATTGTTATTATTCCCTGCGATAAATAATTTGCCAGCTGACACAGGCATTTGCTAGTCAGCTTGTCAAGGTGTTTTAATATGAACAGTGGAATTCCAGGGCTTCCTGGGTGACAGTTGTTGTCCATTTTATTCATTTTCATTATAAAATCATCTATAGTATATGGTGATTCAGTCTCTGCCATTCCAAATACATTTGGCTGGTATTGTATCAATTTTCCTGGTCCCAGCTTATCTTTAAAATAGTTAAGAATTGGTAAGATCATATTATTTCCAGTAAATGTTTCATTGTTTATTTTAATTGCTAATGGCACTTTGATTTCAGGTCCCCTCCCTAATGCCCATCTAATATATTGCCGAGTCCATGTGTGTTGATGCATTAGGCATATTCTACTTTTTTTATTTTTTAAATAGCTCTTCAGTGTTTCACATGCTTTGTTATAAGCATTTGTTAGTATATGTATACGTTTCTGTGTGTGTTGATTAGGGGTTATGGCCACAATACGTTTATGAATTTGTTCTGCAAGCTTCAACAACCCTGAGGGAGGTGGCTGATTTTTCACTATATGATTAATGTTAAATGACAGGATATTAATGTAAGCTAAATATTGCTGTATTGGGTTAAAGGTCATTGAAAGAATCTTATTCCACATAATATAAGTCTCTGAAAAAATAAATTCGGGTGTTAAGGTTGGAATCAACATTCTTATTGTTCTAGTTAATTGCATTCTAGAGACTTGTATATTACTGAGGTCAATTGATATGAACTGAGCTGAGTGATCAGAAATTGCTGAAGGGATTAACTTCATGCTTATTAGATGATGAAACACTGGAGAGTAAAAACAAAGATCAATTAATGATGAAAATCGGCCATTATGAAATGAAACAGCATCTTCAGGTAAGTAACCCCTTGCACTCATCAATGGAATTGATAATTTATGTATCCACTTATTTACAAACTCATCATATGTTACATTGCAGTCTCCAATCAAAATTGTTGGATTAGCTGTAGATCCCAGTGTTGAATTAATTGTGGCAATTATTGTATTTATTTTATATTTTTGCAATGGCATATAAACAAAGATTACATTTATTTTAATTATTTTGTGAAATAAAGTAATGATTAATAGATTTGCATCAATGTATATGATTTGAAAATTGGTAAACTGGCAAGCAGTAGCTATCAAAAGACCTGTCCCAGCTGATGGAGAGGTAGAGTCTCTTGAACATGCAACAAAGCCCTCACTATTTAGAAATTTTGCTGGATCAATTTGTGACCCTGCATAAATTTTGGTTTCAAGCAGTCCCATTATATGAGGTTTTGTTTCCTTGATCCATTGTTTCAACTTAAATATCTTTTCTATTGAATTCAAACCCCATACATTAAAAGAAGCAATTTTAATTTTCATTTATAAAAATTTACTTTTTACTTTGAATTTATTTAAATTTACTTTATCTTTAATTATCCTTATTTTAGGCTGTCTATCAATTGTAAATCTTGGGCATCTTTGAACTCACTTTCAGTTTCAACATCAGTATATCTGTCCATTTGATACCGTTCTCCTGTGTCATCAAACATAAGCTCTCCTAATTTTAGCTTTTTTCCTGTTTTCCTGTTTTTTTGGGGTCTTCCTGGCTTTCTCTTCTGTTCACTATTAACCTGAGTAACTTGCTGCATATTTGGCATTATTGTCTGAGTAATCTCAGTATTCGTATTGTTCCTAGTTCTTTGTTTTTTAGATAATTCCAGTTCTTCATCCAAATTCATATTCTCTTCATTATATTGCTTCCCATCAACATTTTTTTAATGTGTGTTTGTCTATATTTTTTTCTAAAGCTTTAACCACATGCATTTGTATATCATTCCCTTTTTTTTCTTTTACTTTTGTATTATTTATCTTAAGGTACACTTTTTCCTCCAACCTTAATGAAGAATCTGGAATCTCCCCAATTTTGCTATCATCATTATTTACATTTGCAGTTTCATTTTCTTGCTTATCTGTATTCATATGTGTTTGTATAGAATTTTTTTCCTTTTCACTTCCTTGAGTTCCCACATCCGATGTCAGTATTTGCTTTACATCTCTTTGTTTATAGCTTGTTTTCTTTTCTAGTCTTTCTTCTGATAAATCAAATCCTTTGTTATTTCCGTTCTTTGGACAGTCTATAATCAAATGGCTTCTTTCTCCACAGCCAAAACATTGTGGTCTTAGCCCTTTAATGTTTAAGTATAATACTGCTCCCTGATCCATAATTTGCCTTGGAATTTCTTCTGGTTTAATATGCTGGTGCAGCTTTATCTTAAAATGATAACTGTTGGTGTATATAAGTGTTGGTGTATCATTGCACAAGATTTGCTTAATGTATATTGCATGCCCAAATGGTTGGACCATACTTTTGAAATCACGAATGCTAAACCCAAAATACGCATTTTTAATGATTCCTGAGCAATAATTTTGCAGATTTTCATCAACAACAATCATTACGTATCCACCAATTGTTTTTATTTGTGATTTAAATCTCATTTTTTGATTTTCATTGAAAAATTGTATAGCTATATATCGCGAGTTTGAATGTTCACCAATTTCTGAGATTGAATCCCATAAGTTTTCTTCTGTTAGTTTTTGATATAATAACTCTTTGTGAAATTTATATAATGTTAGATTTCTATCTGTAATTGCCAGCACTAATGATTTATTAGAAAAGAATTTTTTAAAAGATTCATATAACTTGTTTGGTATTGTGTTATTAAACTGGATGTTTATTTCTTGAATTTCTTCTTCTGTCCAATTATCTTCAGTTTGTTCTGCTAAATGATTAGGTGTCTCATCTTCATTTTCTAAACTTAGTTCAAAAATGTCTAATGAATTGGCTCTCCTAAATCTGCCTATTTGTCCTTCCCCTCCATTTTTTTGTTCTCTTGCTGTATAATATTTTCTAATATTGCTTTTTGTGGTTTCATTGCAGCAATATTTGCATAAGATTTTTTTTTCCTTACTGGCTTCTGCAACTGATTTGACATCTGTATTGTTATTTCTTTTACTAACAACGCAATTGTTATCTGCAGACGCCATTTCAACTAGATGACTAGATTTTCTTAGGACAAAATAATAAAAAAAAAACCTTACTTTGTTAACAGCGTCTTTTCTTATAATCCGGAAATCGATTATAATTTTCAAAATTATAATATTTTTAAACTAATAATTAGATTCTGTTTGCCTTTAATGAAGTACATTCACGAGCTGTTGTAAGTTTGTTCCTACTTATTGACAGCAAAACCGCACTACATTATTATTATTATTATTATTATTATCATCTTTAAACTTGTTTTGAAATATATGTTTATATGGAAATTTGCTTATGGATATCTAAAGTATTACAGATACAATGTATACAATTGAATATTTTATTTATATATATATTACTTCACTTTTATAATATATAATGGCACCTTTTTTATAATTTATAATAAGACATGCCACCATTTTCTATAGTATGTTCTTTGTGTTTATGCTATGTTTATGGAAGACAAAAACATTTGAAATGTTCTGGTTTTTGTGGTTTAAAGTATCATTTGGATTGTTACAAGCTAAGGAATGACAACAATTTTAAAGATGATAATTCTTTTGCTCATGATTTTGTATGTGATTATTGTTCTAATTGCTATAATTATAATTATGAGGTAGAAAATCCTGATAGTTTACCTAATGCATCATCTGGTATTAATGTAGAAAGTGATTCTGATTCTTTTATGGATTTAATAAATGGTTCCTCTGCACATAGATCAGACTTAAGTATTGATAACATTAAATGCAATTATTGTAATGAAGATTTGTCTGATATGTCTGGGGGAATTAAGTGCTCTGGTATATGTCATGGTTATTTTCATCTTTCGTGTTTGAAATTATCTAAGTTTGATGCAGAAAATTTTAAATCAGTTGGTTTAGGGTTTTTTTTCAGTGTAAAGAATGTAATAAATTTACCTACTAAATTGGATCAAATGACTGTTGAGGAAATTCAATTAAAAGATAATAAAGATCTTTTAGAATCGGAATCAAATTTATTGATTGAAAAAATTTTTGAAAAAGAAGACTTTATGAGAGATACTGTCATGGATTCTACTGATAGTTTTTTAAATAGTGATATTGAACCAACTTCCAATTTGGAGATTGTTAATATACATCAAAGTATTGAAAATATTATAAATCCATCTAATTTTACTATTGAATTGTTACAATCTATGTCTCTTCAGGAGATATATAGTTTGATAATGAATATGGCTAAAATTTGTGATAATTGTTCAAATATTACTAATAAAAATATTACTGTCAATAATATAGGAATACAATGTGATTTATTGGAAGGTCATATTTCTAATGATAATACCAATATTGCAATCTCCAGTAATATAAAATCAAGTCCATCTTTAACTGGAAATGATAATTTTTTACATCCTAAAATTTTGAGTAATAATAATAATGGCGATTATGACATTTCAGATAGTAATTTTCACATTATGGACTTTGATCAGGTTGGTGACTCTGAAGTTATCTCCAAACCTTCTTTGTTTGACATATCTGATGAAAATAAAAATACTTCTTGCATTGACTATGAAAAAAATAATAACAGACTTAACTTCAATAAGTGGGAATTTGATAAAGATAATAAAGAAATACTTAATCAAGATATTTCCTTTTATAGTGAAAATGTGCATTCCAAAGTTAATAGCTTTACAAAGAATAATGTGAAAAAATTTTACCCAACGAGAGTGTTTAAACAGTCAGCCAAACATCAACAACATTTATTTGCATTAAATGATAAAGAAAATCCTAATAAGCTTCCTAACTTTTATATTAATAATTCCAAATCTAAATGTTTTACTAATTTTCATAAAAAAAATTATCTTTTAAATAATAAGTGTATAAATAATCAAAATTACAATTCGCAATTTTCAGGGTTAAATGATGGTTTAAGATTTAATTTCTATCAAAAACGGTTTAATAAAACTATTAATGCTCCAAATGTTAAAACTTTTTGGAATAATAACAAATACAATATAGGTTATGATAAATATAATAAATACTTTCTTTCTAATATGCCTGCAAAGATTAGATCATCAGAAATTAAAACAATTTTGGAAAATAAATTTCAGGTTAAAATTGTGTGTTATAAAATTAACATGTTCAATAATAGATCTTCCAGTTTTTATAAACATGGTGAGTTTATTTCATCTGATTTTTGGCCTCGCGGTTCTTCTCTTTCCTTTTTCTATGGTAATTTGGCCTGTAAATTAATACTTCTTGATTGATTTATTAATATTTATAAAAAAAAAAGGGAATATATATATATTTTAATTTATTTTACTGGATATGGGTGGTTTTTCTTGTTTTTATGCCAACATTAGAGGAATGAGAACTAAATTGAATCAAATAAAAAGTTTTTTTTGTTCAGAAGATTGATTTTATCTTTCTCACAGAAACATGGCTAAATGACCAAATTTATGATGATACATTTTTAGATGATAGATATAAAGTTTTTCGTGCAGATAGATGTCATGAAGTAATTAAAAGAGGAGGGGGCACTCTTATTGCCATCAGGAAAGAGATTGTTCATAAATCTGTGCTTTTGAATTATAGATTTTGTGAATCAACATGATGTGAGATCTCCCTTGATCATCATAAAAAAATATTATTAGGGAACATTTATATAAGGCCAGCCTTGTCTTTCTCTGACTTGGATGCTTTACTTTGTACTTTTGAAGAATTTTTGATTAATTATAAAATGAATATTATTATTACTGGAGATTTTAACATTCCCTGAGTTATTTGATAATGCTTCTTTTGATATTTCTTCATTATCACACAAAGCATATAGGATGCTGCAATTCTTTAATTTTTTTAATTTGAAATAGCATAATTCCCATTTAAATTCTTATAGTAGAATACTTGATTATGTTCTGAGTAACTTACCTGAGATTAAATGTTTTTGTGTTTCTCTTAATTTTCCTATAGATTTACATCACCCACCTATTGAATTTTTTGTTAAAATAAATTATTTTAAGTGGCATGTTCCTTTAAATATTAAAAGATGTTATAAAAAGGGGGATTATATGGGTCTGTGTAAGACAATTTCTAATTTTGATTGGAGCCCGTTATATTCCTCAACAGATGCTAATTATAATATGGACTTTTTTAATCAAGTATTTAATGATCTAATTGATTTTTATATACCAAAAAAACGTGACTCTCACAATTTTTATTTCCCTTTTTGGTTCTCAGATAAACTTAAAAAAATTATTAGAAGGAAATTGTATCATCATAAGCAGTACATTAAAACACGAAATATACTTTTTTACAATAATTTTATTAATTATAGAAGATTGGTTAAAGCTATTCAGAAAATTCATTTTCAAAACTATATTAAAAATATGGAGCTCAATTTGTCAGATAATCCTAAAGAATTTTGGTCTTTTATTAAAACTTCTGGCATTACCAAAAGAAAATCTCAAATGGATTATAATTCATCTTTATGTGCTGATGACTTTTCAGTTCACTTTTCTGAATTATTTGGTAATTCTCAACTATCTGGGTTTAATTTGATCAAGGGATGTTTTAATGATAGCATTTCTATCGATTGTTTCAACAATAATGATATTATATCAGCTGTCAAAGAACTCAAAACACATTCAAGTATAGGTTATGACAATATACCTTCTTTCATTTATAAAGGTTGTGTAGAATATATTGCTGCTACTTTATGTTATATTCTTAATTGTTCCATTAAAAATTGTATTTTTCCTAACTCTCTAAAACTTGCCAAAGTTATACCTATTTTTAAAAATGGTTTAAAAGATAATGTTAATAATTATAGACCAATTTCTGTGCTTCATACAGTTGCACGCATATTTGAAAGATGTGCTTATAAGAAAATTGTTAATGACATAAATAAGATTTTGGTTCCTGTGCAACATGGTTTTTTACCTGGAAGATCAACTGAAACTAATCTTTTAACAATAACTGATCACATTGCTAATGCCTTTGAAAATCAATGTCATTTAGATGTAGTTTATTTTGATTTATCCAAGGCATTTGATAAAGTGGATCATTCTAGGTTGCTTTTCAAAATGTATAAATTAGGTTTTTCCTATAATTTGTTTGCATGGTTTGAATCTTTTATTAAGAAGAGAACAGCTTATGTAAAGTTTAAGAATAATTCTTCTAATCCATATTATTGTAATATAGGAGTACCTCAGGGCAGTATCCTTGCACCATTATTGCTTAACATTTATATTGATGATTTGGGAGAGAGTTTAGAATTTTCGCATATTTTGTGTTATGCAGATGATTGTAAAATTTTTAGGAATATAAACTCAATTAATGATTGCATATTATTACAAAAAGATATCAATAAATTTTGTGAAATGGTGTAGAGATAATAAAATGGATATTAATATGGATAAGTGTTCAACAGTTTCTTATTCCAAAAAATCTGAAATGATAATTTGTCCTTATTATATTGAAGATCATAATATAAAATTTGTTGATATTCAGAAAGACCTTGGAATTATTTTTGCAAGCAATGGATCATTTCATCATCATATTGAAAATGTAGTAAATAAGGCTTTTAAAATTATGGGTGCAATTTTAAGGCATGGTAGACAATTTAGTAGTTTTACAAAATATAAATTATTTCTCTTTTTGGTTTTGCCAATTTTGGAATATGGATCTGTTGTTTGGAATCCCAGTTCCAAATGAGATATTATTAAAATTCAATTGGTTTATGACAAATTTTCTAAGTACATTAAATTAAAAGACCATTATCTATCCCTATCCATTAGAAGAAAAATGAGAGATCTTAAAATTTTATATAACCTTGTGAATCAAAAAATTATATTAACTAACAAAATTTCAAATATTGCTTTTAATAATTGTTTACATAAAACACGGACATTTACTTTATTTTATATTAAGGTTTGTCGCTCTTAACATATTAAAATTTTCACCTCTGTTTCGTTTGCCTAATACCTATAATCATGATTTTATTAATGAAAATATTTTTTCTTTAGACTTTAAACAATTTGTTAGTTATCTCATAAAAAAGTATGGCATATAATTATATTATTTTCATCATTTTTACTCATTTATGTATATTATTTATGTATATTATTGTATAGTTATTATAGTGCAATTCTGTAATTGGCTTAATGCTGTAGTTTTGTACGGTAAATAAATTGAATTGAATTGAATTGAATTATTATTATTATTATTATTATTATTATTATTATTATTATTATTATTATTATTATTATTATTATTATTATTATTATTATTATTATTATTATTATTATTATAAAGTGATAATGATACGAATACTAGTAATAAAAATGATACGAATAAAGCAAATAAAATTAAAAATATACAGAAAAATAATTCTGATATAGATACTAAATTAATGCTACAGAATGCAGAAAGTAAAGATACTAATGATGGTTTTATTACAGTATCATATAAAAAGAAAACTAAGAGAAAGAAAGCAAATAAAATAGCCGTAATGGGAATTCAAGAAAATCATAATATTTTTTCTGTAAAACCAAGAATAATTTATAAAAAAAATTTTCTCACAAGAATTAATATAACAATGAATGAGACAGACATTATTAATCATCTAACAGATAAACTTAAAACGTCAGTTGTTTGTCATAAAATACCATCTGAAAATAAAAAATATGCATCTTTTTACATTTCAGTAGATGAACAATATGCAGAACATATGATAAACCCAGAGCTTTGGCCATATTGATCTGTATTACTTCCTTTTTATGGAAGATTACATAAATTGAATTCATTGAATGAAAATGATGTTACCAAAGAGGTGAATGACATACAAATTAGACATGATAAAATATTACAATCTATACATTCTAAACAAATTATTATTAATGAATAATAAACTACTAACTATTTACTTACAAAATGTAAGAGGATTACGAACAAAGTTATGTAAGATTAAACATAAAATTTTAACAGAAGAATATGACATTATTTGTTTAACAGAGACATGGCTAAAGGAAGATATATATAACGAATATTTAATAGATGATAGATATAGTGTCTTTAGAAATGATAGACCAATATCCATTGCTACAAGAGGTGGAGGTGTATTAGTTGCTTTTAAGAAATATATTAATTGTAAATGTATACATATTCCAGGTTTCCTTTTTGATACACTATGGATTGAAATTGAATTAAATAATTCTAAATTATTATTGGGAAATATGTATATTCCACCTAATGTTTTACAGAAATATTTAAAATCAAGTTTTGAAGCATTAGAGTCATTTCTAGTTTCATATGAACATAAAATATTAATTATGGGAGATTTAAACATTGCATATTATGGAAACAATGTTTACCAAAATAATACCACATTTAATGATTTAATGCAACTACTTAAATTTTTGAATTTAAAACAGATCAATGATGTATACAATAATAATGGATATATATTAGATTTAATAATCACAAATTATGAATTTATTCATATACAAAAATGTGAATACCCTTTAGTACCTGAAGATTATCATCATTTTGCACTAGAAATTGAATTGGTATTAAACATTAAAATAGCTAAATTTAAATCTTTAACTAAAAAAAACTACGCAAAAGGAAATTATTTTGGTTTATATAAAGCAATTAAACATATAAACTGGGAAGAAATTTATAACAATATGGATGCTTCAATAGCAGCAGAAAATTTTCAAAAATTATTATTTGATGTAGTGAATAGATTTATTCCAATGAAACATATTAAATCTACTAAATATCCTAAATGGTTTTCAAACAAACTTATAAAATGTATAAAGAGAAAGCGATATTTTTATAATTTATTCAAAAAATATCAAGATAGAATGTTTTTAAATAACTTTAAAAATTATAGATTTTTGATAAGAAAATTGGAAAAACATTTTTATTTATATATGAGAAACATACAAAATAACATTAGTAACAATCCAAGACAATTTTGGGATATCATGAAAGAACATCTTAAAGTTAGAAATAAAGAAACAACAGATATTAAGCCAGATGATTTTATGAAATATTTCTCGTCACAAATGATTAATAATAATATAAATTCATATAGTTATAATTTTACTAATGATCTTATAAGTAATAATAATTTAATAAGTATATCTAATCTGAGTAAGGATGAGATTATAATGGCATCTAAATCTTTAAAAAATAAAAGAAGTATTGCACATGATGATATGCCTATATTTATTTATAAAGGCTGTATTGAACTTTTAGCTCCTATTTTAGTATATATATTTAATTTGGCTCTAAAAACATCTATTTTTCCTGATTGTTGGAAAATTGCAAAAATATGTCCAATTTATAAATCTGGAAAAAAATCAGATATATCTAATTTTAGACCTATCTCTTTGTTACCAATTTGTGGTAAAATTTTGGAAAAATCAATTTATAATAGGATTATACATCAATTAAAAAATATTATTCCTTCATTTATACATGGTTTTCTACCAGGAAGATCTATTGAAACAAATTTATTACACATATCAGATGTTATATCACAAGTTATTGATTCTCAAAGTCAACTTGATGTTATCTATTTTGACTTATCTAAAGCTTTTGATAAAGTAGATCATAATATTTTATTAACAAAAGCAGATAATATTGGATTATCAATTAATCTTACAAAATTATTAAAGTCTTTTCTTATTAATAGAAAGAATTATATTTATATTAATGGAGAATCTTCTTTTATGGTCACTTATGAATGTGGAATACCCCAAGGAAGTATTTTAAGTCCTATTCTTTTTGCCATTTATATTTCTGATTTGTCTTCTGTAATAACTGAGAAAAATATATTATGTTATGCAGATGATATTAAAATCTTTTTAGTGATTAGACATAAAAATGATCATAAAATATTGCAAAATTATATTAATAATTTTTGTGATTGGTGCCATATCAATAATATGCAAATAAATACAAAAAAATGTAATTCAATGTCTTATACAAAGAAAACAACAATTAGTAATAATCAATATAATGTTAATGGGAACAAAATTATGAAAACATTTAAACAGAAAGATCTGGGTATCATCTTCACAAGTTATTATAAATTTAGTGAGCATATTCAAACAGTAGTTAATAAATCTCTTAAAATTATGGGCATGATTTTGAGATCAAACATTCAATTTACAATAGAGATATATAGATTACTATTTAATACTTTAATTGTACCTGTTCTGCATTATGGTTCTATTATTTGGAACCCATACAATCAAATAAATATATGTAAATTACAAAAAATACAAAATAAATATTTTAAATATATTTATAAAAATAAAATATATACTAAGAAAGTAAATAATATGTATAATAAAAGACTATTGATGGACATGTCATTTTTATTTAAATTAATACATGGAACTGTATCCTTAGAATATGCAATCACAAAAATTGCAATTAGGATTCCATCTTATAATTCTAGATGTCATGATTTGTTTTATTTACCTATATTAAAACATTCAATTAATTCACCATTGTATAGATTGCAACTAGAGTATAATCAAAAGTTTTCAGATATCGATATTTTTTCTTTAAACTATAAACAATTTAAGGACAAAATAAAAGCAATCTTACAATGACAATAATGTAAATAGTATTTTTACATATCTGTATGTACAACTTTGTAATTTATAATACAGATATATATTACTTTGTAAATGCTTGTGGCCTTGTTTGAGCTGTTTATTTATGAATAAATTGAATTGAATCGAATTGAAGAATTATTATTATTATTATTATTATTATTATTATTATTATTATTATTATTATTATTATTATTATTATTATTATTATTATTATTATTATTATTATTATTATTATTATTATTATTATTATTATTATTATTATTATTATTATTATTATTATTATTATTATTATTATTATTATTATTATTATTATTATTATTATTATTATTATTATTATTATTATTATTATTATTATTATTATTATTATTATTATTATTATTATTATTATTATTATTATTATTATTATTATTATTATTATTATTATTATTATTATTATTATTATTATTATTATTATTATTATTATTATTATTATTATTATTATTATTATTATTATTATTATTATTATTATTATTATTATTATTATTATTATTATTATTATTTAAATCAGCATTTATTTTTTACAGTGTCTGTATACAATTGTAATTACATTCATATCTGCCTTTCAAGCCAAATTGTGCAAACGCTTTTGCGAGTGTTAAATAATAAATGAATACCGTCTGACCAATACAAGTTATTCATTTATTATTTAACACTCGCAAAAGCGTTTGCACAATTTGGCTTGAAAGGCCGATATGAATGTAATAATAATATTAATAATGATAATAATATTATTATTATTATTATTATTATTATTATTATTATTATTATTATTATTATTATTATTATTTCTGCTGCAGTTCCTAAAGTCATTCCAGCTCATAATTTACAGAGTGCTTCTTTTATGAACAAAAGATATAATGGAGGTATTCCTGTTAATTTATCTTCTCTAAAGTCTATTAGTCATAAAATTCTTAATTATCCTGATACTGCTCCCAAATTTATTCCAGCTTATAGATTACATTCACTTAACTTTCATTCAAATAGTAACTATCGGATAAATCATTCTGGATACTCCTCTTTATCTTCTAGTAAAAATGACTTTTTAAGAACTAAAAAAATTAATATTTCTGATGGATTTAATAAATCTAATTTTGCTAATGTTTATTCTAAGTCTGTTAGACATAAAATTCTTAATTATCCAGATAATGTTCCCAAATTCATTCCAGCTTATAGATCACATTCACTTGACTTTCATTCAAATAGCAACTATCGGTTAAATCATTCTGGATACTCCTCTTTATCTTCTAGTAAAAATGACTTTTCAAGAACTAAAAATATTAATACATCTGATGGATTTAATAAATCTAATTTTGCTAATGTTTATTCTAATACTAATATAACTTATAATAGATATTTTCTTTCTAATATACCAGTAGATCTCAGTTCAAAAGATATTACAGTATTTCTTGAAAATAATTTACAAACTAGTATTGTTTGTCATAAAGTTAATATGAATAATTCTAAGTCTTCTTGTTTTTATATTTCTGTTTCTGCACATAAACATAATGATATAATATCCCCTCATTTATGGCCTTGTGGTGCTTCTATTTCTTTTTTTTTATGGATCTCTGGCCAATTCTCTAAGCTTTTAAGAGAATTTATTTTGTTTTACTATCTATTTTATTTTTATTTTTTTCTTTATCTCTTTCTTTTTCTCTTTTTGTTTTTATTTGTGTTGTTTCCATTATCTTTGTGGGGAACATGGTAGGCCTTTCTTGTATTTACATGAATGTCAGAGGTATGAGAACTAAATGTGTTCAAATTAAACAATTTTTTGAAACAGAACATTTTGATCATATTTTACTTACAGAAACTTGGTTAAATCAACAATTTCCTATTTGTTCTTTTCTTGATGATAGATTCAGTATTTTGCGAACTGACAGATCTATGGATAATATTTCTCGAGGTAGATGTTTTTTATAAAGAACTTTATTTTTCTTCTTCTTTTTGTGAATCTACATGGTGTGAAATTACTTTAAATCACAATTTTAAATTTATTTTAGGTAATGTTTACCTCAAACCCACTTTGTCGTTGTTGGAGTTTGATTGTTTTTTGACATCTCTTGAAGATTTTCTGATTGGCTATGATAATATTATTATTACTGGTGATTTAAATATTCCGGATTTATATCAGGGTAGAATTGCTACACACTTTTCTGTTTTGTCTTCTAAGGCTTCTAGAATGTTAAAGTTCTGTAAATTTTTAGGACTTAAGCAATATAACCCATTTGTTAATTCCTATCATCGTACTTTGGATTATATTTTATGTAATTCAACAGTAGTTAGTAATTTTCAAGTTGTTTCTGTTAATTTTCCTATTGATGCTCATCATCCACCTTTTGAGTTTTATATTAATGTTTGTCACTCAAAGATTAATTTTTCTAATATTTCAAGAAAGGATTATGGGAAGGGTAATTATGTTGATTTTTGTAGTAACTTTTCTAAGGTTAATTTGAATTTTTTGTATTCTTTTAATGATGTAAATCATTGCTTGGATGGGTTTTTAAAGATTCTTAATAGTTTTATTGATTTGTATATTCCCAATAAGCGGCCTTTTTATAACGGTTTTCCTCCTTGGTTTTCATGCGATCTTATTAAAATTATTAAAAGGAAGTCTTATCATTGTAGACTTTATTTTAAAACACAGAATATCTTTTTTTATAATAATTTTGTTAATTTCAGAAGATTGGTGAAGCATGTTTATAAAAGAGATTTGCAGAATTATATTAGAAAAATTGAGGTTAATATTTCTTCTAACCCTAAAGAATTTTGGGATTTCATTAATAAGTCTGGTTTGGGTAAGAAAAGGGTTCAAGCTCCTCATGGTTTCACTTTAAGTGCAAATGACTTTTCAAAACATTTTGCTGATGTATATTCATCACATGATACAATATCTTCAAATATTGCATTATTTTGTAATTCTTCAACTGTTCATTGTATGATTGACCATATTTCTAATGATGATGTTGTTATGGCTATTAAGTGACTTAAAATTCATTCTAGTTTGGGAAATGATAATATTCCTTCATTTATTTACAAAGGGCTAGCTGAATTTATTGCAATACCTCTTGCATTTATTTTTAATTTATCACTTAACTCTTGTGTTTTTCCTAATGTGCTTAAGTGTGACAAAATGGTCCCAATTTTTAAGAATGGATCACGTGATTGTATTAATAACTATAGCCCTATTTCTGTTTTACATACTATTGCTAGAATTTTTGAGAGGTGTGTTTATAATAAAATTATTTTAGATGTTAGTAAACTCATTTCTTCTTCACAGCATGGTTTTATACCTAATAGATCTGTCGAAACTAATTTGTTAACAATTTATGATCATATAGCTCATGCAATTGAAGACCAGCAGAGACTTGATGTTGTTTATTTTGATTTATCAAGAGCTTTTGATAAAGTAGACCACAGTATTCTTCTTCACAAATTATATCAAATGGGTTTTTCTACTAAGCTTGTTTATTGGTTTCAATCCTTTCTTCATGGTCGTACTGCATACATTAAATTTAATAATACTATTTCATCTAATTTTAAATGTAATTTGGAGTTCCTCAGGGTAGTATTTTAGCACCTATGCTTTTTAACATTTATATGAATGACCTTAAGGATTGCTTCAAATCTTCTTATCTTTTGTGCTATGCAGATGACTGTAAAATCTTTAGAAGAATCACATCTGTGTTTGATTGCACTCTTCTTCAAAATGATATAATTTTAGTGCTTGGTGTGATCTAAATAATATGACTGTTAATTTCAGTAAATGTTCCTTAGTCTGATATTCTAAAAAATCTGAAGTTTTGCATTTTTCTTATTTTATTAATTCTCACAAAATTATTTCTGTTGAATCCCAAAAAGATTTGGGAGTTATATTTTCTAGTAATGGATCCTTTCTTCCTCATTTGGAAATGATTATTGGTAAGACTTTAAAAATTATAGGTACTATTCTAAGGTTTGGTTATCATTTCAATGGTGATACAAAATTTAAATTATTTTTATCATTGGTTCTTCCCATCATTGAATATTGTTCAGTCATTTGGAATCCTAGCTCTAAACAGGGATGTAATTTATTACAATCAGTGTATAATAAGTTTTCTAAATATGTTTCTTTGGGAAATAAAACTGTTGTTCATCTTTCTTCTAGAAGACAATATAGAGATATTAAATATCTTTATAAACTTGTTAGTAAAATAGTTCTTTTATCTAATACAATTTCTACTGTTATAATTAGATCTCATGTGCATGATACTCGGTCTGCTTCTGTTTGTTACATTAAAACTTGTCATTCCAATGTTCTTAGATTTTCTCCTTTGTTTAGGCTACCATCTTTATATAATCAGATTTGTAGCAATATTAATTACTTCAATTTAGATTATAATCAATTTTGTAATGCTATTAAATTTAAATGTCAGATTTGATTGGTTTAACTTGATTTTGTTTATATATATATATATTAAATTGTTTTTTGTTTTTTTTTTATTTTGTTAAGTGCTTTATATTTATCCCTTTTATTTATTTGTTACTATTAATGTCTTAATAATAATTGTTTATATGCTGATATTTAATTTTACTTTAGATTTTTAAATGTGTTAATTATCTTTTATTGAAATATGGCACATAATTATATTAATAATTTGTCATTTAAACTCATTTATGTATTTATATATTTGTTATGGTGCAATACTGTAATTGGCTTTATGCTGTAGTTTTGTACGGTAAATAAATGAATTGAATTGAATTATTGTTGTTGTTGCTGTTTGTTGAGATATTTCTCAATATTTTATAGTATCCAGACTTTTTATCAGTGGCACTGAAATAAATATTGAACAGTATTTCTTTTTAATAATTTTTTTTTTCAAAACCTTCTGGGTTAATGATTTTGCTAGATTATAAATAATTTATAATGAAGTAATTATTTCTCCCTCCCTCATTATAAAACTCCCATGCCCATTAAACAGCCCTTTGCTGCAGATTAAATATTAAACATAAATAAATATTAATTTATATAATGCAAATTCATACATTGTTTATAATTGTAAATAAAAAATTGCTGCTTAGTTTACCATCTTTTTTTTAATCCTTCAGAGAAGTGCATCAATTAATGTTATCTGATTTAAAGATAAGTCCTTGCTCTCTCAATAACTCATGAAAAAGTGTTCACTATAGAAGGTAAAAAATATTTTCTGTAGTATAATTTTCATTTCTCCACTTTCACACATTGTGAAGGAATGAAATCATAAACATGACCCAAAATATGAAAAAGATATGCAATCCCCAACGTGCACATTTCATGCTGAACCAGCACTCATCAGTTGATTCAAATAACAATCTCTTACACATATCTTTATCATTGTTTAGTATATATAAGTAGCCAATTATTACAGTTTAATTTGATAAGTGTCAAACTTATTGCCTTCATCACTTTGACACAAATCACTTAATGGAAATATATTAATATTTTTTATTAGTTATTCATTAGACAAGATATTATCCTCATAATGAATAATATTTCTGTAGTGCAATTTTCATGACATGCAAAATAAGGATTGGTTTCTATCCATTTTTGTGGGAAAATGTAATGATTATGATTACAACCTTTCACAAGGTATTAAAAGTGGATAGAAATCAGTCCCTACCTTGCATATTATGAAAACTATGCTAAAGAAATATTCTTTATGCAGATAATCTCTAGTCTAATGAATCACTAATAAAAATTATTAATATATCTTCATTAAGGTATTTGTGTCAAAGTTATGAGAGTAATAAGTTTGACACATCAATTAAATAGTATGTATATATATATATATATATTGTAACCCCTCACACCAATCACCAACACTAACAATTATCCGGGGGCACCAATTCTATGGATCATAGAATAAACTATCAATCTAACTTTATCCTAAATTTACTCATGAGGCTCTTAATTAAAGTTTCACCTTAAACTAACTCAGTTGAAAGATACAGAGGTGTATGAGGTGTACAATGTACATTAGATGTGAGAGAAAATATTATAATTAATAGGAATAAAACATCTATCAAGTTCTATGCTAAACAAAATTAAATTGTTAAAATTCTACCAACTAAAATTAACTAATTATAATCTATATTTCACCTCCTCCCACTGAACAACCTCTACTATATTAGAAAATTACACCAATAACTAAAAAAAAAAATATTTTAGAAACTGTAATGTATAACTAACTGGATCTGAACTTAAACTAAACCTATCATTACTAAATTTTTAATTACATACTAATCTAATCTAATTAACTGAATTTATTATCTAATCTGAATTAAAATTGAAGATCTCAGGGAATCTGTTATATGGCATGGCTTAAACTAAAATCTCTCTCTCAATAACTATTATTTAATATTATGAAAATAATAATACAAACTAAGCAATACCCTAACTAAATGATGGCAGTTAGACAATGAAAAAAATCGGGTACATTTTGATTTCAATTCATCATCTAAACAATTACTAAATAATAAAACCTTTTAAAGACACAGTAGAGAATTGGCATCTCATACTGTGCTTGGATCAAGGAAATCAATATCATCATATTTGGATATTTATCATAATTAAATGAAAATACAATTATGTCACATTAAATAAAATAAATGTGTGAACATGTGTGGAAATATGAAACAATGAATGAATATTATAAAAGAATTCTAAATACAAAAACTAAATTCTTGTAAACCTTTGTATTACTTAAGTTTTTCATGAATACTCAGCCTAATTCAAATAATTTTGTATTAAACTTATAGCAAGACTGCCTTTTTTCCTGTTCTGTTCTTCAAACTTCATCCTAATTTATTTGCTTAAACTCTTGGGTGCAAAATATCATTGTAAATAAGAAAATTTGCACTATTACAATATATTATTACAACTTAATTCCAAACTAATATTTTATTATAATATATTTTCTCCAAATCTAATTAAAGATAATAACAATTTTAAATGGGAGACTAATCTTGAAAACAAGTAAGAACTGCTGGAATTTTCATCTAGCATTAGTAACAACAACCAATGCAATAAAAAGCTCCTAATGGATCTTTTTTATCCTCTCTCTCGTTATTCTGATTAGTTTCAGGGTAACAACAAATATTAAAGAATGTAGTCAAACTTGTTTAATCTATTACAATACTTAAAAATTCACTTTCTAAAAAATTCTATATTTATCAAAAGACTCATTTTGTGATATTTTAATTTCATATACACAAACATGCATATCTATATTCAATTATTCTTTATTATCAAACACTGAGAAGTGGTGGATAGAATACAACAACTATAATACTAGCAAATCCAGTAAAAACTTTTTTTCTTTACTTTTTCAGATAGAAATAAATCCAGATATCCTTCCCTACTACTCTCAATATTGGATTCCACTTCCCATTTAAATGTGAATTATAATATGGCTTTGCACAATGTAAAACTTCATCTATGTATTTTTTTTTTTTTTTATTATTATTATTATTATTATTATTATTATTATTATTATTATTATTATTATTATTATTATTATTATTATTATTATTATTATTATTATTATTATTATTATTATTATTATTATTATTATTATTATTATTATTATTATTATTATTATTATTATTATTATTATTATTATTATTATTATTATTATTATTATTATTATTATTATTATTATTATTATTATTATTATTATTATTATTATTATTATTATTATTATTATTATTATTATTATTATTATTATTATTATTATTATTATTATTATTATTATTATTATTATTATTATTATTATTATTATTATTATTATTATTATTATTATTATTATTATTATTATTATTATTATTATTATTATTATTATTATTATTATTATTATTATTATTATTATTATTATTATTATTATTATTATTATTATTATTATTATTATTATTATTATTATTATTATTATTATTATTATTATTATTATTATTATTATTATTATTATTATTATTATTATTATTATTATTATTATTATTATTATTATTATTATTATTATTATTATTATTATTATTATTATTATTATGTTTCAAAGCAAAACTTTATTGAGTCTAAAAAATTACAGAGTCATATATTGATTTTTTACAAATGAAAAACAAATTACAACTTTCAGTATATAAGTCTTTATCTTTTCTGCATCCTTTTTTTTTCTTCTTGTTTTTAAATTTGGTCTTCTATTTAGTTCAGTTTATGCTTGCATTTTTTTTTTTAAAGTTGGAAAAAATGCTGATGTTGAAAATGTCATCATCTATCTTATTGGTCTTTATATTTCATAGACTGGATCTCTGTTTCAAGTGTGACCATGTGGCTGCAAATATATCTGGTTGACCTAGGATGCTGTCTCTTTTTCTTAACAGTTCTAGTTTTATTGAATATGTTGCTGGGTGGCATCGAGGGTTATTGGCAAGTGCAAAAGTGCATCTGGTGCACCAGTAGGCATAAAGGCTGTATGTTGCTGCACGAATAGCAGGGTTATTGCCTTTTTTAAATGTATTTATTATTTCATCTATTGAAATGATAGCCTTTCTGTATGTGGTAAACATTGTGCGACGTACTGTTTCTAGGGCACTGCAGGAATGAAGAAAATGATCGTGTCTCTTCTTCTCTATGACATAGTCCGCACGTGGGGTCTATATTGGTATAGAATCTACGAAATCTAAGGAAATGGGTTGTGGGTAGAGCATTGAGATTAAGCTTAAGTAGAAATTCGAATAATTTTGGTTCTAATGACCATTTTCTGAATTGCTGCAGTAGTTGCCTGTTGTCTATTCCAAGAACTGATGGATGTAGATTGGGTGTCTGGTTGGGATGTAGTATATTGTAAATGTCCCAGTATGTATACTTGTTGTCATTATTGAGTGATATTTTGTTGTATATTGGCTTGAGTTCTTCAATCAGTGTGGATAGATATCCATATGAAGGGGGTGGTCTGTCTGTGGGTATTATACTGATTACACACTCCAGGTCTGGAAATCTTTTTATGGTTGCTGTTATTAGATTTACTGATTTCTGTGTGTAAAAAACATTGATTGTATGGAGTCCAAGTCCATTGCTATGTGGTGGTCTGCTCAGATTTTTTAAAGAGATTGCCACTGTCTTTCTCTTCCATATTAGTTTGTTACAGATTGACGAGATTTTAGATATGAATGTTTTTGCAAATTTGATTATAGGTGTATAGTATGTAATTTTTGTAGTTATAAGTTGATTAAATAGTGCTACCTTTGCATATATTGACAGGTATGACTTTTCAAGTGAGGCTGTGATTTTTTCAGCATCTATTTTTAATTTATTTTGAATTTTTTGCCTCATTCCATTGGTTCCAAGGTAGAATGGGAAACCAAGGAAAGCAGATGGTTTACCATTAAACATCTCTGTACAGTGCTTGCCTGTGTATATTGACCATGCAGCAGTTTTATTTGTGTTAATTTTTAAATTAAAATTTGAGGTATAATTCTTGATTATCTCTTGTAATATGGGGAGGTTCTTTTTAGAGGGGAGGAAAACGGTTACATCGTCCATATAGGCTATGCATGATATATTTAAAGCAGTGTTTGGAATTTGAATGCCTTTTATTTTTTTCTGTATCTCTATTAATAGAGGATTTATATATATTGTAAAGAGCAAGGCACTTAGGGGGGATCCTTGTGGGATGGATTGACTCGGTCTGAAGGCTGGTGATTTTTTTCCATTCAATGTGATGTGAATTTCACGGCTGAGTAGCAGATTTGCTATTATATATAGTAGGGATGGAGGTGTTGTTGTTTTTTTCAGCACGTGTAATAATTTGGCTATAGGCACTGAGTCAAAAGCTGCCTCAATGTCTAGTTGAACTATAATTGGTGCATATTTCTTTCTTTTTTTTACTACTTCAATAATTGTTTTGTACATTAAGGCACCCTGGCCAATGGATGATCCTTTTTTGGCATATTGTGCTGATGATAACACAGGGAGTATGTGTTGTTCTATTTTTTCCTTTATCACTCTTTCAAGAATTTTTATTCCTAAAGGTCCCATTGAAATTGGTTGTAGATTAGATAAAGATGATATTGCTGTTGGTTTTTTGTTAAATGGAACCATTGCAATTGGGTATAGACTTTGTATGTTGTAAATTTTTTGGGATATGTAATTGGCTAGATCGCACAGGTATTTTGCTGTGAAGTGACTAAGATGTTTGAACACAAATTTGGGAATTCCTTGTGGTCCTGGGTGACATGTGTTTGTTATTGTTGCAAGTTGAAATACAATGTCAGTTGTTGTTATTGGTGTGTCTGTTTCAGGGTCTCCAAATATGTTTTCATTTGGTATGTACACACTCTGTTTTTGCAGTTTTTTTTTAAAGTGTTGATATATTGGGTTTATCATGTTATGTCCAGCTGTTATAGAACCATCTATTTCAAGTGCCATAGGCACTCTGACTGTGGATGGGTATCCCAATGCCCACCGTATGTATGCTCTGGTCCAAGTATGTTGTTGTGTAAGGCATATTTTTTTCTTTTTTATTGCTACATATTGCTTTAGTGTATTGCATGTATTGTTGTACATTTCTGTAAGTTTTTTAATTTGTGTTTGATTATCTGTAGTTGGTCTGGAAATGGTTATTCTTTTATGTAGTTCATCTGCCATATACTTTTGTACTGGATCGAGTGACATGTTTTGAAGTTTTTGGAGCATTATATATGTTTCTGAATATAGGAATTCAGTTGTTTGTGCTGGAAGAAGTATTCGCATAGTCTTTTGGAGGGCTATTGTTGTATTCTGTATTTTTGTTAGGTCGAGGGTGATGAACTGAGCAGCATGATCTGAGATTATAGATGGACAGAGTTCAAGATTAAAATAATGATGTAACATTGGTGAGTAGAAACACAAATCAATAAGTGACTTATATCTATTGTTATTAAAAGATATTGAGTTTGATGGGAGAAAACCCTCAGCACTCATAAGTGGAATTGTTATTTGATGGATCCATTTGGTGACAAAAGTTTGGTAGGTCATGTTGAAATCTCCCAGGAGTATTATGGGATTTGGTGTTGCTGTAAGCATTGAATTTATTGTTGCTATTATTCTGGAGATGATGATGGGGCCTGGTGGTATATATACAAATACTAGGTTAAGTGTGATATTTTTATGGAGTGTTAATATGATAAGATTAGAGTCAATATATATAATTTTAAAAGAATCAAAAGGGCAGTTGTGGGAAATAATTATGCCTGTGCCACCTGATGGTGATGATGATTGCCTTGAGCAGGCACAAAAACCTTGGCTGACTAAATATTTTGATGGATCAATTTGAGAGCTGCTGTATATTTTTGTTTCCAAAAGCCCAAGTATGTGTGGTTGTGTTGTATGTAACCATTTTTTGAGATCAAAAAGTTTTTGGTGGCATTTAAGCCTCTAATGTTGAGAGATCCAATTTTTATCTTCATGTTTTAAATAATTTTTTAACAGGGTATTGATTTTTATTTTATTTTTAATACTAAATTTTTGTTTATATTGCAGTAGATGGATGCTGATACATATTTAAGACATTGTTGGGTTTATTATCAGTTTTTCTTTCATTTAATATTGCTTCAGACTCTATACAGGCAATTTGTGACGAAACCGAACAGGTGTCCATTTGTTGTTGGCTTACATCCATTTCTATTTCATCATTTTCTAAATTGTATATGTCTGATGAGTTGTGCTTTTGGTCTGTTTTTTTTGCCTTTTTGGATTCATGATTTTTACTTGGTCTGCCTGGCTTCCTTTTTCCCTCTGGTGTATTCTCTTGAATAGGTGGAAGAGGGGCTTCTATTGCATCCATTATGTTTGATGCAGTTTTGTTTATAATTGTAGTTTTTTTTATTATTGGTATCTTTATATTATCTGGATTTATATTTTCATTATATAATTGTGTGTGTTTACTTTCTGTTTGTTGATTTTTACTTGGTACACATTTTGTTTTATTGAGATGCTGATCCTGTGATGTAATTGCTGTATTTTGTGTTGTGGTTTCTTGAGAATTATTTTCGTTTGAATCTTGGATTTCTGTGTTAGTTTTTGTGTTATTATTTTTTTGGTTGGTCTTTGGGATAGGCAATTCTGATCCATTATTATTTTTGTTTGTGGGTGTTTGAACCTGTTTTTTTCCGGTTTCTATTATTGGGTTGCCAATGGATGTAGTGTTATTATAAATTTTATTTTCATCACTGGGTTGTTCTGGGGAGAGGATTTTAGTTTGTTCACAGTGATTGCTTTTTGTGTTATCGCACTGAGTTGCTAGGTGTCCTCTCTGTCCACAGCCAAAACAAAGTGGCTTTAGACCTCTTATGTGAAGAGAGAGTGTCGCTTCTTGATCTGTAATCTGTGTTGGAATCATTGAGGCGTCTACGTTTTTATGTAGTTTTATTTTAAATTCAAAACGATTACTACATATCGGTATAGGTGTGTCTTTTAAATATATAGGCTGTAGGGCAATTACTTTTCCAAACGGGTTTATCATTTTTTGAAAATCTTGTACATTGTATTTAAGATAAGTATTTTTAAGCACTCCAGTAATTATATTTTTCCGGTTTTCATCTATAATTACGAGTGCGTAATTATCAAGTGCTAAAATAGTGGATTGAAACCGTTCTTTTTGCTGCTGAGTATAAAAATCAATGGTTATATATCGAGAATTTGGATGGTCGGCGATACAAGAGATTGTTTCCCATAGTGCATTTTGCATGATTGCTTCATATAATAAAGCTTTTGGGAAACGATATAATGAGCATTGATTATCGGTTACTGCGAGTACTAACGAAGTTGGTGAAAAAAACCTGCGAAATGTTTCAAATAACGTCCGAGGCACCGTATTACTGAAACGGTCCGTCACATTTTCAAGCGTTTCTTTTGTCCAGATTGCAGCTGGGGGTTGATTTTCCTCTCGAGGGTTTAGATCAAGATTTTTAATATCATTTGTGTTTGTTCTACGGAAGCGCGGTATTTGAGTTGGTGCTGTAGTATTGCTATTACTTTTAAGTACTTTTGCATACGAAATAGGCGATGTTGAAACTAACGATGTTGTTAATTTTGTATTGGTGCTTAATTCGCTCACGCTTGACTGGGCAGTAGCCATGATTTATTCTGACTCAAGTCAGTATTTTTTTTAAAAAAGATATTAAAACACACCGATATTTTTCAAAAAACACTATTAATCTATTATATAATTTGATTTTTCCTGTATTATGTTTGTTTTTCGCATAACAAGTTGGAACAAAAGTAAAAAATCAATACTTACATCGGAGAACTTAACGATTGCTTCTTACCTCAGCAGAGATGATGATTATTATTATTATTATTATTATTATTATTATTATTATTATTATTATTATTATTATTATTATTATTATTATTATTATTATTATTATTATTATTATTATTATTATTATTATTATTATTATTATTATTATTATTATTATTATTATTATTATTATTATTATTATTATTATTATTATTATTATTATTATTATTATTATTATTATTATTATTATTATTATTATTATTATTATTATTATTATTATTATTATTATTATTATTATTATTATTATTATTATTATTATTATTATTATTATTATTATTATTATTATTATTATTATTATTATTATTATTATTATTATTATTATTATTATTATTATTATTATTATTATTATTATTATTATTATTATTATTATTATTATTATTATTATTATTATTATTATTATTATTATTATTATTATTATTATTATTATTATTATTATTATTATTATTATTATTATTATTATTATTATTATTATTATTATTATTATTATTATTATGATACAGTATTTAACTAATATATGGTTTGCATGCACCACAATGTAAACATCAACTACATATTTTCTTTTGTTATGCTATAATATGATGTTGATAAATTACTTATACATGTGTATGTGAACAAATGAAGCAAATCGCCTTCCCCCAGGCTATGACTTAAAAGCACTCTAAATGTTGAACCAAGGATCAAGAATAGAATAAATCCAACTATTTTAGATAAGCATACCTTTGTCACCATTGTTGGTAATTCAGAGTGAAATTAATTTCTCAACCAGATTGAATATGGCACTTAAGAGTAATTAAACTCATAATTAACTATATAGGACTGGAGACTTCAGCTCACCTTTAACACCTTGATTGTAATAATTAAATAAGATTTAATATGTAACTTAAATTAAACATAGTTTAGTGTATATGTAAACAAAGGGAGTAAATCATCTTCTCCCAGGCTATGATTTAAATGCACTTTAAATGTTGAATCAAGGATCAAAAATATAATGGATCAATCTATTCTTGGTAGCTCTGATATTTATAAGCATACCTTTGTCAAAATTGTTGGCAATTCAGAGAGAAATTAATTTATCAACCAGATAGAATATGGCAATTAAAAGTTATTAAACCCATAATTAGCTATGTTTAATTTAAAATAATATATCCACAAATCCTCACTGATGAAGGCCATAAGCCAAGTACAAAATTATATACAAAAAAACTACCACCTGATATCAATTGATTATTCAAGCTTAAAATAGATGATTGAAGTAGAATGAGAAGAAATGATTCCAAAATACGCACATACTAATCAAAGTTTATCTATATTCAATTTTTTTTCTTTTTGCATAATAAGTGTGAATGAATATTTATTTATTAGAATTGGAATCAATTAGACTATCATCACTATAACATGGAAAATCCTTAAATACTCCACAGATTCATCTTTAGAGCAGTCATAAATTAGTAAAGCATGAAATATAAAAAGTTAAGTTGTGTTGAGGCAATTAATAATCATTAATATTTCCTTTAAGTTACTTCTGCAGAAATCATATTCTAATCTGGAAAAAATTAATGCTGTCATAAAAATTAGCACTTTCTGATTTCCTCATCAAAACTTTGACACAAGTCAATGCACTACTTTATAATAATTATTTAAAACATTAATTTTCTTTCTCCAAATTTCATATAGTAGATTATCAAATGTAAATGCAACTCATATTGAATAAGTAAATCATCCAGGTTTTTCATGATGACAAAGCAAAGTCCACAAACTATTCCCTCAAAGTTTATATAAAAAGCATGAGAGAAAGAACAGCTCAACCCTCTGTTAATAAGGCTTTTGACCCTGAAAAAAATATGAAAATTCTTAAATAAGTCGGTGTGCAAACTCTTAATGGTATCATTCAAAATTACTTACAATCAATATTATTTCTATATCCATAATTATCTTATCAGTAAGTTAGTTATAAAACAGATGATAGTGGAGAATTATCTATAAAATCCATTCTCTTAACAAGTTAGGACAACAGATCCTTGAGCCTTATTTCTTTGATGCCATATAAAGTAAAAAAAAATATTTCATGTGTATCAACCCAAATGAAATGTTTATCTATCAACAAATTGAATAATCCATGAATCTCAAATTAGATAAAATCTCTTCTTCATAACAATGTATCTAATATTTTAATATTCACACATAATCATTATAGCCAATCTCTGAAATCTACATCACCAAAAAATATATCTTTGAGATATACCAAATATATTAAAATAAATTTTCCAGTTTTGAGATAAAATAAATATGCTAATAATATATCATCCATCTAGACCTATATTTTTCACTAAAAATAACTATTGCTTTTAAGGTAAACATAAAACATACCAGCTGCATTCAACCTAAATTTGTGAACATTATACAAACTAATTTATCTTATCTCACATATTATTATTCTAATTTCAATAAGCAGTGCAATAAATTATTGGTATTAATCTAAACAATTTCCTTTTTTTTTTCTTATACTGTTTACTTTCTGTTTAATTTTTATCTTGCCTTGAACTATTTATGTCATCTAATAAATATGACCAATAAGATTCCCAAATTATTTTTCTTACTGACTGGCTTAGTAATTTCCATGTGTGATTTAACATCTCAATATGTGCTCAAATTTGACATATCTGAATTTCATGCAGACTTTTTGTTAATATACATATATAAAAATATTTTCCAAGTTTCCCTGTAACATAATTCTAGTAAAATCATTTAATAATTGCTGCAAAACATATTTATAAGATGTACTAAAAAAATAGACATTAAAAAAAAAAGTATCTAATGATAATTACTTTGAGTAAAAAGAAAATATATATATATAATTAGTACAGCAGAAGAAAATATAAAGGATATAGATACATGATAATTACTTTGAATAAACAAAAAAATACAATAATGAAAATATAAAGAATATTGGGAATACTTACTTACGGCAAGATTTGAGATCTAAGATTGAGCAGGCTGAATAATGTAAAGCATGCTTTGATTTCATAGCAATAACATCAAAGGAAACAGTTTAGTCCCAAAACAAAATTTTAGCATTTCAGGAGTGAGACAAAGCAGGGTTACAATGTAATATTCATAACTTTATTCCAATCCGAAAGAAAACATCAATCTCAATATTTTTTGCAGCATCAGAATTAGCAGCAAAGATGGCCAATTCAGATAATAAAGTAAGATGCAATTTATCAGATGGAATACTATAATTTTATCTATATCATATAATTCCTTAATATAACTATTTTTCAGTTCATTTTTGGTGTAAGATCACTGACTAACTTATTTGTTATCTAACAACGGTGGATGTGCCTATCAAAATGCAAACTACTTTGTTGTAAGGCATTAAGCAGCAACATGACCTATTTAACTACAATAGAAGCACAAGGTAACTATTTAGATTATATATTCTTTATTATCTTATCATTGAATCTCCAATTTGTTAATATATTATAAGTTCATTTGTTAAAAGAAGAGAATGTGTTTATCAAACATCCATTTTGATACATTTTGATGATTAATATAGTAACATAGTAATTGGGTTTTTTTCTACAATAATACAGCTTTTAAATTGTGAATTGTTTTATATTTAATTAAAATAAAATTTTTCTCAATAATGAAAATTGTATTTTTTTTAATTATTCTTACTGATAAAGAATTTATTTTTCTCTATCTGTTAATAGTATGCTATAGTTTGTTTCCTCTTGACTCACTCTTATCTAATTCATGCATCTCTTTGAGGCTATTTTTCCTTGTAAATCTATCCAAAATCATTTGGTGCAAAGAATAACAAAAGTTCTTTGTCATATTATTATTATTTCGAAAAGACAATATTTTTTGCTGATCCTTATAAGCTAATTGTCATTCTTCTAATATTTAACAAAGAACTAATTAGGGGTGTTTCCCTGCTATTGATGATATCTTATAAATGATAAATTAAGATACTTTCTCATAACTTATATACATAATTAAATGTGGTTCATTATTATTACATTGTAAATATTTTTATAAAGCTTCTAAAATTATTGATTACATTGTAACAATCTCTCTTTTGGATACACTCTTCTTATCAAAAAAAGAAGTCAGTTTTGGAGAGATCATATACAGGGAAAATATGATTTTGATGAACTGTGTGGATTGGATTTCAGGGCATGTGGATTTTAGATGCAAAGGTTAGCTGTAAATAAGCAAAAAAATATAAATAAACAATTGCAGACAATGAGACCACATTCACTATCAGGAAGTGGTGAAGGAGACAATGGCATGTTTACTTCTATGAATACCATAATTCCTATGATTGTGAATGTATAACAGCAAGTTTTGATCGTCATTAGATAAGTCAATACCCTGATGAATGTTGTGTTAGCAAAAGCATTCTTCTAACTCAGTGAAAGATCACTATAGGTGACAATGATGAAGAGAAAGTGGTAGATGGGTGATCATTTTATGAGATTCAGCTAATGCATTGTCTATTATAAAGATCACTGCTGGTCAAAGAAGGCAATGAGAAACCACTTTGCTTTATAATTCCCTTGTTTTGTTATGAGTATGTTTACAAGAGTTATTAAGTTTGGTGTTGAGATCTTAACAAAGGATGATTTGATATCTTGCCTAGCAGTAGATATGAAACTACTCAGATTATAAACCTGTAAAATCCTCATAAAGTTAATTCATTGAAAAGACATATTGAGAGTTGGTACATGGAATTCTAAATCATTGAGAAGAACTGGAAAAATGGAAAAATTTGAAGAGAAATGAGCATAAATAATATTGATGTTACAGAATTAAGCAAAGTAAAGTTGGAGGGATATGGGGAAGTAAGTAGTGGAGATCTTAAATTATTTTATTCTGGTGGTGATAGTTCAATTAATAGAGTTGGCATTGCAGTTGGAAAGAAAATTTTGAATAGTATAGCAAAGAGAGATTGTATTGATGATAGACTAATGATAAAAATAAGTGCAAATCCTAGGGATTTGGTACTTGTATAAGTTTATATGCTGATAGTAGTCATGATAATATTGAAATTGATGAGAAATATGAAAAGACAATGAAAGTATATAATATAAGGGGGGAAATGCATGTATAATATATAGCTATTAGATGATTGGAATGCTTTTGTGAGGAAAGGTAAAGAAGGAAAAATTGTTTGGAAATTATGATACTGGAAAAAGAAATGAAAAAGATAGTTGACTTGTACAATTTTATACAAAGAATGGGTTTGTGATTGCAAATGCTTTAAAAATCATACAGCTCCAGGTGAGAGAGAACATTATCAAATTGATTATAAATTGATTTAGAATAGATACAAGAATGCTATTAAAGGTTTGTATGTATGCTGATATAAACTCGGATCATAATTTGGTTAATGACTAAATTAAAGATGAGTTAAAAAGAATAAAAAGAGAAAAAAGATATGTAAGATGGGACTTAAATAAAATGAGAGAAATGGAGAAAGAAAAATTTGTCTTAATACAAAAAAATATAATAAAAAGAACTGTTAAGATGAAGAATATAATAATAGGTCTAATAAAGTTTGGTATATGATTAAAGAAGAATTATTAAAAACAGCAAAGAATGAAAATGGCACTATTCAGTTAAAGAAAGCTAAACAACCTTGGGTAACATGAAGGTATGTTGGAAAAGATAGAAGTATGATAAGATGTAAATGTCAATACTGAGAAAGAACAAAGTGCATATAGAAAAATAAATAAACAACTAAGAAAAGAAACAAAAAATAGAACAATAATGTAGAGAGATAGAAATTCTTCATCAAATGAAAAGATATGATCTAGTGTTTGAAAGAATTAGAAATATTATTTGGGAGAAAAAAATGGTTAGAAAGGGAAATACCAGACAAGAATGGAAAGATATTAACTGATAACAATGATATATTGATAAAGATAGAGAGCTTATCTTCAATGTCTATTTAAAAAAGAAAATAATTCAATTAATTATGGACTTATAAAATGAAGATGTTATATAGACGATAAAGGTATGGACATATTGGCAGATGAAATAATATAGTTAACTGCATAAATGAAGATTAATAAAGCTGTTGGATTTGATGTAATTCCTACAGAATGTTTGAAAGAAATGGGGAGAATTTACTATGAAGGACATAGTTGGACTTTTCTATTTGATATATAATAATGGAATTTGGTCTAAAGGTTTCTTGAGGATTATAATGATTCCAATTGCTAAAAAGAGAGCTGTTAAATGTGAAGAATATAGGACAATAAGTCTGTTATCTCATGCTTCTAAAGTTTTATTGAAGATTTTAACTCAAAAGAATTTATAGGAAGTTAGAATATTATATTGGAAAAAAACAGCTTGGTTTTCAGAGAGAGGAAAAGTAGACATATACTGGAAAAAATAGAGGAATTGGTATATGTTTTGTGGATATGGGAAAACCATTTGATAGAATAATCTGGAATAAACTTATGACCATCTTTTTTAGAGAAAGAGGAATATGTATACTTGGCAAAGAATTATAATTAGACTGGAAAATAATGATATTCATGAAGTGAATATAGAAAAGGAGTTAGGTAAGGATGCAATATGTCATGTGCTCTTCTTAATATTTATTTACAAGACATGTTAAATAATAATTTAGACTGTGGAGGAGTGAATGTTGGAGGTAGAATAATAAAATGTAAAAAATTTGCAGATGATATGGCTGTTATATCTGAGGATGAAAAGTGTCTTCGGAATATGTAGAATAAATTGGAGGATAGGTGTAAGGAATAAAGATTAATGTTGAGCAGACCAGGTATTTATAAATAGGGAGTAATGCAAAAAGACTGCAAATTGAAAGCTGTGATAATATAGTTCAGCAAATAGAGGGAATTAGATATTTGAGTAATTGGTTGAGAGAGAATGAATGAAATGAAGATAAAGTTAAAAGAAGAATAGCATTGGCAAAGAAGGCATTTTCTTAGAGAAAGAAAATATTTTGTAAATCTTTGAGAGAGAGAATTAAAGAAAAGATTAATTAAATGCTATATATGGAGTGTACTATTATATGGTTGTGAAACATAGAGACTAAATCATAAAATTAGAAATAGATTTGAAGCCTTTGCGATGTGATCATGGAGAAGGATGGAAAAAATCTCTTGGATGAATAAAATAACAAGTGAAGAAATTTTGAAAAGTGTAAACAAAAAAGAAGATTGAGTGAGGAAATTAAAGATGGAAAGAGAAACCGGATTGGCATATATTAAGAAGAAAGTATAGTTCAATGAAAGATATTTTGGATGAATGGTGACTGAAAATAAGAAAGACTGGGAAAGACATTGCAGAATCACATAAGAGATGGGAAGAGTTACATGGGATTGAAGAT
Organism: Epiperipatus broadwayi; assembly: GCA_028023455.1. Taxonomy (NCBI): domain Eukaryota; kingdom Metazoa; phylum Onychophora; class Udeonychophora; order Euonychophora; family Peripatidae; genus Epiperipatus; species Epiperipatus broadwayi. The sequence goes on along the minus strand of JAQFVV010000008.1, from coordinate 18,792,337 downwards.
CTGGGTAATGAAGAGAATGGAGAAATGGATGGAGTGGTGATGTGACTGTTCTCTGTATCTGCCTATGTGACAGAATACTATTGATTGATTAATGTGTTCATATTTAATATATTTTTCAGTTTCATATTATATAGTAATATGATTTCATCACTTAAGATATATACCATTGGATGTTGTTGATTGTCATATAAAACATGGTCATCTTTTTCAGGAAGGTTAAGTTTTAATCAAAATTCCTAAATGTTATCACATAACTTGAAGTGCCTTCACTCACTATACATAATAATCTAATGCTCACATACTTTACAGCAACATATTGCAAATGCTCAGAATTAAAATAAAATTGAGCAATGTATGAATAAGTAAAATGTTTCAGTGTAACATCAATTTTTTTATAGCACCATTTTCATACTTTGCACACATAATGATCATAAAAAGCTAAAGTCATATACTGGTATAAACAAGACTTGAAATTCTTCAGTTATTACTTTTATTTTATCCAGCATAATACCATATTATTTATGAGTCCTTATCTTAACAAAATTAGATCATTAAAACTATCTTTTTCAACTTTCATAAACACACACAAAATGGTTTCTCATCAATACATTCACATTTGCAAAATTCATAGCTGCTAAAGCCATCTTATCACATTCTTCATAAAGTTTCATTATATAACTCAATATCACAATGATTTACTTTAATAATTACTTTGTATTTACTGTCTCCTGCTTTAATCCAATTAGTTGAAAAGGTGATCCTATTATTTGAAAAGTTATGCATTTGTATTAGATACAGCTTTTTTGTGAAGTACTGAAACCCCTTCCCCTTAATATTAATATCCGCCTGCTGATAATTGTTATTCTCATTAAGACTATTTTAGGAATAAAATTCATCTCTAGATTCAAAATTCTCATATTAGCAATATTTATAACTTTATTCTATTCCTAAATGTTTGATTTCAAATCACTTTTTAACATACTGATTTTTATTACAGATAAGTCAAATGATAATAATAAAACTTCACATAAAACAAAACAAAAAACTAATAAAATAATATTCTAGATTGTAATCTTCACTCATAAAACTTGAATGTTAAACATTACTAAAACAATATCTATTCATAAGATCAGCTGCTTGCTATTTGTAAAAGAACATAATAGTTCTATCTGGTCTCATTTTTCTTCATATTTTCTTCAGTCAGGAAAAAATCCTAAACTTTTGTTCCAGTGAACTATTCTTACCACTAGATCAATGATTGAAGATAGAAAATATATGATGGGCAATCATACGAATAAATAAATATATAAAAAGAAAGTAATAAAATAAAAAATGTCAATAAAGAATGAACAGAAATTCTGAGTTGGATTATCAAAAGTAACAAAAAAAATTCTGTAAAAAAATAATGAAAAGAATCATATACAGGATTTAGATAAATAAGAAGCACTGTGATCAGTAAAATATAAATTTAGATGTTGATTGTTATATATAAGTATGTGTGTGTTTATGTACTAAATACATGGGTTCACTGATTAAAATGTAAAAAATTATTTTTTCAATTTTTTAATAAGAAAGCTTTATAGTGAAATTTAAATTCTCACTGATATACTTTTTAAAATCGATGGCAAAAAATGTTATATTGTATTTTTATTTTTTTTTAATTTAAAATAATTTATTAAACAACAGCAACAAAATCTTTAAGAAATCATTTCTTTTTTTCAAAAAGATTTCTTGAAGCTCATCCAAGTTCATTACGTTACTGACAACGAATTTATAAGCAGCTGATTATTCAAAAATAGGCCTAATTGCATAATCATAAATATTTATAGCAAAAATGTTTATAGTAAATGCAATCCCAAAAACACTGCTCGGTATTCACATAGATGTTAGATAATTCAAAATCAACGTAAAGGCGACTCACTTCAGATAAATTATATATCCGTACAGTATGTGCAATTTAACAGGTGCTCAACAACTCCGAACATAGGTTAATATATTTCTAACAATTGAATACAATATTTAATCTTAAAATCCATTAGCGATCGGCAAAGAAAATTAATAAAAATATTAACTTAAACAGTTAACATATATCCATGAAGAATTAAAAATTATAGAAATATAATTAAGTTACTTACTTTTTTTTTTTTTTTAATTTGTGCAAACGAATAATTTTTTCTATAAGAATAAAATTGTGAAACATAAATCTCAGATACAGCAAACAGCTGACATTTAAAATTATTTTAAAAAGAAATATAAGCCTCTAAAATATTTTCTCCCATCTAGCGATAAAATCAACCATTATTTTATATTATTAAATAAAACTAAAATTATACTATTTGTAAATTTTCATCAACATATTGACAACAATTTTTTATAAAAAAATATATATATTTCAAATGACAACAAGAATCTTTAAAATTTTATTTACCGTAATTATAATACAGCAACCAGTAGAAGGAATACATTCACAAAATGCAGCTCCGTCATGCAGTAAAACAGACATAAGAGTTTATAAAACCTCCATGTATATCGTTAATGCGTAAATATACAGTGACGATGCAGTAAATGTGCACATATAGTGTTTTTACGTTTACGTAGAGTGTTGTTCGTTTGAGAAGCAAATTGTTTTTTCCTCACCCATAAACTGAGATTACTCTAAATGTATATTTTTAAAAAAGTATAAGGATGCTTGTCAATTTAGAGAATAATAAAAATTCTTTGACAGCATCTTGGACCGAAATTATTGCTAATAAATATCCAAGATCGTGGTATAATTCTAAAATTATTGTTCATTCCTTGGAAAAATAATTAAGGAAAAATAACGTTTATCATAGCTATAACTTTATTTCTTACTGCTTTTTTCGGCTGGACTACGTTTGTTTTTGGTTTTTTTTTTTAATTAAATTGCTAGTATTAGTTAGCAATAATGAGTTAATAGATGTGAAATATATATATGTAATAAATACTAGTATTCATTAAGTTATTCAACCCTATTATTTTCTAAGATTCTTTTATTGCAATTTTATCTCCTGGGGATTTTTTTTATTTGGGGGGGGGGGGGCTTACTTTTTTTGTTTTGTTTTTTTAATCAATAAAGTGATTAAATTTCAGCTGTTGTTTTTTTTAACCCCAATATTTATATAAATTATTTGTAACTTCAAATTTACAGGTATTTGAAAAATAAAATAGAGGTGATGTGTGGAATTTGTGTTTAACAGAAAAGTGTCTATGATTTATTTTGCCTCCAAAAAATGGTAGCAATGTACTCGAATGTTAAATAGATTTTTTTTTTTTTTTTAATGCCATAATTTTTTTAACTTCATAAAATTTACAGGCCAAAAAAATTATATATCATTTAAAAAGCTGATTTTTTTTTTTTTTCATATGTTAAATGCGTTGACCTTGTGCACTAATCTTGCAGAGTTGTTTATTGTTGTATATATATATGTACGGTTTAAAATTATTTTTCCAAATGTTTTAATTAACATATAGATTTTTTTTTCTTCATACAGTTGATTAAGAAACTTTACAAATGAAATTAATTCACTATTAGCTTTAGTAAATCCTTCAATTTTGCCATTGTATGCATTTATTTGCGATCATTAACGATGTGAAAAAAGGCAAGACTCTCCATACAGTAGTATCATGTGATGTTTAGTCATTAACGATGTGCTTTGTGAATTTGTGTTTACACATTCCATTTCTCATCACAATCCAATAACACTTAGAAAAATCAAATCCAGTTGGCTTTATTTATGGATCTGCAAAAAAAAATTATTTAGAGCCTTACAAGAAATTCATTTTTTATATGCCATAATTTACTTTGAGATGATCTTTAATGGTGAAACAATATCGTGATATATTTAATGTTTTTAAACTTGTCTTCTGATATTTGATTTTAAAATATATGAAAAGTTAAGAAGCCACTACATGACAGTAAACTTTAGTCCACTAATAATATTATTCATGATAATATTTAATTATATATCAAGTTTAATATGGATACTTTTTTCTCCAAAGGCAACTCAAAACAATAAAATATATTCCATACAACTTTTTTATCCATCTTTTTTCCAATTTTACTAGATTCACATAAATTAATAAATAACTTTATTATTTTTTCTACATTTTAGTCATTTTATATGATCATTTTCAATCCTCTTTTTCATTAATAATGAGAGATTTCTAATGGGGAAAAAAAAATACCTATTTGTGAGATAAAAATAATATTATATATTCAACCTAGAAAAGTATAATTTTATAGTGCTTATTCATTCACTTCAAATGCCCTCGAAATAATGAAGCAGAATTTTACATATAGACATACAAATAACATTATAAGTAATATTTACATCATCATCATCAACCATTATCAATCCACTGCAGGATGAAGGTCTCTCTAAGTTCAATCCATCTCCGATATTTTGCTTCTCTTCTTCATATCACCCCTGAACACTTGCTTATTTCATCCATCCATCTCCCTTGTGTGGTGTCTTTCTGGATCTTTTACAATCTCTTGGAATCCCGTTTAAGATTTTAATTGTCCATTTATTATCATTTCTTCTAGCAATATGTTCAGCTGAACTCCACTTCAGTCTTTTAATTTTTTCAATAAGGTCAGTAACAACTGTTCTCTTACCCATATATTGCATTTTTGAACGCTTCTTGTTACTCCCAACATGCATCTCTTCATACTTCTTTGAGTGGTCTGAAGTCTCTGTATTGCTCTTCTATTAAGTGTCCAAATCTCAGATCCATAAATAAGAACTGGTAAAACACATTTTATAAAAACTTTCCTTTTCAAACACATAGGCATATTTCCTTTTAGTATCAAGTTATATCTACCAAAAGCACCCTAGGCAAATTTAATTCTATAATTAATTTCATCCATTATGTTTCCATCTGTATTAATAATCTGACCAAGGTATCTGTGGCTGTTAACTTCTTATAACTCGTCATAATCAATCTTTATTTTCATTTTTTGAGAAAATCCATTAAACATTACTTTAGACTTTTTAACATTTACCTTTACATCTACTTTCATCTGATAACTCCTGCAATATTTCCTGTTCTAAAGCATTATTTGCAAAAACAACTACATCATCTGCAAAATCTAAATGACTTAAATAATCTCTATTTATTTTCACTCCTTTAGCTTCCCATTTTAATCCACAAAATGCTTCTTGCAGCACTGCTGTAAAAAGTTTTGGAGGTATGGAGTCACCCTGTCTTACACCCTTCTCAGTGTTGACTTTCTTAGTATCATTATGTAATCTAATTGTTGCTATGCATTTTTTATAAATATTTTTTAAAATATGACAATATCCTGGATCTATATCTTGATGATACAATGCTTTAGTCATTGAAGAAATGTTTATAGAATCAAATGGCAATTCATATTCATTTGTCCTTTCTATAACTTCTCTCAATACTTGGATATGATCTGCTGTACTAAAACCACTTTTAAATCCAGCTCTTGGTTGGCGGAAATCCATGTTCTCTGTAAACGAATTGTAATAATCTTAGTAAAAAATTTGTATAAAACTAATAAAGGCTGATAGGTCTGTAATTTCTAATATCTTCTTTATCACCTTTTTTAAATATTAATATTAATACTGCATTCTTCCAATCATCTGGTACATCTTTATCCTTTAGATATTTTGTATATAACTTTGCTAAAAACATTTCTACTTCTTCACGTGCTTCTTTTAATATATCAATTATGATTCCATCATTACCTGGAGCCTTTCCTTTCTTCATAAATTTAATTGCATGTCTCACTTCTTCATTTAGAATTCTGGGCAATTCGGAAGATGTAATAGATATAGGAGGTACTTGTTCTTTATTACTATATAATTCTTAATAGAAATCTTCTACCCATTTCATAATGTCATTTCTCTTTTTAGTAATAATTCCATCTTTTTTTTTTTATTGCAAGATATAAATTTCCTACCAATACCAAAATGTTGTTTTACACTCTTGAGACTTTTATTCTCTTCTACAGCTTTTCGTGCTGGTTCACACTTATATTTTCTTATATCATTTTCAACTCTTTTCCACACCATTTTACAAAATTTGAGATATTCAATCTTTTTTCATGCATCATTTTTTTATATCTTCATATTCCTTCCTTTCTTCATAAATTCTCTAGTCTCAGTAGAAATTTTATTGGTCAATTGCTGCTTTTTTCTACCAGCTATCTTTGTTGCAATTTTTAAAAGTGTATAGGTTATTTTCTTATTAATTTCATTCAAATCTGAATCATGTTCAAAATCTACTAATACTTGAAACCAATTTGTAAGTTCTAATTTAAATTCATTAGAATGTTTCTGAAGATTAGGAATATCAACTTAAATATTGTTTTTTTTTAATAATTTTTGTCTCTCTAATTTTGCATCTTACTAATCGATAATTTATTAAGAACATTACAATCTTGAAATATATTTTTTCTGTTAGTCAAAATATAATCCAATTCTGCTGTACCTTCATTTGGATGCTTCCATGTCCATTTCCTTTTAACATTTTTTTTCCAAATAAGAATTCATAATATAAAGTTTTTCTTTTTCTGCAAACTCCACAAGTCTATGTCCTCTTTCATTTCTATTACCATAACCAAAATTACCTACAGCACTTTCATTTTTTATTTGTTTACTAATTCTAGCATTTTTTAAATGTTTACTTTGATCAAAGGTCTTTTGTACATCCATATAAAAATCTTCTACTACTTCATCACTATGAGAACTTGTTGGAGCATAAACCTGAATTATCTGTATTTGGTATCTGCTATTAAGTTATATAACTAATCTTGCCACTCTGTCCAATACACCATCAATCTCCACAATGTTGTTTTTTTCACTTTTTCTTTATAATGAATCATACTCCACTTATATTTCCAATATTTGTGCTTTTATACTAGAATATATATCCACTTTTTAAATCAATTGTCTCTTCACCTTTTCTTCTAACTTCACAAAGTCCAATAATGTCCCATTTAATATAAGACAGTAGTTTTAATTCTTACAATCTTTTCAAGCAAAATATATTTCCTTTCAATTTTAAATTATTTTTACCAAAAGTACTCAATCTAGATTTAATTCTATTATTAATTTCATTCATTATATTTTCATGTTTATTAATAATCTGACTAAGATATTTGAAATCATTAACTTCTCATTCATTATATAAAATCCATTGAACATTTCTTTTGTCATTTTAGAATTTATCTTTAGTCCTACTTTCTTATTTTTATCTAATAACCTTCAAAACATTTCCTAAGCTCTGAAATTTGCAAAAACAACCATATAATCTACAAAATCTAAATGACTTGAATAATCTCCTTGCACTTTTATTTTCTTAGTTTTTCATTCTAATTTGCAAAATACTTATTGTAAAACTGCTATAACAATTTTTGGATATATGAAATCTCCCTTTTATACATCCTTTTCAATGATAAGCGTCTTAAATGTCACCATATCTATCATTGCTGTTGTATTTTGATAAATATTCTTTAAAATACATCAATATTCTGGATTTCTATTTTGATAATCTAAAAGTTTAATTACAGTAGAAATGCTTATAAAATCAAATCTTTTCATAATTTACAAATCCAATGCATAATGGCAAATCATACTCATTAATTCTTTCTATAACTTTTCTCAATACTTGTATATGATCCATTAAATTCAATTTACATTTCTAGTTGGTTTGAATCCAAAATTCTCTATAGAGTTATAATTGATAAAGATTTTTTATAGAACCAACAAAATATCACATGATCACCATTTTTATAGAACTGATCAAATATTGTTAGATCTGTAATTTCAAATATCTTTCTTTTTTTTTTACCACTGTATTCTTCTAATCATCTGATATAGGTTTATTATTTAGGTATTTGTTATATAGTTTTGATAACAATTTTTGTATTTCTTTACCTGCCTCTTTTAAAATATCAATAACAATCCCATCATTTCCGGAAGCTTCTTAATTGATTTTAATTCCATATCTCACTTCTTTATTTAAAATACTTGACAATTTAGAAGATGTAGTATGTTATTAAAAAAAAAAAAAATTTTCAACCTATCCCCCCTCCCCCCTTACTCTCTTGATATTTTCCCATATTTGATTGTTCCCTCTATATAATTAGCAATCGCTTTTTCCAAATATAAAATGAAATAAAAATTAAAAACAAAAAATACAAATTGATATAATTTCCCTTTATACAAAGTCCTTACGGTTGATATATTTTGTTAAATAAATGTTGGTAGAACTAGAACTCCAGCTTGATTTACAGAGCATCCTGACGTATTTCAGTGGGCAGTCTGTGTGTAGTTAGGTGTGTTATTCATCCCATAGATTTTTATCCGATGTAAATGTCAACTCCTCAGGCAATCAGACTGTAGACAGTCACATCTTGATATTTTTATATGGTCATTCATAGTCGATAGGAACAATGCTTCAACCCCGACACAGTTATGCTCTTTAGCCAAAATATTTCATACTTGAACTATATATATATACAACTTTACATAAATTTATAGTCTAATAAAATATTTTTATAGAGAATAAAACTTAACTGTTTTAATTTCCTTTTTTTTTCAGTTCCTTTTAAACAAACATCAGGTTACTTTTCTTTTTTAAAAAATTTGAATTAATAATGATTTCCACTTCTCTATCGGATAAATCAGATTAATGTTCCATCCATTTCTTTTATTTTTTTATTCGAATGTTGAATTAATTAAGAAAAATTGTCTATTTTGTAAAACAATATAAAAATATAATCCTTCTGATCTAACTAACTTGACCGATCTCTTTTGCCAACAAGAAAAAAAAAGCAGACGATTTCTTAATTGTTTTCTTTTTATCTTGGCGCTATTTCTATTATTTGAAAACAAGCGTTTCAGCTTTTAAAAAAAATTTTTTTTTTACATTGATTCATTAAAAAAAAATAATACAACACGTTCTAAAATAAAATGTATAATATTTTTATCTCACATTTGAAATATTGATTTATTTTCTACTGTTATAATTATTGTTTTTTATTTAAGTCATTGTCAAATCAACTAACACAACACAAACAATCAACATATATATATATAACTATGTACAACTTTTTTTTTTATTTTTTATTAAGATTGGCATTTTCTTAATAATAAAATTATATTACTAATATATATATGTGGGTATTTTTTTTTACAGTCAATTACCCATCATTAATAACTACCTAGTAAGTAGTTATTCCACTGTTTAGAAAAATAAAATATTAAAAATATAAAAACATTATCCAAAAGTGCTCTAGCAAAATCGTTTTATCTTTCTACCTGCCAATTAAAAAAAAGATATTTCATTATTTCAGATTGCTTAGGTAGGTTGTTGGATAGCGATTTTTAGCTACCTACACAATATATATATATTGACATTTATAATTTTGATTTTGCATTATATATATTTTGTTTAAATGGTTGAGTTGCATAATAACTTTGTTTTAGGCTGTTGTGGATTTTTCCTGATACATTTAATTTTAATGTACTATTGAAAAAATAAACTAATGAATATGATTTTGGAGATATGTTTTTCATTGGAATTTTTCTGTACTTCCACAGTCCCTCTCTGATATATATATAGTATTTAAATATATGTTTATTGTCTATACAAAATTTAATGTAATTATAAAGGACTTGAACTCGTAGTTTAAAACCTTCCATAGCTATCCAATCCATCTTACACATGACCACATACATATAAAAAAGATAAATGATTTCCAATATATATATATTTTGTGCTGAACCAGTACTCATCACTTGATTCAGATCACCATCTCCAATATATATATAAATATATATTGTAACCTACACTCCCACCACCACTCATATACATTACATGAGCGAAATGCCCAGGCGCCAGTTCTATTAATGAATATAACAATATAATAAAAGATATAATAAAATTATTACTGAGACTCTATATTTAAGTTTATGTTCAGCTCAGCTCAGTGGGAGGCTATAGGCAGTTCATAAGATATATGATAATAAATGAATAAAAGAAGAAATATTACAAAATATTCAATATAATGTAAATTTCTTTGTTAATTAATTGTATGATAAAGAATCATAATGTTTACTTAGTACAGTCTATTAAAATATACTTTAAATTTAATTTCTTCCTTCATCCAAGTATAACATATATCAGCTTGCTATAATTATACTCTTAACAATTCTATGACTTGGCATATTATAATCTAAACATCTACTTTAATGCCAATCAAGAAATAAACAATAAGATAAGATCTCAGGGAATTTAACAAACACCGTTGAATTAAATAAAATATATTGGCCCATAAATTATAATTCTCAAGTATGATAAAATGTAATAAAACAAATTGATTAAACATTTTACTGTGTTTCAATAATAAGATAATGACAGAAATAGGGTATTTTAATCTCGTATCATCATCTCACAAATATACTGACCTGGCAACCTTTCTAATACGTTTATCAAGTGGCAAATACTTTGGGTACCAATTATAATGATCCAAAACAATAGTGGAGACAGCAATCTATGTATCTGAAACTACCAGGGTGCCATCTGGGCATTTGAACCTAGAAAAAATTATACAGTAGGCAGATACACGCTGTTAAGATTCCACTTTATTTTATATTTTGGTCATTAGCCCATTGTCACTAGCTCAGTGAGTAGCAGAGATAATAACATAAATTTTATATCTTAAATATAAAAGAATAAAAGCCAATGCCAGAAATTAACACATAAAAATATTTATTTACGCACATATAAAATAACATTTAAATTTTGAGGAATAAATTCAACATTTTAGATTTTTCTATTAATCTTTAGTTTTACATTTAAGTAAATTACAACCATGAGTTTAATATTTATTTAGTGAGTCGAGTATGAATATACTACATAGATCTGCATTTGAAAAGAAAATATTCTTCCCTGATTTAACCTTAGGCAACAAATTTCGCAATCAAACCGGCGCCAATCCATCTGATACATTTATGTATTCAATGTAGCATGAAAATACGACAACACAAAATACTATACTGTCAGGAATGTACATCTGAACAGCAAGTAGAATTAGAAAAAAAATTGTCTCTCTACCAACCAGGAATGCTACATCTGTTGGCGAGTAGAACAATAAACATAAAACTCCATAGGAATGGACTGCGATCCTTTGCCATCTTACAAACCCATCCATAGGCAAACAGAAGGTGTGTGGCGTATATATATAATCCTGCCCGTAGCAGATATCATATTACATCTACAATTACACAAATATATCCAATCCATTGAACCAATTCAACTACGAAATGAATAACCTAAGATTACCCTCCCTTAATATAACTTTACAAAACTATATAGCCATTCATGCCCGACTTAAATTTAACATTTAAATACGTTTGCACAGATTATTTTTATACAATTTGTTTTATAATGTCGAGTATAGATCGGCTGCATAGATTCCATGGTCAAAAACATTCCAAATTAAACACAACCGATCAAAATACAAAGTCAATCGATAACGTCAATTGCTGAGGGAATACAGGAGACCCTTTGGTGTTCATCATAAGACACCGCAGTGACATCGTTGACTTATATATTCTAATCGACTGTGAAAACCACAACATAATCAACCGCTAACGAATCTATGCAACGTCTATACCCAACTTAAATGTAATGCATTTAATAATTTCTACAATAAATATTACTACAAATAAAAATAATAAAATGGAAATGATTTTAGCAAAACTTAACTATATAAATTTAAACAATCAATTATTAATTTGAGAATCAAATAAGAGTTCATTTTAAAATTTAAATTAGCTGAATCTTTAAAAAAAACAATGACGAAAGTTCTTAATTACTTTTTTTTTGATGTTGTTAATTTGTAAAGTTCATAGCTCACGGTAGAAGAGTCCAGATTTCTGCTTTTAATTCCCGCGATGCCTCCATTGGAAGATAATGTTCTGGAGATGGCAATAGCTGGTTCAAGGTATCACAGTCTTTTCATTTTTTTTTTAAATAGAGAGTGTGGTATGTGCATCTGCCATATCTCTCAAACACAAAATGCTGGAACTGTCAGAAAAAACTGTATTTCCCTTTTTATATTATCCACACAGATTCAATCAACAAAACGTCACTAATCCATCACTTTCATTAGGGTCCGAGCCAAGGCTTAGTGCTTCCATTGGTCAAGCTAATTTCTCTTTATTTTCTTATCTATCTTTCATCAGGCTAGCTTGCTTTTCAAACAATTTATAAACAATCATTTCCATTTACAGATTACAAGAATTAATTAATACCTGTTTTTATTTTTAAATCTTGTACTTTTTTTTATAAAAAAGTGCGTTCAAATACTTATTTATTTGTTTGTTTTTTTTTAAAAAATTTTTAAAGTTTGGCATCTGTGCGAATGTATATACGTTTAACAAACATTTTAATTTTAGAGTTTAGTTTTTTACTTTTATTTGCGAACTTTTAAGTTTTTATTTTAAATTAATGTAATGACATATTTATATATCGTTACATATCAATAAACTTCCTCAAAAAACAAAAAACATTTAAAAAAAAAAAGACTTTACTTAGTGTTAGTAATTTCGTTACACAAATTGATTATATATGAAAATTTCAAAAGGACAAAACTTTTTTTTTAAAAGACAAAACAGTAATTACACACAAATATAATGATTTAAAAAAAATGTTGACTGTTGATTCCTTATTACCAGCTAAATTTCTGCCCCCTCCCAAGTTTCATTTCTCCTACCTTTAACTATTACTTAGGCAAGTTGAATGATTAGATTTTAATTTAACAAGACTTTTTTTAAAAAAAAAAAATGATTTAGATTTATTATTACGTTTTATTTATTTGTTTTTATTCCTCGAATTTATCTCTACATATGCGCAATTTTTCTTACTGGCAGCACTTTTTAAACAAAACTTCAAACTGCAACTCCACGTCAATACAACAAATATATTTATACTAATTTCAGAAAAAATATTACGGGCATGATTTATTTTCAAAAGTACTAGTGGTTTATTAAACATCTGGCTATAACTTTACGTTAGTACAAAAATGTACTTATTTCAGAAAAAACAAATGTTATTTGCATGATTCACTTTTAAAATTCTCAGGGCACTCGTGATTTATTAAAGATAGAAAATTTCATCATCATCAATTCCCCTTCTCAGGGTCAATCTCTGAGGTAAGGCCGCGTTCAGGATGCCAATTATAATGATCCAAAACAATAGTGAAGTCAGCAATCTACGTATCTGCAACTACCAGGAAGCCATCTAGGCATTTTAATATTATAACTCTAAAATAATATATCTGTTTTATAATAGATTTATGAGATGTGGAAATGGAAATACGAATGTACACAAGACTAACTCAAGACACAGTTCTTAAGATTTTAAATAACTAAACAAATCATTTATTATAACAAATAAACTTGGTTTAACATATTATTTACAAATGGACTATTTGTTTTACATATATTTAGATTATCAAATAAAAAATTTTTATTTTTAGCATCAGTTTGGGATTATCCCTACTATCAAAGCAAATTAATAACAAAGTTTAAATATCATGACTTCGAACACAGGCTTTGCCTATATGTTTCATCTATATGACAATAAATAAGTAAAATATTATATTATTAGCACCAAAAAAAAAATACTTTTGAGAGGATATTACTCTTGATTAACCAAATAAATCAAATTACTTATATTTGGCTTTCAGCAAAGCAACTTTCTCTAATTGACTAATAATCACTTTCAATTACATATACCTTTCATTTATAGCACAAAATCATGTTTATTCTGATGATTTGATGATTTGTAACATTATTTAAATAAATACACTGTATTTTAAAATATTTATTTCCCGTTTTAATCTTAATACTTTATACTTCTATTAAATGAATGTAGTATATTTCAAAAGCATTTATTTCTCATTTTAATTTCAATAATTCTATACTTTATATACGCGATATTATTTATATCACACGTGTGTGTGCACGTTCAAGCAGCAATAATGTAAAAACAATCTTTTCTATAAACTCTCCATTCATTAAGAAAATATCATACAATTATTTTATTTCGAACAATGTCGTAATTCATCAATAAAAATATGACACTAATACTACATCAAGAGTTAATCTAACAATTTATCTAGCCACATATTAATTAACACAAATCTATATTTTTATGATTATATATACTATATGTTATAAGGGGAATCTACATGAGGAGCAGATAAACATTTACTGAACGCTTCTACAATAATTCATCTGATTCTAAATATACCTTTGGTGGATAACATTTACTCAACACCAAGAATCCAAAAAAAAACATCACATAACTTCCTAAGCATCATTTAATCATACTTCAACAATAACTCATCTACTTCTAAATACATTATTGGTGGGGAATTATTCCTCATCACCAGGGTCCTAAGAACATCACTTCAAAAAAAAATATCATTAATCACACGCATATAAAATAAACTAGGCTCTACTCATGGAAAATTATTAACATATACTAAATAAGCAAGATCTTTATCCCTATAGACATTACAACGCAGTCAGATTTCTTTCTATTCTCATAGCTTCTCTAAATATCGAACCTTATAAATACATGCTGGCAGACAAATACCTCCAGATAGCATATCAATCTGTTCAACTCAGTAGAATATGACAGTGTACGAAATTTATGCATAAAATATTCACAAATTATACTTTATCAAACAAATATTATAATTGTGCAAAACAAACACACACCTGCGAATAAAGAGTATATACAATATTAACTCTAAATTACACACTAAGCAGGTAACATGATAATTAAATATTGCATTAAGGCATAACTTTTAATCTAATAAACTTTAGGTTACTTTTTAAAATTTAACGGTTCTAATTATTACGAACAAACTTTTTTATATCTAACAAACTATTTCTATTATAAGTTCGTTGATTTAAACAAAGAACAAAATTTTCACTTTGAGATAATAAAGTATACAAAATAAATGTAAACCTTTCTAATAATATATTTTAAAAAAATATTTCTTTCACCTTCATGAGGAAACAATGAGACCTATTTGAACACAATCAATTTTTACCGCGTACTCCTCATTTGAGTACGCTCGGAGATTGTCTTGAAAATCAAAATAACACAGATTATAAATGAACATAATAACAAATAAAACCTATCACCCTATCATATATATTAATTATGACAAGCAATAAAAAAAAAAAGGTTACTAGTTTTGTAATTTAAAATAAAAGTTCATTTGCAAAGCTCGGTTCCATGGTTTACAAAACAATATGGGACACATTCCAAACTGAATTTAAACTAAAATGCACTTCTGCAGTATAACTTTAAAAAAAATATAAGCATAACTTAAATATGCCCAGCATCTTTCAGTGTTCATAACATATCCATTCAAGGTACCAAATCATACACAAGCAGTGAATTTCTCCTTTATTATACTGAAAATATAAGACATTCTCTGTGCAGTTCTGGATTAAATACGCGATTATCCTTAGTATTTTTCTGAATAGCATTTAATAATACTTTAAATTGTCCTTAGTAATTTCATAATTAATAATGCTTTATTTTATATTCCGTCCTTATTGAAGAGAACAAAAATAACCCACATTTCTGTCCTTCTATTCAATTTAAACAGAAGTAGCTTACATTTTATTTCCTCAATTTAAAAATACGTATCAGTTCCAGAAATATCAAATAAATGAATACTGTTATCTCCTTATGATGAACTTAAACATAATATGATCTATCAAAATAGACATTTCCTTAGGTCTATGTATAATCTTCACAAAAACACAACACGAAAAATAGTGAGAAATTAAAATATATTCAGTGCTATAGTTCTGCATGCGTTTTCCATATATCAAAAAAAAAAACGTTGCTTAATGATACAACAATAATATTTATGTAAACCATTCTTATTTAAAATGGCAATTAAGTGAAATAATGTAGACTGGATGTTATTAACATACTTTTTTAAAAGAGTAATAGTTATAAAGGGATTAATTAAGAAATGTTTAAATCGAAGAGAGTTAATCAAACCGATGCACCTTTTTTTAAAACCTTAGAATTGCATTTTTTTTTAATTAATTTTTTCCATAATAAAGTTCTTAAGCTCCTTTGGAAGTTTTACTCTAAAGTCTTTTCAAAGTCAATTTGACTTCAGTAACTGGCTTTAATTTTTACAATACATGAACCACTGTTTACTGTCTACAATTACATTATAAAGAGACAATTTTTTACTGGAAATCTTTGTTAAAAAGCCTCTCTTTAGCAAAGTTCATTTGCCTTTTCCAAAGGTTACTCCCATGCATCTTGCTAACTAACTAATTACATATGCAAAAACAAATCTTTTCAAAAAAAAATCATTTTGATTTTTAAAACTACATGAAGACAAGAAAAAAAATATATAAATAATAAAATAAATAGCTTTTACAAACTTGAAAGAAAAATCAATATTAACTAACTATCAAATAAAAATGATTATTAATTTATTCAATTTATAAAATAATTCATTGATCTAACTATCTATTAATCATTGGAAAGAAATATATATTTGTTAATTATTTAAGTTAACTACTGTAATTTAAATGTTTTTATTGTGAATGTACTATTGTTTGCTGTTATTAAAATGAAAATGGAATGAAACATAATGCAGAGTCATACATGCATACACATGTACTACAATCTAAATTTTGAACTATCTTAACTAAATATAATTGAAACTGCTATTAACTGTTGACAAAAGGATACAAATTAATAAATAAAGGATTTTGAAACCATTCAACTAATACTACATTAATTTAAAACAACTTTGCATCTTTCCAACAAGATGTATCAATTCCACTAATAAACAACCCCCCTTCCTTACATTAAATACCTCATTAACCACAATAATACTAATAAATACTTATAAAGTGGTCAATAAACTGCGTAAGCAATCCATATTTAAGCCTTAAACAATCTCCAACAAAAACTTTTAAAATTCTAAGGCTATTTCATTTTTTTATACAATATAACTATTTAATGCAGATACTAAGTATTTTAAACCCTTGTGCCCATTCAGATGGTCACAATATATATATAATCTCTGCTCAGTTTATATTAAGATAGTAAATCTTCAAACTTTAATGAACAAGCTTCAATCTTCTCCACTCTCCAACTCTTCAGCCATTCACATTAATGAAAATGCTCAAAGCCTTTGATGATGCCAATATTATTGTCATACCCATGTTGGCCTTAAGTCAATCTGACCCCTTACACATAGGACCTTAATATGACCATTTATTTATATGGAGGATGGACAGAATACAGGATGAATAGGTAATATTTATAAAGGACTTGAACTGAGATTTTCAAACTTCTACAGCTATCCAATCCATCTTATACAACTGATATATATATATATATATATATATATATATATATATATATATATATATATATAAAACCACATACATATGAAAAAGATAACTGATTTCCAATATATGTATTTTGTGCTGAACCAGCACTTATTAGTTGCTCCATTGATAACACATATATAAAACCACTGCTCAGTTTATATTAAGATAGCAAATCTTCAAACTTTGATAGACAAGCTTCAATATTCTCCATTCATTCAAGTTTGAAGATTTTCTATCTTAATATAAACTGAGCAGTGAAAGTATATATGTGTTGGAGATGCTGATCTGGACCAACTAATGAGTGCTGGTTCAGCACAAAATATGGATATTGGGGATCATTTATCTTTTTCTTATGTATGTGATCATGTGTATCAGTTTAACAAGATGGATTGGATAGCTGTGGGGAGTCTAAAAGTCTGAATTCAAATCCCTTATAACTACATTAAGTCTAGTATAGACAATATACATGTATTTAAATATTACATATTCAGCTTGTATTATACCCATTCCTTTTCTGTATAATTAAATGTACATACTAAGGTCCTATGTGTGAGGGGTCAGATTGACTTAAGGTCAACATGGGTATGAAAATAATATTGGCATCATCAAGCACTTTAAGCATTTCATCCTCAGATTTTCAATGACACGGATAACTGGAGTTGGAGAGTGGAGAAGATTGAAGCCTGTCCATTAAAGTTTGAAGATTTGCTATCTTACTAAAAATTGAAAAAGGATTGTATATAGGTGTTGGAGATGTGACCTAGACCAACTGATTGATGAGTGTTGGTGCTGATTTAGCATTGAAATACATATATTGGAGATGATTTATCTTTTTCATATGTATGCGTCGTGTGTATTATTCTATAAGATGGATTGGATAGCTATGGGGAGTTTGAGGGGGTCTGAGTTCATTATATATATATATATATATATATATATATATATATTGTAACCTTGCTGTTATGCATCTCACTTTGAGGCAATATAAATATTAAATAAAATGGGTTAGCTCAGTGAATGATTAAGTTTAGTTAAATGCAAATAATTAATAAATAAAATATCCTGCATTAATATTAAATGTTACACTAGCTCAAATTCAAAATAAGAATAAGGTTCAGTTTATAAAATAAATTAAATAAGTATTTAATTATATCATGAGAAGAAGTGAAAATACAGATGACAAGAAAGATTACATTGAGCCAATATCCCACAGGATACTACCTCAATGGCATAAGAACACTATCCCCCCTTATTACTATCTCAAATAAATAAACTTATAGTATTCTTACGACTTTAATAAATCCTACTCATTAAGATTAAACTAATAATTAAATCTTAATCTTTTATTTATAATAATTTAGCTCAATAAAATCTCAGGTTCATAAAACTATTCTAAGTTAATTAAAATCACTGTAGTAAAACATGAGAAGGGATTTTTATATCATACTCTACTACACTTAAACTAATAATAACAAATAATAATAATATTTTTCATTGTATGAACTAATTCTGTATATCTCTTTCTTCACTATAATTTCATTACTATAATAAAATAATAAAATACCATAATATAATCTTTTATCTTCATATAATAATGTAAGAAAAATGTGGTAGCATTTATAATCTGACAAATAAAGGTGTGTTGCAACGGATAGCATATAATTCAATGTACTCTTTAATAATCAATTTATGACCATAAGATAATGTAAAATGTGATTTCTTAATAAATAAACTCCAAGAAAATATTTCAAATTCTTAAAATAATACTTCATTTATCTATGTGCAAAATTATATGTTTGTTTCTATTATTCTGGGTGTATCATGCATTTGAATGGAAAAGAAACAGTCTTAACACACAAATTTTTGAAACAAATTTTAACAAAGTTTTATTATAACAATGAAAAAAACAATTTATTTACAGTATTTACACTGGATAACCTCAATTTACACCATTCTATATTTTTTATTACTTAGTTATTAAAAACAAATCAAGAATTTAATTAAGTCTTCATTCTGACTTAAAATAACAATAATAAAATAATGCAATTTTATTTATCTTTTTGAGATCAATCTTATGATAAAATTACATTTTATTATACTAATTTTAATATATCATATCTTGAAATATTATTTCACTATGCTTCCTTTTAAGAACATCCATTGAAACATAGTACGGAAAAACAAATAATAATACTAATCGAGAGCATGGATCTTTTTAAAAATAAACAATTTCATTTTGCAATGTTAAAAGATATATCAAAATATCTACTGATAATTTATTATTAGATTGTGTGGATATCGTTGTTCACTGCACTAGGATTATAAAATATAATACATCCCACTTAATATTACTATAATACTATATAGTTGTAATCACTGATATATTCCCTATTATTTACTAAATATAAAATTGTACCTATGCTTATTGTTTATATTGTTTTACTTTATAAACATTGTATTTTAAAAATATGCAATACTCATTTAAAAATGAAATAAAATATTTAAAAGTTATTTAATATTTCAAAAGCAACTTTGCTTTACATATTTTATTCCTGAAGTTTATTTTATTTTCCAAAATAAAATCTAAAACATATTTTATGATTCTTTTTCCTTTTGGATCCATTGGATTTTCAATTCCAATTTGCACAAACTATACTTCTTCTTACAAGTAAATGAACTTATCTCATTCAAATGATAGAATATCTTAAACTCTAAATTATCTTTTTTTAAAAAAAAATATACCATACTGTACGATGTAGTTACATTGGAAATCTAGATAGCGAATAGATGAGTAGGCAAGGGAAGCAAAACTAGAGTATAACTCATAGCACATATCAGAGGAAAATACCATGGCACAGTGTATCTATAAGAAATAGAGGCATGACCTTTTCTGTCTAATGCCTCCAATACTATCAATGATGTTAAAGCTATTCCTTCAGCTTTATTAAAACATCAATACTTAAAGAAAAATAGAC
This sequence comes from Epiperipatus broadwayi, assembly GCA_028023455.1. Classification (NCBI taxonomy): domain Eukaryota; kingdom Metazoa; phylum Onychophora; class Udeonychophora; order Euonychophora; family Peripatidae; genus Epiperipatus; species Epiperipatus broadwayi. The sequence continues at coordinate 18,771,900 of JAQFVV010000008.1, read as the reverse complement.
ACTGTCCAAAATAAATATATCAGTCACAGGGCATTGTTAACTGTACTGTATATCCAAGAAGATTATAAAATACTATTCATATTCCCTTATTACATCCTACCTTAATATCATCTCTTGGGTTCATGTTCATAATACTACAGCCAAGTCACTACCTTATCATCATTTCCTGAAAGATTTATCAAATCTTACATCGACAAAAAACTAACTTGCATATTCAAAATAATAAACAAAATTCAATTATAATTAGAGTGATCTTACTAATCCACAAGAAAAGTCTGTTTTACTTTCTTATTCTATATTCTAAAAACATATACAAACTTGTCATATGAATCCTTGGAACATCCAATAATATGAAAGTTTTTAAAAGAATCACATAAATATTTATTATCATGTTGTGTTATATTACTAGTATAAAATTATAGTATGCATATTCCCAAAATAAATCCTAATCTCATAATTTTAAAGTGTTGTATAAGTGCATTTGCATATAATTTAACATTTAAACTTCCATACATTATAATTCATAGGCAATCTGCAAAAAAACAAAATATACATCATAAAATATATCAATATTCATTAACTATTACCAAGTGATATTGACTTGTTATCACACATGCAGTTTTCGGTTTTCCATCAATTAGATACAACATTGCATACATAAAAAATACTTCCATATCTTTATTTAATATGTTCTTATTTAAATTATTAAATTATTCTACTATAAGATTCTAATATTATCAATAAATCAATATTTATGTTCCTACACTTATAAATTTAAATAATTACATTTTAAAAAAATTATTAAATGAGTTAAACTATATTTACTTAATCTTCAGCTGAAACGATATTTTCTTTATGGAGTTCAAAATACTTTTATTTTCTCAAGTTCTTTTTTTAAAAAATGTTCTCTTCAAGAGCAATTGTACAACCTCCCCCATTGCTACAACAATGAACAAGACAAAGCGTTTCTGGTGGTAAGTGTTGTACAAACTTGTATGAAAATCTCAGATTTAAAAAAATGAATAATAAAAAATTAATAGACGATGTCTTAAAAATCTTGTAAAATTAAATAAAATAATAACCAATCCGTCCTGAAATAGTTTATAGAATAATAATTTATGTTTCTATTGTCCAGAAAAGATGATTATTCAAATCATAATATTAAAAATAATCCCATGAAGCTTCCTAGAATATTCCATATCAGTGTAGTGATGTATCATGTTCCATTTGGCTTAGCTTGATCTATCTGGATAAATTATTTGCACAATATTAAATATTTCCATAATTCCATATTTTATTTACTCATGTATTTCTTTTCTCTGTAGGTTTTTTCTTTAATAAAATTTATTGCTATTTATTATCTATTTTCAGCTGTTTCCTTATTATCTTAAAATTCAGTTTTTTAAACAATTTTATAAGCATATAACCTTATATTCCTCAGGTTTTCATAACATATGCTTTCGTAAATATTTTCTGTTAGTCTTTACTTAAAATAATTTCTTGCAAATATTTTAAATGTTTCCTTCAAAAAGGATATGACATTAATTTCTATAGGATTGTTTCCATAAATTATTATATACCATACTTGTCATATCACTTATTAACCTTGGGCAATGCTATTTTGCTGTTATATAAAAAATAATGCGTACTTCATTTTTTTATTGGCAAATAGCTTTTCTATTTAGCTTCCTGTACAATGTCCATAATAATAATTTATTCATTGGAATAGTCCTCTGTGTTAATATTATTAATATTATATTCATCTTTAAAATTTTCACTAAATACATTTCACTTATCGGAATTTCATTACTTTTATTGCGAAGTAAGTTAAATTTCCGATGAATACTCCTGTCAAAGAACTTTAAAAATTAGCAAAGCATATTAAAATGAAGTTATTAAACTATTTTTATATTATACTCTCTTTGCAAATACTTTTAAATAAATGTCCTATTAGCTTTGCAAATAAATTGTACTAGAGCACTAAAAAATTGACTAAAATAATAAAATTTAAAATTACTATCTCCTAGATAGCTTCTACACTTGATCACTAATACATTTGATCACCTTAATACATTTTTAATCACCCCTGATACCCCAATGCAATCAGTATTTATATCCTAGAAAATACCCCATCCTATTGGTTGATTCTTACTTTTCATTTGACACCTAATTTACATAATGTTACATTGTTACACAATTAAATTTCAAAATAAAAAAATATGACATATTATAACTTTAAAAATATTATTTAAAAATATTAATCCTAAATCAATTATTACTTTACTAAATTGATTAAACATTTAAAATGACTTTTTTTAAAAACAATATTTAATAATTTATCCCACCTTTAATATTTATCTATTTTATTTTAAAACAAAATATTTAATTTTTATTAATGGTATTCATCTTTATTACATTGTTTAAATATTTATAACGTCTAACTTAATATTTGCTTTTATGATAGGTAATAATTACATCCAATTCTATAATGCAATTTTAAAATACTTTGAACTTGACTAATATAAATACTAGCAAGCAAGTGTGTATAACCATATATTATATACAAGTCACATGATTGACATAACCAAGACATACAGTATCCGATTTTCTGTCTGGGAATAAATAATAAATTTCAACATTTGTCGTATTAAATAAAATAATACAATACAAAATTTGGAAGAAGAATTTAGAAAATATAGAATTAAATATAACTTTCACTACCATAAAACTCACTTTTAAAAATATATGATATTAATTATAATTATTAAATATAATTTATAAAAATAAATATAACATTTATTTACCTATATGTTTAAGACTATTAAAATTGAACTTTTTAAATATACTTTTAAATATTTACACCTGTGTTATTTATTATAGCCAGCTTTTACAACCATATGAACTAAAAAATTTAAAATTTTTAGTAATTTAGTGTGGTGAGCTGATTCTGACCTATAGAAAAGGGCACAATATATATATATTGTACCGGACGAAAGATTTTGGATTCACATATCCTGACCATGAGGGTGCTACTAGTTCAAAAATTGGAAATAGACATTTATTTGAAGGGTGGGCAGGATATATGAACATGACTGTGCCAGACTAAACCCAGGGAGAGCAAGAGCTTGTGAATATTGTTCAGACATTTGAGAAAACACTGAGACAAACATCAGCCAAAATAATTACAAGAACTTTTAATTTCATTGAACATATTATAAAATAAATATAGAAGCTTGACCTTCATTGAGTGTATGAGAGCATTAATATGTTAAATACCCAGGCAGACAAGTTCATTTCTCACCTATAATATAAGAATGACTTATATCTTCCTGCTAGCAGTTCACCTAAACCAATTTCTTTTTTTTCTCAATAGAGATTTATAAATATGGATGATTATGGAGAACTAACAGAATGGCACATATAAGCTTTTCTTAGCCTGGAAAAGAAATGTCAGAACTAAGAATGTCCTAATTCTGAAAAATGCCCATGGTCATATACATTTAAATGTGCCAAAGTTAGACTCACACTAGAAAAGGGAAGATTATGGACTACGTAATCGGAACAATATAAAATAAAATCTCTACCAAAAAAAGACAAAAAAACAATATACCCGATAAACCACCAACTAAAATATCAGTGATCTCCAGAAATCTCAAACCACATTTGATTAAGTTTAATGACAAAAAAACAAAAGGCAGGTGATTAAAAGAAAACTACTAAGATCAACCTGAGTATTTATCAGGGGTTAGTCATATAACAAAGAAAACATTAGGCACATAAAATATCACTTGCATACACTCTCAAATAGGTAATATTTTAAAATAAAAAATCTTGCCACATAGATTCTATATATATATATATATATATATATATATATATATATATATATATATATATATATATATATATATATATATATATATATATATATATATATATATATATATATATATATATATTATAATAATGTGAAAGGCTTAAACCTTCAAAACCTGCACATTAAACATGCTACTGTACAACCAATTAGATGTAATAATATCTGCGCATGGACCTCATACAGTTATTATTACATCTAATTGGCTGTACATTAGTATGTTTAAGGTGCAGGTTTTGAAAGTTTAAGCCTTTCACATTATTATATTATTATTTGCTTGCACTTAATAAATTTGATATATTTAATATTTAAATTAATAGGTTACACATCCAAAATATATAATTTTTTTTAAGATTAAGCTGATATTTGCTAGAGACTTAATTAGAGATTTAGCCCTGATTTTAATATGGAAAGGTAAGTTACCTCGAGGTAATATTAATTTCTGCTGTTCATATAAGTTCAGTTATAAAGAGTCCTATACAGTGGCGTTAATTTACTAGGTTCAGAAGAATGGAAGCGCTATCAGGATCAGCTCTGGACTTGACACTTAGGTCATGATTGAAGTCACAATTTTGGAGCTCTGGAGGTTCATCTTTGGAAAGGCTTAGCCCACATGTTGTGGAGATTCTTCATGGTGTATATTATAGGCATGGTGTTGAATGGCTCCTACTATCATGGAAAATAGTAGAACTGTTGTTGGTTAATGGAAATCAACTTGGTGATTCCCGTGGAACAAATATCAAATAAATTAGAATCACTTCCATGATACAGCAATTCAAGAACAGAAAATCTGGATGAATCCTCAATAACAAGAAGATGAATAAGCTGAGCAATCAGAATAAAAAAACTGAGTGACTAGAATAGCCTCTCCAAATAATATAAATAAATATAAGAAGCTAAACCAATCACTTTGACAGAGTACTTGCTTGGTCAAGGCTCTCTAGAATAATCCATGAAATTTTTGGGGTTCTTTATACCCACACTCAATTTCCCATGAAAACTTGTCCTGTTGTCAAATTCTATGCCTTATGCAGGGCAAATATCAATCTCCCGCTCAACCTAATCTAAGAATTCCGACAAGGGATTATTTTAAACTAAAACAACAACACAAAGTTAAATCTCTGCTTTTAGAATGAACTTTAAAATGATTAAAATAAAAGAGACAGGAATGTAATTAACAATCTTGCTTGTTTTTAATTAAATTGATTAAAAACAAGCGGTGAAAGTAGACTATTTTAAAATCAATTCTATAAAAATTAAAATGACCTATTTTAAATATAAATGAATATGTGTTTTAATACACATACCCTTTTTAAATAATTAAAAAAAAATTATAGCAGTAGAAACTTAATGAAAATTAAAAGTTTTTTTTTAATTTTTTTGTCATAAACCATTGAATCAGATATTAATCCGGTTCAACTGCCTGAATACAGAATCAAAAAAAAACATTCCTGTGCTCTTTTTCTTTTTAAACTATAAACATTTTAACCCATTTCCTCTCCCTTAGAAAAACCCAGCTTGCCTTGCACTCTAAAACAATATTTTTTTAAAATATATTTAACTTATCCATTCTCATAATTCATTAACCAAAATCCTTTTTTTATTTTTATTAAAAACAATCTGTCTGATTACTAATGGTGAACCCTTAACTTACATCCATCAGTTCTTTTACTCCTATTACTAACTTTCTGAAATAAGTTCCTTTCCCTCTCTTATATTTTCTTAGTTTATACAATTTTCTCTTGTCCCTTTCACGTTCTGTTTTGTTTTCTATCTCATATGTCTGAAAACCTTTAGGCCTAGCAAAACACCTTTCTACGAAGTATTCCACTTTATTATTCATACTATCAGCACTAGTAAATGGAAAGAAATTATCTTTACCAATTTTTGAACATTTTAACTAAGATTGTTCTATAGATGGATTCTATTTCTGCTTTAAAATCATACAATCTACTCTTTTCCTTAACTCTTGTCTTTGCATTAGATCCATGTTCAAAACTAACAGTTATTTTACTCGTCATTTTTAATCTCTTGTAGAAACCCTTTCATATTATTTTCATCCTTTAACTTATAACTTTCTTCTATTTCTTGATCTACATTTTCTAGATTTTCCATCACACTTTCTATCTGTACCCCATCTTTGTTTGCTTCTAACTTTATTTTCACCTTATCTATTTTAAGACTATCTTGTTCTAATTCAACTTCTATATCTACTCTTACTACTTCCCCTTCCTGCCTATCTTTACTTAATTCATTTGCTATAGTTTTTATAGTTTCCTGATTCTTTTCTACTTCTCTCATTATTTATCCTCTCATTTCTTTCATTTCCCTAATCATTTCTTTTTTTATTGCCTGCTGGCCCTGCTTAACTTTGCTAATTTCTTCATTCATTTCTGTTTTAAACTCTGCAAGAATTGCTTGCTGACTTTGCTTGAATTCACTAATTTCCTCCTTCATTTCTATTACCAACTTCATCAACATCTTCATCATCATTATCTCTGACTCTTCTTTTTCAACTACTCCCATTATTACACAAAACTAAATTTACTATACTAACTTTTTTTTAAATTAATCTAAAAGTGAATATGATGCTATTTTCTATTTGTATATTTATTATCAGATTAACAAGAAAATGAACTCTATTTAACACTTTTTAAATTCCAAAAAAAAATTAACTCCGAAAGAATTTTTTTTTAAAATATGCTATTTACTGTTTCTAAATTATTTCATATAAAAAGATGAACCTCTTTCTACCAACAGCTCCAACATTACATGCAATAATTAACAAAAATTGACCCCCACCTACTAAATTTTGCCTGTTACACCTGAAATCTTTCTCAACCGTCTAAACAAAATCTCACATGGGCTTGAAAACTCGAAGCCCTATGTTGGTTGAGCTAAAAATTAATTTCATATGTACCAGACACTCAATCTATCCTGATCACAGAGGGAACCACCATGTCGCTACATACCTGGATCTTTATCTACAAGAGAATATACATGTAAATAGAAAAATATGGGTGATTTATATTGTAAATTATGTAAGGAAGGAATAGAAAATACTAGGCATTTGTTAATTGAATGTAAATGCTTAAAAACATAAAGGGTACATATAATGAAGTTATGGAAGAGAAAATATGAAAAAAGTGATTATACAGAAAGTGAATTATTGGTTTTTATGCTGGGTTTGGGAAAAGATAAGGGGGATTTAGATATAAAGGCTATAGAGTTGACAAAGATTATGTTGTGGAAATAGGATGGAATAGAATATGGGAAAACTTAGAGTGGGGAATGGAAAATAAAGCAGCTAACAGGTTTATCTGGGCATAATTGCTGAGATATTCTTGACTTCATTTAAGGAGAAGCCACAGTACATCACACAGAAAAATTTATTTACTGTGATAAGAATGGATGATGATGATGGTTTGCACCAACTAAATTCAGGGAGAAAAAAGAAATCTTTAATATTGTTTAGACAATTGAAAAATAAAAGCACTAAGACAAACATCAGCCCAATTAAGTTTAAACAAATTTTAAAATTTTATTACGAGAAATATAAATTATAAGAAAAAGTTTATAATATAATAAATAGGGTTAGTTCAGGTGTGTACTCTGGCAGACAGACTGATCTTCTAATAGTGAACTATACAGAGAGGAAGGAAATTATTTTCAGCAGAGAATTCACCTAAACATTGGTTTTCCCATTCACAGATATGAAAACAATACGTTCTTGAAATAAATCAATGAAACCAGCACCAGCGAGCTTTTCTAGGCCCAGAAAATGTGTCAGGACCAAGAATGTCATATGCCAGTAGAAGCTGCATTTTATACTATATTCAAAGCAAAGATGATTGATTTACCCCAAGAACAAATGAAAAATATGATTTAGGATGAAAGGAAAACAGACATTTAAACAGGCAAATGCCCAACCAAAGAAGTGGCCAAAACTAATAATAATTAAAGATCTCAATAGGAGACAAGTAAATAATTACAAAAGCAGTTACGTCTGCCCATGCATTTCAAAGAAGCGCAATAATTATAATTAAAAATAAACTTATAAAACAAGTTCTGAGTACATGCTCTGATAAATTTAAAGCCACATGTAAATACAAAATAAATCTAGCAACCAAATATAAATGTTCCTAGATTTTTATAAGTTAATTTATCAGAGAGTGCATATGAGCAGAAAATATTATAGCATTAAATACTTTAGCAGAAAGAAATGCTTTTCCACCTGTAATTTATGAGGGGATAAATATTGTCTTCCTGCTGGCAATTTATAAAATTACAAAGAACAACAATTCCAGTTTTCCATTTCAGAGACATTAGAAAAGAAGAAATGAAATTTCCAAATATGGAAAACCAGAACAATAAATACAATAAATCGACAGCCAAAAGATTTTTCGGTTTGCATAAGCGCAAACATAGAATCAATTATGGGATATTAAAATAATTACAGGCGAGCATTTAAAATTACACAAAACTGCTAAAGCATTTATAAAAAGTTAGTGAAATAAACAGAATACATATTAGGAATATAAAATATAATCTCACAATGCACCCTCTGATAAACGAAAATTGAAAACAAACTTGGAATCTTAAAACTAAGATTCCAAGACACATTATAAATACTAGTAAAAGGAAATACAGATAATAAATAAATTACAATTATTAATACAAATTTATATATCCCACTATCATTAGATTGAGCGGAGATTTAATTAAAAGCAATTTATTTACCCTGGCAAGAATAAGAAAAAGTTTACCTTATGGTAAAGCAGAGTTCACATATTTTCAAGGAGTGTACACTTTTATATTAGTCCATCTTTCAGGTATTTTGACAGCAGAAAGATAGAGGCACAGAGTCCTGTTTATTTTAGACAGTCATGGTATAACTAAACAAGAATCAGCAGGCATGGGTCCGTCTTTTGGGTTAAGCTAGCATGACATATTGTTGGTTATAAAACATATAGTAGTATATTTTGGCAATTTAGAGAAAGCAAAATTGTTTTAATAACTGCAAATTTTGCTTTTAAAGAAATTAAATGTCCAAATGGCTAATGGTATGAATGTTGAATGAGGTTTATCAGAATGAATATAAGAAGCTAAACCAATCACTTTGACAGAGTATTTGTTTGGTCAAAGCACTCTAGAATAATCCATGAAATTTTCAGGGTTATTTATACCCACACTCAATTTCCTGCGAAAACTTATCCTGTTGTTAAATTCTATGCCTTAGGCAGGGCAAATATCAATCTCCCGCTCAATCTAATCTAAGAATTTCAACCAGGGATTATTTTAAACTAAAACAACAACACAAAATTAAATCTATGCTTTTAGAATGAACTTTAAAATGATTAAAATAAAAGAGACAGGAATGTAATTAATAAGCTTGCTTGTTTTTAATTAAATTGATTTTAAAAAAGCTGTGAAAGTATACTATTTTAAAATCAATTCTATAAAAATTAAAATGACCTATTTTAAATATAAATGAGTATGTGTTTTAATACATGTACTCTTTTTAAATAATTAAAAAAAATCTTAACATTAGAAACTTAGCGAAAATTAAGTTTTTTAATTTTTTTGTAATAAAACCATTGAATCGGATATCAATCCGGTTCAATATATATATATTGTAATGATAAATAAGTAAAGGTAGAAGCATGCACTTGTTTAAGTAAGACCGAATATTTAACTTTATTTTCACCTAGTAAATATAAGTTTTTAAATGCTTTCTCTTACGGCATTTATCGATAAAACTTGTTAGAACTATTAGCATGCTCATTATTTTATTTCATAACTATAAGCTTATCAAGTTAAATCATGTGATATATGACGATTTTATTTACTATTATAATTTTGTTTTTAAGACTTAAGTGATGTTATATTGTTAAGGTCATTAATATATGATAATGGCTGAAGAGGTTTCATACTCATATAGCTATTTAAGTTAAATAGCTGGATTTGAAGACATATTAAGTGTCTGAAAATTTCAGATTTTCTATTTAATAGTTAAGTATCAGATAAGTGCTAGCCTTTAGTTGGTATTTTAGATCTAGTGTAATGGGTTGGGGATGGGGATAATTTCTAAATAGAGTTTTTAAATGCTTTGTCATGTGGCATTTATCAGTAAAACTTCTTAGAGCTATTATCACACTCATTATTTTAAAATAAAACCCTATGATCCACAAAGAATTTGCTATTCTAAAATAAAATAAAATAAATAAGTAGTAATCAAAAGTTTCAAAATATAATAATGGCCAAAATATATCTGTAAACAAAAAATAATCAGTATTTTTTTAATATGTACTTTCATGCAAACATGCATCATAAATAAGCACAGTTTCTGTTTTATTACAATGTATCAATAAAATGTTAATATACTTTAACTGTGATGTAGTATTTATACGGCAAAATTCACATTAAGTAAATAAAATAATTTATAAAAACCATCTATGTTGATCTGGATATTGATGTCACTTTAAGCTTCTGAAAGCTAAAAAAATCCCCCCCTCTTTTTTTCCTAACAGTTACAAATTATATATATTACAAACATAATAAATAATAAAAATATATAAACCAGATATAAAAATATATATTATTAATAATTATACATAAAAAACCTTTTTTGGGTGCATAGTTTCGTGCCTTTTTAAAATGTTAATCACCTATTTTAAAGTTAACTAATTATTGCAGATAGATCGCTAGCTAGTGTTCTATGATGAAAGTAAAATAACAATAAAGTAAAACAAAATAAAATTATGATACAGAGATTCAATAAATTTCAGAAAATTGATTATATAACATAACAAAACATATTCTATACAACTTTATATATAATATTCGGTTTCCCCTTCATTTGTATTTGTAATTCAAATTTGCATACATTTGTTTGTTTGCATGTATAATGAAGTAGTTTCTTTTTTATGGTCTAAAGCTAAGTGCACTTTTGGTAATTCTCACTATAATTATAGTTCTCTGATAGTGATAAACATCACCAAAAATGCAGTCAGCTTTAGATTATAAAGAAGAAAGAAACCACTTCATTATTCAGATGAACAAATGTATGCGAAATTGAACTTTGTATATATCACCTTATACAATTTTCCAGTCATTTTTAATTGATCTGTTATTAACTAAATTTATTAAAGTTTTAAAATATTTATTAAATAATTTAAGTTATGTTTAATATAATATGTTTCATATATTTGTCTTCTTTGTGAATCTTTATAGATCTTTAAAATAATTTAAAGATTTAATATTTTTATAGCTTCTATTTTATGTCCATAAGTTAAGTAGCAAATGTATAAAGCAGGATTTATCATCTTTTCTATTAATTGCATTGTTGTGTTCTTTAGCTTTTATCACTATTTCCCTACATGACTGTAATAAATCATATTGCATTAGTAACAATTAATTTTATATAGTTTTTCATTTTTGTATTTTATATTATCTCCTAATTTATAATTACCTATTATAAAAATAAATAATCCCTTTGTTTCCAGGCAATTGATTTCTGGCAATGATGATTTATGGATATGCTAACATGTAAATAATGTAGACAGCCAAAGTAGCATGAAATTATTTTGATAATTGTTCATGTCTAAATTGCTTGATGACAAAGTAATAAGTAAAACAGTTAATTCATGCATATCTAATAATTTAAAGACAGTCAATGGTTAATGTTATTAATATTTAAAGGTTTACAAATAAATTTAAGATTTTACAGTTGTAAATAAATAAAATGTTAAATTTTCCTTTGTATCTTAACTTACAGCAACACTACTTTAGTAAATTGTTGTTTGTTTTGATGAAGCATAATAATTCTTAAGTAATATTTTTCCAGGTGTTAAATGATGATGGAATAAATGGCCATGAGGCTTGTGATCTCATTCAGAAAGGTTTTATCTATTCAAGTATTATTTTGTTTATTTTTCTAATACAAGATATTGCATATGAAGTAAAAAAAAATGATGAAAGATGATTTCTAAGAAAACTTAACCAAATATATAAACTTTTAATTGTGTTATTATATCCAGATTACAAGAATAAACATAAAATCTTAGAATGAATTTTTAAAATTAAATTTCAACAAATGCTTTTCCTATTCTAAATGTCATTCTAAAAAATTTCTAACAACTGAGGAATAGTTTTATTTATTTACAATAAATAAATAATTCTTTATTATCAATATTTAAGCCCTTTTTAAATGACAAACCATGATATCATCTCACATATGCACAAAAGTTTCTTTTTTGTAATGTATTTATAATAAGACATTATTGTTCTTCCTTTCATTAATATAATACTATTTTCCTTGAACTAGTGGAATCTTGGTTCTCCATTAACATAATATCATCAACAATCATATATTTTACCTGCAAAAACAAATTTCCAAACAGAATGATAAAATAGTTGACTCTGTTGCATTTCAAACTAAGAATCACTACCAGTGATCCTTCCTCAATTAGTTCAATTATGTTCCTCAAGCCAAAGTACAAGCAGATATAGCTCTTACTGGCTGATTACCTATGTACCAAGAAAACAAAAACCTTTCTTTCATTATCCCTTCCTCTATTTGTATAAATAACAATATAATTATTGGAGAAGATATGTTTTCTCATATCTTCTTTCATTTTAAATCCTGTCTGCAAAAATCTCTACCCCCTACATTTTCTTCAATTTTGGGGGGATTATCACTGAAGAAGGTCATGATATCACAAGACATGAAATAGCCTCAAAGTTAACTCTATCCCAGAAAGCACACATTCAGTCATTATACTATTATTATAATAATATATAATTTATTAAGCAATATTTTAAAAGAGATATACACTATAGACCAGCTTTATCCAGTCTCATTAGTTCTTTTTTTTTTTTTGAGAAAAGGCATTCTCCTCTCACCACTTCATAATCTTAAAACTATATTTATGTCACCACTTATCATCAAAGTCATCAGATCCCTCTCATTAAGAATGAGACACAACCTCTGATTCTTTATTCTATATCCAAATATCAATTTTCCAAGAAGAGAAACTCCACATTTGAAGCAGTAATATTATTTAAGATGATAATTAAAGACACATGTTCAATTGGCCATTGTAACTGACTTTGATTCTGTGCCAATAAATAAATTTCTAGAAGTACTCAGCCAACATAAAATCCCAATACTTTTCTACATAAATTGGCCAATTTACTAATCAAAAGAAACATTCACATTATTCTAATTGAGAAATTATCTCCTGGGTTCCATCTTCATAAGTCCATCCCTTAGGGTTTTTCCCTCAGTTTTTCATTCTTTATAGCATACATTAATGCACTTTTATTTGGAATAGAAAACAAATTCCCAGGTTTATGCTTACCTTTCATATACCAATCATCAACCATATATCATATATAGGTCAGATAGTAGTCTGCCATCCTTTCAAAAAACTTTCTTCAAACACTTTTCCATACTAGACATTACTCTCAAGCTTTCTCTTTAATTTTAAATAAAGGAAAGTCATCATCATGATTCATTTTTATTGGCAAACAAATATCTTCTGTTTACAGTACTTTTCTCATAAATTTTTACACTTTGCAATTCATCAAGGCTAACAGTACAAAATACTATTGTGCCTGAAATTGAAAAAGCCATAAACTCACTCTCAAAAGCTTATCTGTCATTGCTTAGTAAAATTTCCTGTATCAACATACTAATATTTCCAAAAATAAATTACTATACTCCAATTATTAATATTCCTTTTTTAAAAAAGTAAATTTTCTATGTACCAGAATTTCTACAGATATACCACCCCCCTATTAGGAACAAATTCATAAATACCTTATTCAAGTTCATGTCCCAATGCACATGTCTTATTTTTACTTTAATCTAAAAAAATCAGATAGTGGCAGACCTATGACTTAACAACCAACACCAGTCTCAAAAAATTTTTTTATTCTTTCCTTACTATTTCTAATAAAGATATTTTGTAGAAATTCAAGTTCTGGCATTTAAAGCTTAAATACTTTGATTTATTGATAAAAATCAGTCTGAAAGCTTACTTTCTAGCTGGAAAAATGGTATCTGTAAATATTGATGCAATGTGTTCTTTATTTTTGAAAAAAGATGGAACTGAATACTTGAACATTTTGTATATGACTGAACTTCCTTATGTACAAATCACCAGGTTATAGCAGCTGTTACACAAAACCAATCTTCCATGTTAACAGTTCTTAATAAAAATATTCGAAGGGGACAGTTTTCTAATATAAGATTAAAAGTATGCATCCTATTTACTCTTTGTTTTCTGAAATGTCATTTATTTTTAACCCAATATCACCAAAACTTAAATCCCCTCTTTATCAATAAATTGTTAAAAATCGAAACCAGAGATCAGACTCTGACTATTATTGATATTCTATAAGTCAGTGATCTATCTTCCAGCATCACTATGATATAAAGACCTTAATTTAGATTTTTTGGTATAGTTTCTTCTTTTTTTTAGTTATATTTTACAACCTTAATTTTTATGTATTTAATCATTCATGTTATTAATTTGTGTTAAAAATTATTTAAGCTTTCATCATCCTGCAGAACTTTTTATTTCAATAATGATATAACTTGTTTAAATATATCTGCTTTATTTTGAATAACTGTTATCTTTAACGCTCAATAAAGTTTATGTCAAAAGTACTTTATCTAGTAATTGTCATTAATCAATTATTTTTCTTCCTTTGTTCTAAATTTAATTAAATCCTATTGTCAGATTTAATGTTAATTAAACTATTAAAGCAATTTTCAGTAAATATATAAGTACTAAAAATTAGTTTTCAATTTTTGAAAACTCTTATTTAAAGTATTCATTTCATACCTTATATATTTATTTATATATCGGTATTCGCTTTCATCTCTTCTATCAGTAAGTAAAAATTGTTTATTTCTAACTTTCTCCAGGCTAATATTCACTGATTAGAGAATACGAATGATTTCTTTATAACTATGCAAACAATTTTTAAGCTGCTGTAGTTCACAATTGTGTTAATTCCATTAAATATTTTATGAATAAATACTATTACTTTATTTTGTTTACATATTTGGTTTTAACTAAGTGTAAATCATCAATTGAGAGAATCACATGTTTTCATTACTTTTATTTTGTTGTTGTGTGTATGTTTTTAATGTTTAGTTTGTCTTTCTATTTGGCTTAAATTATTAATTGTGAGATTAATATTTTGAAAGATATGTCAAAATCTTTCTTAATTGTTATGCCTTGTGTAATATAGTAAGACTTAGAATCTAATAATGTAAATAGGAGGAAAAATCGATTCAGTTTAATTGAATACAGATATATTAAATGCTCATTCACCAATAAGATTTTAAAATGTGATATCTTAACTATATGATTTTTACTAGTGATTGATATTTTCCCCACATATGTTAAGTGCTTCTTGATTTTTATAATAATTGAGATATATATATTGCCTTCTTAAATTAATAAGTAAGACAAATGTTAGTAATTTATATATAAAGTGTTTTAATTTTCAGTTTGATTTTTTTTCATAGTAATTTCTCTTATGTCAAAACAAAAAGAGAAAGAGACTAAATATTATTTTATCATTTATTTTTAAATTTTGTTCTCTTTGTTTTCATTTCATTTAACTTATTCAATTTCTTTTCTATTTAATTCATTAGTTACAGACTGAAATATATAGTTGAATTAAATAGCAATAAAATTATGTATTGTTTATGCAAAGACCTAAATTCAAAACTAACAAAATTCATTTAAATTAATTGAATAAATTAAAAAGTTGTAAATATTATGTATGTGTATGCATGGAAAACAGAATTTGATATGTGAAACAAATAAAACAAATGGTAATGATAATCAAATGACAAATTAATAAAATGAAATTCAAAAAGAAAGACTTAGATACTCAAGCTAAATTAATTTTTTCAAAATATTTAAAAGAGATTGATATTATATATATAAAAGGAAATATTAATAATAGAATATCAACATATATTAGATCAGGGTTGGGCCAATAAATTTTGGTGTTTGGGGCAAACTTTCAACAATATGTGTTTTAAAATTATTCAGAAGGATCTCCTGGTGCAAAAATAACCCATCTCCTTATCATACTTATGCCCTTGGGTTCAAATTAAAACTAAATTAATTTTTTTTCAAGAAGTTCAATATTGGTCAGTAAATGGGTATCAAGTTATTTTTCAAGTGGAGAGCAAAACTAGGATGGAAAATTACTTAAATCCTCACCAATTGGGAATGCATAAAACTGATAAGTACTGCTTCTTTCTTCTGCAGAATACTATTTGCTGCATAATAATATTTTATCTATTTATTTAAAATGATTTACTTATTAAAGCAATGAATGTAATAAAAAAAATTGTATTAAATACAAAGAAATATATGTATTTGAAGAAAAAAAATGTTAAAAATGCAAAGTGAATTAAAATACAAAAAAAAAAATTTGCACAATAAAAAAAAATCATAACATGTTAAATCATTCTTTGTGCTTTAGTTTGATAGTTTCTTTATTTGTTATTTTACAGGTTTTTCTATGCAGATTATTGCTAGATTACTTAATTGACTGTTGCTCATAAATAATTTTATAAAATTTTCAGTTTAAAAAACTGCCTTGTCTGCTGTTACAACTATAGGTAAGATTAGTAGAATTCCTTGAAACACTTTTTCCATATAGACAAACTTTTACTAACAATCTGGATTCAAATTGTTCATTTAAGACCAGTTTATTTCTGTATTATTCTGGCTATAAATAAAATGCTTTTTAAAAAACTACTTTATTTAACTTAGAAATTCTGTTTGTTTGTTTATTTGGGTTAAATCTTGTAATTAATATTTAACATACTTCTATAAAATGGATTTTGTTTAAATAATGTATATGTGTTAAGTATTGATGAAAATACAAAATTTCAGAGTTATAGTTATCCAACCAGTTGTCCAACCTACTAGTATTGGCAAAGACAAATTTGAAACCACCTTGATATCAGTTCAGTAAGTTATATTTTTAAAAAATATGCTTTCATTGAATTACATGTAACCACTAGAAAGAAAAGATATTCGATTTTGTGTGCTTAATAAGTTTCAAATACGACCTTTGTAAGTGACCACTGCCATTAGAGTTCATTCCTATACTAAAACTCTGACCCAAATCATTCATTCTGGACTCTTGCTAAGAGCATGTATTTATATTACTTCAAATCTAATTCACTAAAAAAAACATTCACAGTTAATTAAAATTAAAAGGAAAAGAAATGAAGAATGAAATCTTGATTTCTTTTAATTGTTTTATTATCTTTAAAATATTGACTTTATAAACAAAAAAAATCTTGAAAATGAGTTTTAACATGCATGGATTTTATTTCAAATCCTAGAAATATGATAATATTGTTTATATCCTTAGCTTTTAAATTTGAATGTGAACAGCTATAAAAAGTCCATTGCAAAATATCTAAATACTAAAAAAATATACATTGTAACAGTATATAGTAAGAAATATATAGAGAAGATATACAAACCATATGTTGTTTTTATCATTTACATGGGATGGGATGAATTTAAACAAGAAAAATACCAAAGTTCAATTTTCAATTGAAATGAAAAGATTTTCAGACAAACAGAAGTTAATTTATCAATAGAGACCTAAAAGTAATGAGATGATAATGATTTGAATTTATTACGAATATCAGCTATAGCTTTAAAAATATAATAATCCCTCCATCTTATGAAATCAATCCATTTACCCACTATACATTCATATATCCCATAATGCTACCTGTTTCATATGTGGAAATTAGCCATAACACTTATAATTAATAAATTGATATTTAATAATCAAATGCATCAAATAATGAAGTTTAATTTGATATACAAATATTAATAATGAACAGGAAAGAAGGCAGTCAATCAAACTTTAAATTTTAACAAAATAAAATTATTTTAATAAAACAAAATAATAGTGAATACTCATGAGAGTTTTAATATGGCATAAATGAGAATTTTATTATATATAAAAAACATACAAATATAAATTTTTTAATAAAAAATATATACATGCAAATAATAATAATATCATGATGATGAATATTCATAATTTTTTCAAAATTAAAAAAACACACTTAAAATTAAGTAATAGTAGCAGTAGTAGTGAAGCAGTCAATCTTAGCTTAAGATTGAGCTTCATAGTTCTATCTACTAACCTATGTTTAAACCCTATACTCCCTTTCTGCTCCTTTATTCGCATATATATATTTTACGTATATATTTGAGATGCACACCTAAGTTATAAAATTTTAACTTTTAAATAACACTTTTATTATTAATTCTTTTTTATTAAAGTACATAGGTGCAGCTCAAATATATATATATATATATATATATATATATATATATATATATATAGGAGCAAACATACTAACAAAATATTGATTTTTTAAAATATTTTATTATACATCATTTTTTAAACTTTTTCTTTTTATATTGCTTGTTTTTCCTATTAAACTGTATATTTTATAAAATCTAATATGAAAGATGCAACCATTAATTGTCCAAAAATAATTTAAGGGTTGGAAACTATTGTTTTAATCTTGGGAAGGAATTTTTAATTAAAGTTTTTACTTAAAATAAAATGGGGATTAAAATTAATGATTGTACTTTTGTTATAAACATTTTGTCAAATCTATTTCCAATCTGGAAATAGATTTGAATATATTTTTGAAATGTTATCTAACAGTTGCATCTTTCAAAAACAATGGACAAAAAAATGTAAAATTTGTGTTAGATTAAAGATTATGTTTGAGCTAGAAATAAGAAATAGAAAGCATTCTTCAAATACCTGGGCAGGAATATAAAATGGCCGGATTTTAAATCACCAACAGATTAGCTACTATTGAGAGAACTGTGCAGTTAACTGAATCCAAGCTAGTTTGAAATGTAAGAATAGAAAGCTCATCATCTTTCTGACCCATGAGGATTATCTGCTGCTACCGTGTCATCATGCTCCTGTAGAATGAAGTAAAAGCCCAGCTGGAGAATTGTGGAATGCTGAATAAAAGCTTGCTCTTATTTAAGAACCAACTGTCATGCATGAGCAGACTTTGAAATATGGACTCTTAAAATGGTGCAAGGTAAATTTTCAAGCCGCAAGTAAAGCTAGTCTAACTAATCTCAAACTCTATTATCAAGACTTCTTCTCTTAATGTATCATTTAACTTTATTTCAAATATATATGTAAATTGCTCTCAAATGATTTCTATAAATTTAATTCTCTTTCATATGCTCTAACTTTCTTTAACTTTGGTGCGGGCATTTATTTTATAGTTATTTATTACTTGATTTTATATGTATGCTTTTATTATTAACATGCCAATCTCAAGCAACCTGGCGAGCTTAATTTCTAAAAATATTTTCTGTCTTTTTTTAGGTAAACTGTCATGAATTAAGGTTATTAACATCCCCTTAAAATATAATGCATTATTAATTAATACACTCACTAGATTGTTTTTTTTACGTGTCAATATTTTATGTTTTAGTATAAAAATTTGTTTATCTAATTCTGGGTTCTACCCGGGATGAATCCAAAACTTAGGCTAATTAATGCTCTGAAATGTTAAAATGTTGTTTATTCAATTCTGAAAGAATGACTTATTAATTGTTTTCTAGATATAACTGTTAGTGTTTATTCTATTTTCCATACTCTTAAAATAGCATGCTTAAATATTCAGTTGGTGTAAAATCCATGAAGGTGGGATTGAATTATTTTAAATAGCAGAAAAGGAGGGGGGTCAAAGCTTAATGTATATTTTATTAAATGAAACTTCCCTATATATATTAGCAGCATAGCGCATTATTTATCTAAATTATGGCATTCAAATAAGTGGTCATTTATTTTTAAAGCAGTAAATCTTATTCCATGTCATTAGTGACATTCATCCATACTACATTACTGACATTAGGCTCCACTTTGTAAATTTATATATATTATGTGCTTCCAATATGGGGACTGTAACAAGTTCAAACCCATAGATTTTTTTCATATTCTGTCCTGTTGATAGTTGAACTTCTCAGGAACAAACTTTTGTATAAAAGGCCTCTCATGTCGGTTATTCCAGTACAGCCTGGGCCACACCATGCCTATTCACTTTTCTCTAAGCACTGCCTTAAGAAAGGGGGGATTAATTTATGTTATTTCAATCTTATTATGCAATCCCATCATCGTAATTTGTTATTTAAGTATTTAAGACTACTGTATTTGCCTTGGGGAAAATAAAGCATTCTTCTTACCAGTGCTAATTAAAAGAATTTTCATTAAGTATTTTGTCATATAATCAAATATGTTTTCAAATGTATTTTATTTATTTTCACGACCGCAATGGTGAGAAAATAGTTTATATCTGTAATGAATCTCGGAACGCTCCCCGAAATAATGTGGGTCACCATGTTTCAGAACCGTAATCCAAAACATCAATAGCAATGTTATGTAAATTTGGTTGTTTTCTCATCCCTGGTGTTTGCCTAGAGATGTCGCTATTTCTAGGTCAATTCCTAGAAATATACCATTCACCGGCCTTCACCCAACAAAAGAGGAATTTTTCTATGTTATAAACGCAGAAAAGAGTCCTCACATTATGTTGGATGGAGGCAGAAAGAGTTCCCGATGGCTGCTGGTTATGACTTTTTTCTATGCTAAAAGAAAAGAGAAAGAAATGACTTGATCGGCTGCTGTAGTAGTCAATTTTGTTCATCATTTTCTTGAAATAGTAGAATATCTATTTTCTCTGTAGTTTCATGTGAGAGTGTGTGTATTTGAAGCGGTCGTAGTTTTTTAAAATTTGATAAGACATCTATTTTTTCAATGTGTTGTAACTTACTTTACTGTTGTAAGTTTAGTAATAATGTCCTGAAGATTCCATTACGAAGAGGTAACCCTCAAAAATTGCTTTTAAGGGTGCCAAACAGAAAAACTTTCAAGGATCACGCAAAAGTACCATTTTTGCGAGAATTCATCCATGACTAGTTACTTTCGCTATATATATACGTACAAATAAAAACAACCCAGTGTCTAATTATTAGGAATTACTTGTCTGAAAAAAGAAAATTAGTCGGGTATTATTTCTTTTTTGGTTACATTTATTATTTCAAAATAAGATTAGTTTTTATATCTACACACTAACAAAAACAACCCAGTTCCTGATTAATTACTGTCTTTAAAAAAAAAAAAAAGCAAATTCAATGGGGTTTGATTTTTTCAATGGAGTATTTGAATTATGGTTTGTTTGTTTTTATATATACACAAGATTTACCAAAAAAAAAAAAGAAACCCACTTTCTGATTAATTACTGTCAAAAGAAATGCAAATTAGTCAGCTATCATTTTTAAATTTAGTATTTCAATAACAGTACCCTTTTTATATAGACAGACTTAACAAAAACAACCCACTTTCTGATTCATTACTATCCCATCCCCCCCAAAAAAAACGGATATTAGTCAGGTATCATTTTTCAATCAAGTCTTTTGATGACAGTCCTTACTAATAGTAGTCAGGTATCAATTCTAATTTGTAATATATAAATTACATTATTTTGATAGATTTAGAATTACATCTTGCTTTTTTAATAAAATGATTGATTTAAAACTCTTGACCAAAAATACCGTAACTTTTAAAAAAGACACATATAAAGTCCCAAAAAAAATGAGAAAAAGCCCTGTAACTTTAAAGACACACACACAAACTAAAAACAATCTAAGATTAATAAACATTGACTTATTACATCTTGCTTTTGAATCAAATTATTGATTTACTCTTGCAAAAAAAATACCGTAACTTTAAAAAGACACACCTAAAGTCCAAAAAAAAAAAAAATTCAAAAAAGCCCCGTAACTTTAAAGACACACACACAAACTCCAAAACAATCTAAGATTAATAAACATTTACTTATTACGTCTTGCTTTTGAATAAAATTATTGATTTACTCTTGAAAAAAAAAAAAGACCGTAACTTTAAAAAGACACACGTAAAGTCCAAAAAAAAATAAATTAGAAAAACACTGTAACTTTAAAGACACACACACACACAAACTCAAAAACAAGATAAGATTAATAAACATTTACAAAAATGAAAAAAAAACTAACATCATATAATAGTATTAGTTAGTAGAATATTTTATTATAAATCTAAGAAATCAGATCTTTTTAGATCAAATCGATCATTTAGGTCCAGCCCGGAATCGTTATATGTATACATTTTTGATTAGCACCAATGCCATCCTGTGGCGAACAACAAGGATGAGAAAACAACCGTAAATTCTTTCTAATAATTGATTGGCATCTTAATATTGGACCCACCAAAGATGTGTGTAAATGTATATATGTTATTTAATTAATAAAGAGTATATGAGAATAGTTCGCATGAATTTCACTATGTAATTACCATTTTGTGAACCACTTGCTTGTTCAAGCACACACTAATGTATGCAATTAATTTACCAACAATTTGTCATTATATTAAACTATTAATTTTTATTATCTAACTTGTTTGAGTAGTTCAAATTCCTGTTTTCCACTTCCACATGTACCACTATATATATGCATATTTTAATTAAGTAATATTTAGTTAATGTTGAGTCTCATTGTCTTCTTCACTCTGCTAGTGAGCCAGATTTAAAATAAATTCTCATGTGCCATCATTGTTATGTTACCCATGGGTTCGAATTCAGGTTGATCCTGATTTAAATCTCAGGCTTGACTGGGTTTGAAGTACATTTTGTGAGTTCCAGCTCATGTTAGATAGATAAACATGTTTTGACTGGTACAGTAGTAGTAGTAGTAGCAGTAGCAGCAGCAATAGCAACAGCAACAATAACAATAATAATAATAATAATAATAATAAACAAGGCAAAACTCTCCATACAGTAGTGCCACCCTGTGCCAACCAGAGTGATTAATGGATGTCAGAAGGCTTGTGCATAAAATCCCTATCTAGTGCTTACTCATCCTATATCCCCAGACTAGTTTCTGGCTTGTGGCCTTCGTCAGTGAGGAGCCTTGGATCTGAGAGCACTGCACCTAAGCCAGAAACTAGTCTGGGGATATTGAATGAGTAGGCACTAGATAGGGATTCTATGCACAAGCCTTTTGGCATCCATTGATTACTCTGGTTGGCACAGGGTGGCACTATTGTATGAAGAATTTTGCCTTATTTATTAACAATTATGTGCTAGTATAAGAGATAGTGATCATGTGATGTTTAATAATAATAATAATAATAATAATAACAATAATAATAATAATAATAATAATAATAATAATAATAATAATAATAATAATAATAATAATAATAATAATAATAATAATAATAATAATAATAATAATAATAATAATAATAATAATAATAACAACAACAACAAAAACAGTTAAATGCTTTATAAATCTAATATACAAAAAAAATTGATTAATGAATTGGGCAAACAAAAAAATCACACCTAGGTTATTATTTTTCCTGAGCTTCAAAATATAATATATATATGATTTTATCACATTTTGAAAGATTAAGTGGAAACACTTATTTTCTTCTTTGCACACACATAGGAGATTATTTCTGGATTACTTCAGGGTATTTTTTTGGGAATTCATTACAATAAGAAGAAATCTTTTCTTCTTCCTTGAACAAATGTTTTAATCATTTTCAGGATACTTTTATTTTAAAAATACAAAATTAATTGCAGCTTTGATAATATATTTAAATTATAATTACCCAATATAAAAGTTCAATTCTTGAGTTTTGTTTTTTTTTAATTTTTACTACTTTAACTTTCTCTCCTTACTTTTATATAATTTCCAGTTCTATACATAATATTGAAAATAAGTATTTTTTGTTGATCAGTAACATCTATAAATGAAAAAAAAGCATTAAAAAATGTTTGTCTTTTGACAGGTTCTACAGACTTTCAACAGGAATGTTTCCAAAGATTTCTATTTAGGAAAATTCCAAGACAAGGTTATATACAGGTGAACCAGTGCAGTTAATGCACTTGTTAAAGTCTAGTGCCCCATTTTTAACTTTCCACTAATACAATAAATCTTTTCTATAATGCTCTTTGTGATTAATAACTGCTTTGTATAGTGATATTGCTTATGTTTCTTCTTTTGTTCTGTTTACTAGTTTACACATGTTTTCTTCCAAGTCAATCTCATTTGTTTTTTCTTTTTAAGTTATGGTTTAAATACTTTTCTCAAGCTGTCGCAATGTACCTATTTTTTAAAAAAGACAATTTCACTACAACTGGTTATTTATCAAGATATTCATTTAATTATGACTTAAGTTATTTATCATTAATTAACCTACAAATTTAATAGCATAAATTTATAAATAAGATAACCCTATCACAAGTCAAAATATGACTGAATTTTTACATTTTCATTGTTTTTTTTAAATATTCATTTTATCTTAATAAAGAAAATCTTCATTTATGTTGTAAAATACACAAATTTATTTAATCTTAAATAATTTACAATATTGTCAACCCATCAAATAATATTATTCAATCTTTATTTTCAAATAATTATATATGCATGTTTATGTTCACTTTTCTTCATGAGCAGAAGAAAAGATACAAAGAAGAAAATTTAAAAAAGCACTCACATGACAATGGCAAACAAACCCATAAGTCAACCTAGTGTGGCTATACATAATGTATGGAAATCACAAATCAATTTTGTGCTTAAGAAGAAAAAGTGGAGAAATCAAGAGGAACCTCTGACTGTTTCCTTTGGCAGGATGGCTCAGTTGGTTAGAATGTTGCCTTCAAATTCAATATTCAAGAATCTAAAAGTCCAGGTTTAATTCTCATGCTAGTACTGTCACTGGTCAAGCCAGCAACACCCAAAGAAGAGGGGAGAATAATACCTTTTGAAATATTATGCATATACTAACCTGTTAGATGTGCTATTACTAACAGATGAATGTCTTTGAAATATTTAAATAAAGTTAATTTTTTCTAAAGACATTCAATACTTATATTAGATGATGGAAATAGTTCAAACAATAAAAACAACTAAAACACCACCATCACAAAATCTCAGAAAAACACGCACACTACATTGTGGGTCATGACATTAATCCATTTTACTATATAAAATATTTAATCAAAAACTCTTATTTGATTGGATGAGTAATGCACCAAAAAACAAAAAAAAATTTTTTTTCAACAATTTTGATTTTTATATTTAACTTGAAATAAAAGTGTGGGATGTCCATAAATTAATTAATTCAATCACTGACTAAACTGATTAATTTATAGACACACCATACTTTTATTTCAATTTAAATATAACAAGGATTGAATTAATTAATTTATGGTTATCTCAACCAAAATTGGGCTTTAAAAAAATATTTTTTTTTTACTTTTTAGTGCATTATTCATCAAATTAAATAAAAACGTTTCTTTTTTAGTCTTTTAACCAAAAGATGTAAAAAATAAATGTGTAAATGGTATGGTTTTCTTTTTACTTTAAATAAAAAGATTTGTTAACAGCATTGGCATTAATAACGTTCAATAATCATTATTATCCCCATTCCAAGTCTACTGCCAATATAGTTTCATTTTCAAATTGCTTTTTTACAATTTTTAAATAACATTTTGAATATGGCTTTGTTTATGAATTCATTCAATACTTATTTCTAAGACATTATAAATATTTTCACAACCTTTAAATCTGTAAACTTAATTTGCAAAAAAAAGTTTACATTTGGTAAATAATGTTTTTTCTTGTAGAAACTTCTATTTATTTTTTGAATCAATATATATATATAAATAATAATTAAGAAATCAATTCTTTGACTATTTATATATAGTCTTTATCAAGAGTAACAACATCTTTCGAAAAAAATTATAAATACTGATAGGTGAGAATCATATTCGATGTTGGATATTCAATTGCAATGATTTAAAATTAAAGAAAAAATACATCCACACAATATTATCTAAGACAATTCAGTTCAAAATACTGAAGTCAAAAAAATATTTGTGTTATCTAATTATGATAAAATGATATTCATTACATATAATTTGAGTGATGTCATTCTTATAAGTCATAGACAAAGATAGCATAGTATATCATAATATCTGATAATTGGTTTTATTTATTTTTACTAATAATAGTTCAGATACTGTTTTATTTTAGTTTTCAAATTATAACTATGAATAATTTTTAGTACAGGGTGCTCATGTAACAATAAATGCTCAAACCAGTGAACATGTAGATGCTGACATAATTTTACATTGCAAAGTCGGTCAGATGAATAATTTTAGTTTTGAATAAGAATCTTTCCAGCCAAAAATAAATAATAAAACCGTAGTGAATAGTATTTATATTTTTATTATTTTATTTCATAAAAGATAATGACTAAGACTATCCTGAAAATGAATGATAAATCGTTAGGTATTACTAAGTGGACAGTTGGAACATACAAATAATAGCACATTTTAAATCTCTGTTTGGTTTAGTGCAGCAAAAGACTGTCATTTCTAAAGTGTAGAGTTCCCCAATTGATTCTGTACTGGCACTTTCAGTGCTTAAAATTACTATGAACTCTCCAGCAATAAAGCCATTCAACAATTATTATTAATAATCCATAAACATTAATCTTTTAATTTTAGATTATATAATCTCTAATATCATATCTTGTATAATATTAAATCATCTATGTTTTTTATTACTGTTGTACAGTGCTTTTATTTACAACCCACTATGACAGTTTCAATTATACCAGCAATCTTCTTCAGAACTATAACTTCTACTTATATTTCCCAAACTTAACTGTTAAATTCAAACTTTAAATTTTAAGGTTTGGAAATACAAGTACAAGTTATAGTTGTGAAGATTTCTGGAACAATGAAGCATTGTAAAACAGTAATAAAGAACATAAGAAAGATAAACTTATAATATCTTATCTTCCCAGTGAGGTTTCATTTATAATACTATTTAATTTTTCTTTTTTGTTTGTTTGAATATATCATATAATATTTCACAAATAAAAAAGTTTAACAATACTTTAAAAAACAACAACAATAACGACATAGAAATTGAATCTCTTTTTAAAGCCCTATATGTATTTTTTTTAAAAAAAAAATAGCAAAATCTCGATTTACATTTTAGGCTAATTAAAAAAAAATACATGAAAAAATTGTTTGCAATCTTTCACATTGTTTTGCTAATGTTATTTAAGCAAAGTGATAGAAGAAATTATATTTTAAAATAATTTTATTTTTAATGCCTAGAAGGAAAAAAAATTCAAGAACATTCATCTGTCATGATACATCAGTTTCAAATTTGTACAGTATGCCTATAATCCAGACCAAATCTGAGAAGAACTTGAAAATTTTCCAAAGACTTAGGCTTTTTCTGTTAGATATCAAGAACCTAGCTAATAGAATCCTATAATTGTTATTTAAAGGCTAAAATAAAGTTGAAAAATAAATCATTTCCTTAATATCTAGTAATTGGTAAGCCTGGTGAATATTCCCTTCTTCACTGTTCTAAGAGAATCTATTGGAAATATCTTTATCTTTCAGTGGGTTATGTCTTTGTTGCATCACTTTTTATGATTAACATTACAACAGGTACATTAAATAAATACCAATGTCCTCATGTATCTACATACCATTTTATATTTAGATGAATTTTTAAACACTACTTGATGTCATGAAACAATAGTGAGATAACTAATTGAAAAATTTAAATTCTTTTTATTGAAAAAGTGATTTATCATAATACTACATAATTTATAAATTTATTGTGTAATCTAAAACCTCTTATTACTTTTCATTGATATATTTATCAAACTTTTAATATTATTTGTCTTTTCAATTTCTTATTTAATTTTGGAAAAAAGGGAGGGGAGAGTCAATTGTAAGTTTTCAATGTTAATTTTGATTTCTCTTAATATTACCTAATATTGACTTACAAATTAATTTAAAAGTATAATTTCAACAACTTCTTATTACTTGTAATTGATCCAATATAGAATATATTTTTAGAAAACAAAACTTATACACAAATTCAATTTAACAAAATTTAATATAAAACAAATATGCAACCAATGGTCTGGCCAAGGCTGGTTTTACAAAACAAATTAGATGTATGTATTGGTTACTGTAAATAAAATATTCACACACACATTATCATTTTATCTATAAATTACTAGAAATGGAAGAGCAGCTAAATCTGCTATTAAATTTATTGTATCAAGTGTTAGTGGTGAAGTATGTGTGTTCTACCTCTTAATTTCATAGTTGAAGTGTATTTACACAGACATTCATGGGAAAGAAAAAATATCTTTAGGACAAAATGAATATACAATGGCAGTACTAATCAAAATAATTACATAGAAACATTCCTTTGCCCACAAATTATTTAACAAAAAAGAATAGCTAAATCACCTATTTATTTTAATTTATAAAACAGTAAAGTGATGTATGAATATAATATACCTTGATTTGTATGTTGAATTAATACATATTTTACATAGATAGTAATAAAAAATTTTATAATTATTACATTTAGAGAAAAAATATAATTAGGAATATTAAAATTATTAGAAGAAAAAAAAATTCAAAATTGGTTATATGTTATACTATTTTCTTCATCTAATTTAACTGTTATTTTTAGAAAAATTCAGTTTTATTTAGACTTTACCAATTACATTCAACTAACTAGTAATAACATACAGATTAGTATATAGTACAAAGTTTCTAATTATATTCTTCTTTTCTTTAGATGTTGGTGTGCCCAGCTTAACCAATGTTAGTACTAGCATAGAAATCAAACAGGTGATTTTTAAATTTGCGAAACAATAAATTTAAGATAATGTTCTAACTATTTAGGATATTCTGTCAAAGACAACTGATATCTCCTTTTTTTAAAGGACAAGATTGATGACTGATTTCTAAACATTATGAATTATCACGCTGGATTGACATGTAGCATTATTTGCTAGTCATCAGAGTAGCTTCTTTACAATTTTATTTTTTTATACTTTTCCTTTCTAATATTTTTATCTTTTCCTAATCAAACATATTTTCATTGTTATATGAATGATCTGCTATTTTAAAAATATCTGTTTTTAATCGTTTTTAATAGGATGGCTGGTTTCAGCTATACTATCGAAAAATGATTTTAAAAATCTAAAGTTGAAAAAAAAGACATCTGATTAAAATAGCTAATCATAAATATAAATGAACATATTTGATCATTTGGAAAAATAGAATATTAAATAGAGAAGAAGCAAGAAAGAATATTTAAAGAAAATACTCATATGATAATGGCAAATAACTTTATAAGTCAGCCTAATATGATAATCCATAATGTTTGGAAAGTATTCATTAACTTTACTCTTGAAAAAAAAAGGAGAAATCAGGAGGATCATCATAGATAAATATATAAAAATTTCTCCAGACAGTCATTTTTGAGAGACTGTCTAATTGGATGGAGCATCATCTTAAATTCAGTATTCTAAAAAAAAAAAAAATTCAAAAATATTGTGCTATATTCTAACCTGCAAGTTATTATTAACAAATGAATATGTTTAGAAATGTGTAAATAAAGTCTAAATTTTTCAAAAAAATTTGACAATTAAAGTACATATTCCAATTCACTAAAGATAATTTTCTTAATGATTTTGTATTTTAAAGTGTCTTTTACTACTATGGTTTTTTTTAGCATTTATCCTGATATTTTATATCTCCTTCAATATTAAACAGTTTGTAGTAGGCAATATATTTCATACACATCATCCCTCCTCTACCAAATTATGATTTAGTACATAATAACAATTATTTTGTTAAGCATTCAGAGATGTTGATTATAAGACTGGGAGAAAATAACAATTCAAAGAGACAGTGCCTGTTATCTGATCATTCTAACAGATTTATTCACCAAATTGGAGTATAACATATTTAGACATATATTTGATTAGTAATGATACTTATAATTCATTTTTCTGCAATAAATAATATTCTCTATGCAACTTTGACTTTAGGTTTGCAAATGCAGGTGAAATTATTAGATTCTCTTCTCTCTTGAGTTCCCTTTGCAGCTTTCCATTCTACAACTTTAATATGATAAATACTTGAATCTCTTGAATAATCAATAGCTGTATGTCTGAATTAGAACAATCTGATTTTAGCTGACATTTCTATTTATATTAAGTTAAT
Source organism: Epiperipatus broadwayi (assembly GCA_028023455.1). NCBI lineage: Eukaryota > Metazoa > Onychophora > Udeonychophora > Euonychophora > Peripatidae > Epiperipatus > Epiperipatus broadwayi. The sequence continues at coordinate 18,741,796 of JAQFVV010000008.1, read as the reverse complement.
TTCCCATAAAATCTATGCTATTTTATAAATACATTATCATTGCCCAATAATCTGATTTTTGTAATTAACTTTTTGGTAAACTCAACAATTACCTTTCCTTTAATTCAGTTATTTCAAATACTTCATAGCAAAAAAAAATTATGTATATTCACACATGAATGATGTTTTGACTGTCCTGCAACCTTCCTCAGAGCTATGATAAATACTAATGTATTTTACAATTCACATCTTTATTGATATCTATGCTTTTGATGATATACAATAATATTCATAATAATTTTAGCTCATATTTTTCACAGTATTTTATATCAATTTTCATATCGATCAGACTGAAGTTTGGTTCAAACATCAGTCTGTTTTATAGTATACTACTTAAAGTTACCATGTAAACATTTTAATATATATATATATGTGTGTGTGTAAAATAAGTAAAATGTCTGTTAATTAAAAACAAAATTGTAATTATAATTGAAATAATAAATTTAATGGTTTACAAACTATTAGAAACAATCTTTAAATCCGCAGAAGTACTTTCGGTTAATTTCTTAAACCTGCCTCAACTGCCATTAAATTCAAAAACAAAAGCGGAAGCAAACGTCATCAATTCAAATTCCACAAATCTCATATTTTAATGTTAGCAGCTTGTTGATTTATTAAATGCATTTTATTCCTGTTTATAAAAATTGCCTCTTTAATTTTTCTTTTACTATGGTTTCTCTCTTCATGAAGAATGTTCACATTTTCAAAATTAAATTTATATTTACATGTTTTTTTGTGATCAAAGAAAACTGAAGGAGATATTAAATCACCATTATTTTTATTTTTTACATGCTTATATAACAATTCATGCTTCTTCAATCTTTTCTCAATACTGCACCTAGATTCACCTATATATGATAGCATACAATCACAAAAAATTTGATATATGACATTACTTTTCTGCTTGACAGGTATGACATCCTTAGAATTATATATATATATCCAGATTGAGATATTGATCAATTAAATATATCAACTAAGATTTATTTTAGTGCTTAATAAAAATGAATCTAAACTATAATAAAATATGTATAAAATAATTATTTACATATATATGCAATATTGTGGAAAAAAGCTAGTCTTCATACATGCACTATAGAATTAATATACATCTCCCTATTAATAAATGAATTAAAAAGTATAGATGATACAGTGGTCTAACAATACTTAGACTTTATTCTGTAAATAAAAACTTTTATAGTGCATGTATAAAGATTAGTTTTTTTTTCACAATATTACACACATATAAAAGCATGATATTATTAATGATTACATGTACTCAAACTAATAGAATACAGTATTATGGGTAGTTTAAAATGAGAAACATTCTCTTCCCTGTGATATATAAACTGAACTTGTGAAAGTAATTTGCTCATTTAAAAATTATGCTCATAATAATTTCAAGTTCTAATTTAGACATATTTAATAAAAATTGGTTTATTTAAAGAATAAGCTCTAAGTATAGATGGAGGATCACCTATGCTTTAATTTAAAAATGGAGGAATTCATGTCAATTTTATAACACAAATGTGAAGACTAGTTTCCTCCTACAATATCATATATATATATATATGATCATTATATTATTAATTGATACATATAAATCATTAAAAGCTAGTCAACATTTAGACAATCCCAATATCAATAACAATCAACAATTTCAGATTGTTGTTAAGGCAACCTCCTTTTTTAACAATAAAGGTGGAATTCCACCTTTATTAATGGTTTAATTTATTTGTATAGACACTAAAGATTGCAACTTTACCACAGAGATTGAAATTATTAATACAAAAAAGTTTAAATAAACCTCTTAAACAAGTATATATATATATATTGGATCCTCTCCTTATCTTATGTGTGTATTTTATACAACAACAAAAAAATTAATTATTATACTTTCTTATTTGTCCTTTTTTGTTTTAAGATTATGCCATAATATGGCTAGACAATTGAGCATCAAAAACCTTTCTTTCTACTACAACCTGTCTACTCTGGATCTCCACATTTCTTACTATATACTTTGAATCTATCTACCGCCTAGCTCTAACATCATATAAAATATTATTTCATGAAACTCAACAATTGATTATAATTAACAATCAAATAATTACTAAGGTAGATTTACAAAGATAGTTACAAGAGACTGGATTTTAATATAAAAAATAAATAAACATATATATATATATATCTTTCCATGACATCTTGATTTAATCCCATCATATTAATAAAATCTATTTTAATCTTATATCTTTTATAATAACTACTACTACCTTATGCATATCTCAAGGTTCTTACTTATTCCAATATGATATAATTCCTCTATTTGAGATAATTGAATAATAAGAGGGATTTTACTAAGATCCAACCATCTTAATCATAACCACATCTAACATTATAATATATTTCAACTCATTTCATTAGAATTAGTATATCTTTTTAACAAGAATAATAAATTCCCAATTATAAATCATCATCATATTTTCTAACAATTAATATAACTATAACTTATAACTAACTACTACTTATAAAATGAACTACTTTTATTATCATCTTAAAATATAATCATTATTCCAAATAACTTTCATTTTAACTTTAGTCAGCTAAATAATCAACTTGTTTGTTTTATATACCCTGTTAACTTTAATTAGATTGTCTAAAATATTCTCATATCAATATCTGATACTCATATACTCTTCTGAAGGTATTTGAAATGAACTCAAATATATTTTCATAAGAAATTTCCATGTGACTATAAAGATATAACCATTTCTAAACTAAAACTATCATGCTATTAAATGTTCTCATTCAAGTAATTGTGATTGAATTTAATAAACAATTAAATCTATCAGTTTTGTTCTATATAATACTCCCAATAATTTGTGTGTTTGGATATAACAAAGTGGTGAAAATAATTCCAAATTGAAACAAAGACTTTATTCAACCACTGTATTTACAATAGTAGTTTATAAAATATAATAACACAGCAAAGGTACATCCACTTTTTCTTTTAAAATATATATGTTCTACAATAATATCAACAAATAAAAAATCCTTCTCCTTTTTTCTTTGTTGATATGTATTTAATATTGTTGCAGATCCTTGAAAATGACTGTATGAGATAAAACAGTTGAAACGTTGGAGTTTTGTATATTAATGTATATATATGTTCAGTATTGAGATAAAAAATAAAGTTTTTGAAAAGAAAAAAGGAGAAGGATTTTTTATTTGTTGATATTAATAGTAGTTTATTTACAAAAATAATAATAATTATTAAAAGAATTTTAAATAGTATGTAGAATAACAACAAAATATAACACATATAATTTCTTTAACATTTGTACAATGATATACAATAATGAAAACCATTGACTTCTATCTACTAAACAATAAAAATTTTAAACTTATAGAATCTATTTTTCCTATTTTTCAATTTCCAAGAATCATTGCGAATAATAATAATATTATTATTATATATATTTTCTACTATAGGTTCCATATTTTATGTATATTTCTTATTTAAGATACATATTATTATTATCCTTATGAATGCAAAACAACCACATCACATATTGTCAAAATGTGATTATTTTTTATCACCTAAAAATCTATGAAATTAATACCCATAATAAAACCAAAAATACAATACCATTTGATCATCACTTATTCCATTCTTTTTTTTTCTTGTTGGTTTTCATTATTGATCCCATTTGTTTCTATTTTCATATAGTGTCACTTTAAAATTAATTACTTAATGCAACCTTTGTTTTGTATTTACATTTTTATTTTCCATTTAAACAATTTTCCACACTTAGATAAACCATTATACTCTTTTTATAAATCCACCTATATACTATGCCTACCTTATTATCTTTATAATTAACATTCTGTAAATAAGAAACTGATGTCTACTGGACTCAAATACTACAAATATATAATGGAAGTTTTATTTACCTTTCCAAATAAGGTGTGCTCATTATGCAAAACTTATAGTTTATCTTTGCTTTTTTCAATAAGTTATAGAAGAAGTATTTTTCAATAATTATTTAACTCAGAATTTAAAGATTTGTTATTCATCCTAAACCAAACTTTTATTTCAATTTTGTGCTAATGCAAAATGCATTTTAAAAAAGTTATTTTGTCTTCGCTTTTAGAAGTTATTTTGCCTTGCTTCTTCAACCATAATTAATATATTTCCAAGCTAAAAATATTATACTTATCAGAAATGAGAGATTTATTCATTATTATCTTTACAGTTTATTAATTAATATCGTTGCAGTATTTCTTACCAAAATGATTTGAAATTGTTTGTGCGTTATTATGCTCATATATACGTGTCTGTTATTTAATCTAGCTATGATAAAATGTTTGAATTGAAAGTAGAAATGATTTAATGCCATCGGTTTCGAACAATGAAAATGTGCCAAGTAAAGAAATTGAAAGATTAGAGATTTATTTAAAGGTGAATTTATTATTTCTTTATTATGCTTAGTTTGAAATGTATTTAGTGGCTATGCAGAATGAAGTTATTTATGTTATATAATATATGGAATTGAGATAAGCTCTTCCTTTTATTTACTTGAGTATTTAACATGGGTGGATTATATAGTGTATTGCATGGGATTGAGAAAACTCTCCCCTTAGTTTACTGAAGTATTTGTTAGGAGTAGATTGTATACTCCATATTTAGTAGTGGTATTTTATGAATTATAGTTATGAAAGTCTTTTATCCCCATGTGCCATATGGAATGTTTTCATCTTTTATTCATAGCCAAGTGTGAGATAGTTTGCTGATAAAAGGAAAATAAAAGTAGAGTTGATTTTTCTCACAAGAACAGCTGAAGTAAAATTAGTATTAAAGTTTGGTTGGCCATTGTCATCATTTGTATTATGATATTTCTCCCAATTTCATAAGTAAACCGATTGGATTTAGTAATATTAATTATTTTGTGACGGCTAATATAATTCAGACACATGCATAAATTATTAATTTAGAAGATATGGAGAAATCCATCATTTCAAATCATTTTAAATTAATTATTTAGATTGCATACCATCAACTCTCATAATGTTCCACCCTCATTTGAATGAGCTTTTTTCAAAAATAAGCTCTTCACCCCTTAATATTTAATGAATGTTTCCATTTCTAACATGCACATATAGTAATATAAGCACACAGTAAAAATTATATTAAAATAATACAAATTACCTAGCATAATACTTTTCCATATTATACCTTGGTGAGACATTCTTGAAGAGAAACAAAAGCAATAATAATATAATGATAAAAATAAAATCATAAGGCAAAATTTTACAACTATCTATCTATTAAATGCTAACAAATAATAATAATCATTAAAGCTTTCCTTTTTTTTTCTTCTAGGTGGGAAACAAAAGTTTATTTATAGTTTGTAAATGACTTATTTTAATCATATACTAAATGATTATGATGATTGATACAAGTATAAATATTGACAACATATAACAAGTTCCTGCAGGGAGAAAAATATTAAATTGGATCCAGTTTATGCAGCATTCAAAGTTTTTTAGCATTAACTAATAAAACCGCTGGGAATATTACATTTGAGAATTCTCCATTAATATTTATTAATACCTAGGCATAGCAATAATTTATTACTTAAGTCATTAGATATCTATTCAAACATTTGTTCTGAGTTTTAAAAAGTCATTCTCAGCCCATAACTTAATCCGTTTATAAAATTCATGTAAGTTTGTGGCTAACACATTTTAATAAAAAACTTCAACTGCAAATGAGAACAATAAATAAAAGAAATTCATATTCCGTTTATGCACTTCTACTCATTTATTCCAGAATATTTTGAGAAAATTAATAATCTATCCATCAAATTAGATGTTACGCATTTGTTCTTAGTTTTTTTTTTTTATACAAATGGTTAAGTAAATATTTTAACAGTAATAACAATAATGAAGCAGGGTAGAATAAATTATTCACATGTATTTTTCTTATAAACTTCCTTCCTTTATAGTTAGCAAGATTTATTAACAAAGAGTCACTGAGGCATTTAGTGAAAGTATTCATAACTTTTCCAAAGTAATAACAGAGTTCATACATTTCTCTAGTACTAGGATTAAGATTTAAGTAAAATAATTTTGAAATATAAACATGCATTTCCATTACTTTAAGATTAAAAATTAAAGTTAAATAGTTTTATAATATAGCACACATGTATCTCAAATGATGGCTTTAGAATTTAAAACAGTTAAGAATAAGGAATAATGTATCTCATTACTGTTGTTTACGTTTTCATTTTGCAGAAAATTAAGTCATTTTTCACTTTCAAACTTGGGTCTTGGAAGAATTAGCTTGTAAAACAAAATTGTACTAATAAAACTTTTATAATGAAATTAGAAAGCAACTTGCAGTTCAGTGGAGTAAAAGGAGTCCCCTACTTGTAAAAAGATTTCTCTTTTTATAGATCCCAGACTATTACCCAAGTATCTATTCTTCCAATAATCTAAGATCATTTGAAAGTTCAAAGGTCTCTAGACACAGACTTGCTCCACCCTTTGCACTGAAATTTTAATTAATGTAAGAAACCTTTTTGTCTTGAAAAAGAGAGCAAAAAAAATCATTTTGTCTGTTAATAAAAAAAAATATTAAATTGAACTAAGGATAAAATATTTTACATTTCTAAAGTAACAGAATAAAATTAATAATTATTTTAGCAAATAAAATATTTAATAGTATAATTGTTGTTTAGTAATTCACCAGTCCAGTGATCCATTAATTCATTTAAAAAGTAACTAAGCTGGTTTTTCAAACTATTGGTTGTGAAATCAAATATTTTGCTGTGAGACATGATATTTGGTGGTTTAATGAAGTACATGAATGGAAAATGAAGCTGAAAGATGACACAAGCATACATGAACATTTACAAATAATGTACTACAGGTATTAAACTGATATGATTGAAGTGAAAAATTCTATGATGATGAGTCACATCTATTGTACTGTTTATACTATTGATTAAAATATTATAGCAAATAAACCAGAGAACTATTTAAACAAATAGCAATACTGTTCTGCTGACAAATAAAACAAACTTGGAATCAACTTAAACTAAACTGACAACTTCTGTGACAAGCCACCCCCTTTCCTATTATTAACTACATCTGGGTCTCATTTTATGTGGTAGATAGATTCCTCAGAAAACATGCACAAAAGAAATTGCACAAAAATAGACTTAACTTACCTTGAAAAATGGAGGATATGTACTGTAATTTTCCAAAAATCACATAAAAGCAAAGCAACAACATAAAATTACTTTAAAATTCACATAAAAAAAAATAAAATAAAATGATTAATAAAAAATTTCATATTTGAAAAAAATTGATACAAGACAGACTTTTTTTACTTTTTTTATTAATTACAATATTTAATTTTATTCAAAACAATATATTTTTATGTGTTATTTACATTTTTTTCATACATGTATGGTATTTTAATAATTATCGCTATTTGAGACATCAGATTCATCATGATGTGATATACTGTAGCTTTTCCTTAAACATAGTCAAGAGGAAATACAACTAAAACGTTTTTCAATCGCTGCTGATCTTTCCCATTTCATTAAATGATCTAAAATTGAAATTTTTGTTTCCAAAGAAATGCATTTTCTTGGGTGTATTTTCCTCTCAATTAGGATAAACTAAAAGTTTAAAATAAAAATAAGAATTTAAACTTACGATAATAAAAAGACACTGACTCACCACTGTTGGGCAAAATTTAATTAAAACTAACAATTAAAAATTAAATTCTTATTTTTGTCTTTAATTTTTTATTTTTCAATTCCGTTTAAAAATCAAATTTCATTGTTTCAGATCACGTTACTAATTTTTAAATTGTTAATTACAATTAAAAATCAGATTTTAATTGTCAAATTTAATTATGCCGATCACTATTACTCACCTTTTAAAAATAAACTTGCAGACACTAAATGATTAATTGATTGTGTACTTTTTTTAAAATGCAAAAATAGAACATGATTTTAAATGCAAAAATAACATATACATAGTATAGGCATCTATAATGTTTAAATAGATTTACATTATAGTCTTGTAAAATTTATTACTTGCGGACACTAAATGATTAATTGATTACGTACTCTTTTTTAAAAAAGCAAAAATAGGTGATTTAAAATGCAAAAACAACAACGTATACATAGTATAGGCATCTATAACGTTTGAACAGATTTACATTATAATCTTGTAAAATTTAATATGTGTATATAAAATGGGGAAATACTGATTTTAAGTGAATTATGAACTTCTTTATTGCATAAAATCTATTACAGTACTATTATAAAGCACTGAAAATATTGAAATTATTAGATGGAAGTCGAACTCTGATAATGTGCGATTACTTTAAATATGACGTGAGTGCGCAAAATTTATAATATTTAAAGTAATAGCACATTATCAGAGCTCATCTTCTGATCTAATAATTTTTATCACATAAAAGAAAACCACATATAAAGATATTAAGAAGAAACATGAATCGCATAACTTCAAAATCGCATTAAATAAATCCGCATAAAACGAGACCCGGTTGTACTCACTAAAGAAAAAAATATTAAACATCTAAAACTTTCAACTCACTTCTATAAGTTCTTTTAACATAGTTTTTAGGTCATTAATAAAAAATTTAAAAAATGTTCAGGTTATTTCATTTTTTTTTTAGTAAGATGCCATCAGATGTTATTGATGCAGTGCCACATAATTATAATCAATATTTCTGGTGCCAATCCAGAAGGTTACAATATACATATGTTAAAACTTTTCTTATTGAGTGTAATAAACAAACATGTTTAATAATGTAATTAATGTAGCTATTTTTTGATAGGTAAAATTCCAGTAAAAAGTAGCAAAAAAATTGTTTCATTAAGGAATATATATTTAATGCCATTCAGTTTAATTTCAAATTAACAATATTACTTTTTTTTGTAAGATTTTAAAGTATCATTATTTTTATGTTTTCATAGCATTAAAATCTTTCTTATATTATTTTGTAAGTAGACGATTTTGTGTTAACAAAGTTCCATAGATATTTTCTGATGAAAACACCTCAGAAAATTGAAAGTAAGGATTTTTTTATCAGCTGCCAAGTCAGCAGAAAATAAAGAAAAGAAGTCTTTAAATACGGCTACATCTTTGTTTAAGCCTTATTAAAAGAAATCTATAATCATACAATGCTAAGATAATTAAAAGAAGCTTTAAAAATTAAATATCTATAGTAATTGATAGTAAAGTCTCTAAAATCAATGTTTGGTGCAACATGTCATTTCACAGTCCAATTAATTGTTTAATTACAATTTCAAACATCTTAAGTTATCATCATGAATACAACATCTAACAGAAAGATTCTGCATATCATACCAGACAATTTTCTTTTAAGTCTTTATTATTTCTTGTTTTTCTTTTTTTTTGTCATTCATTTAGACTATCAATCAACATCTTTCTTCTTATCTTTTTTTCTTGCATTTCTTAGTCTCTTCCAATACATCCATTATTATTATAATGCCTTATCGTCCAAATATGTGCCCAGTTAAAATCCATTAAATTTTTCAATGAATAATTTCACTTTTTTCAATACTTCATTTCTAACCATATTTTGTCAACATATTTGTTTTCTAATCTCATTTTCTAAAGTCTTTAAACTTTTCTCCTTCTAATTAATTTTTAATTTTCTGTTAAATTTCTCAACCTCATAAAAATCTGTTTAATTACCTTCAATTTCCATAAACAGCTATTCAAAGTGCTATTTTCATTCTTATTTTGATGTTATTTTGTTTGCAAATCCGATATAACGAAGACTACTTTCAAATCAATATGAAGTCGATCCTTATCAAAATGTCACATTCAGCAAGCCATAAAAATAATTATTAAACAAGGCAGTGTTATAAACCCATTTTTAAATGTCTTTTCTTTCAATATTTATCTTCCTCATCAAAGTTGCCAACAATAGTTTACTCAAATAAAAAAAAATGCAAGTAAATAAGTAATTATTTTCCACACTCTTTCTATATCCCTTATCAGCAGTTCTTACAATTCTAATTGTATCTCTTTTGACTCTTCCCATATTCAAACTACTATTACTGAATCTCATTAAGACTATCCTCTGTGTAACTTTCTTTTTAATAGTATCATAACTATTGAAAGAAAATCTTAGGTTTATATATTATAATCACTAATATACCTCCCCTTCCCAAGAGCTTTCAGTATTTCAACTAAAGCTTTTACGATTTTTTTCTTCATTATTGCAATCAATTTTAATATCTTATACCCCCCCCCCATTAAATTTAACACTGATAAAAGTTGTATTAACTTATTTCAAATACTGTTTCTTCTATATATCTTGCTTTATTTTAGTATCTACATTTTTGTTATATTTTCTCTATTAGTTCATTATTTTTTAGAAGACAATCAATATTAATACATTTATTTATTTTTCTCTTTTAGTTTACATTAATCAGAATGAATGATTTCCTTTACACATAGCTTCCACAATATTCTAGTTAATACTAGCCTTTATCTATTTTAATTTTTTATTGTTATCTTGCAAGACATTTACTATTATTCTTTAAAAATTACAGATGTAAAGAGATAGCAGAAGTAATTCAGAAGAGGTAAAAATATAGATTCTTTAAATGCTATGATTACTTGTCATCAGGTTCTACTGCAATCAATAAAATCTAGCTGGTAAAGCTTAGGTTCATTAAAGACTTTACCTGGAATTGTATTCCATCAAAATATTTATATGTTTCAGAGAAACGTTTATTAATCGGCCAAGAAATCTTTATATTAACTGAGTTATATAATAAAAATTACTCATCCATTTTGTGCCTATTTTCAAAAATACTTCCATGCAACACTTCATCATATTGATAACATGATATTATGAGCAAAAATAGTTAAGCATTCTCTATTAGTTCATTCTGAAAATAAGATAGTAAATCTTATATATATCAGGTAATAATTGAATTAAATTAAGATTCCACAAATTAATTCATCTTTGAAAAATAAAATATTGGCAGATTATGTATCACGTTTTTTTTTTTTTTTTCAAAGAAACACCAGTTTTAACAATAGATTTGTTGAAATTATATTAACTATACAAAAATATTACAACTGAATCTATTAATGATTTCATTTAAAGATAATCAATTCACATACCATGCCAACTTTTATAAGAGAAAGTATTGCTTATTTCAATGAAATCTGATCTCATATCAAATTATTAACATATGTAAGAACTTCATGAACAGTGATTAGAATATTTTCCTGCTATGCTGATATTTTCACATTCCAAGTTTGATTACAATTTTTCTTCCAGATAGCAAACTCAATTAGGCCATCTAATACTAATTAGTTATTTTTAGCTAGGTGTTACAAATCAAGACAATTGTAAATTATCACCACAATGGGCAATTCAGATACTGTTTTACCTCTATATATCTAAATTGTAAATTTCTATTTTAAAATATTTTCATAAAAGTTTAAAATTAAAATTCTAAAATAATTTCTATTAAATAAATAAATTAAAAAATACAGTTGACAAATCTGAATGCATACATATTCATAAGATTAATGAAAAAAGAAAATTCAAAGTAATAAAGTTTTTGCAAATTAATATCATTAAGCCAACTGATAAAGAGATTTATATTAATGAAAGTTATTTATTATAAGAGTTTATATTAGACATGGTTTTGATATTTATACAGATCAGTATCATTAAATTATAGATAAAAAAATTGTAGTATTGAAAACCAATTTTTGTTTATATTTCATCTATTGTGTGTTTCATGATCTTGAGAAGTTAATGCTTTAAATAATTTTATATTGGATCATGTTTTGTGCCAGAATAACCTCTCTGAAGTTTAAGCATTAGGATGTCATGTTTTAATAGTAAAGAATATCCTGTGCACATGCCTGTCACTTTACATATAGAATTGAAACTAAAAATCAATATCTTTTAATAAATAATAAATTATTAAGAAAAACATAACTTATACAAGTGATAATTAGGTCCATGGATATATGATATCAATCACTTTATTCAAATACTAATCACATAGAAAAAAAACTACATTTGATAAAGTTAATGCTGAATATGTTCAATGTATCCCTTTTCCAAATGTAAAAAGTCTGTTATAATTGCATTGTTATATTTACACTATCTATAAATGTTTTTCGAGATTAATGAATAAAAAAATATTGCCACATTATATAAAGAAATATCTTTTATATTACCTGTGTATTTACTGATTTGGCAAGAACAGAAGCATTTTTTGTTCAATTATACCATATAGTAAATATCTAAAATAAAATGGCTGAAAATTAGCGATGGTATTTAATATTTCCATTGTTATTTTTTATTAGTTATTTTAAAGAAAGACAATTTCATGCCAAATTTCTGTATAACATTTGCACTTTATTTGTTAATATTTTTTTCTATTAAATGTATATTAATATAAATAAATGTAGATAAAAAAAACACAAACGAAATGATAGTAACAAAAAGACACTGACAAAGTAGAAAATGATTCCAGTGTGTCACATTTACACATTAAAATGTAAATAAAATAAAAATCTTTTAATAAACATTTTGAATGAAATTTTTAATAGATTTATAAATTATTTTTAAGTTAACAACTAACACATATTCTTTAATGTAAAATAGGAAAAAAAATTAAAAGGCACATGAATGTATATAATTGAACAAAAAAAATGCATTCACCCTTGCCAAACTGATAAATGTACCTCTTTTATATATTAATTTTATACAAAGTTAGTGTTGCCTTTCTGGTTTTAAATTAATTATTTTGCCAGAATACTTACTTTTAAAGTAGACATAAATCTATGCTATTTAAATCTTAAATTGAAAATATAAATTGCTTCACATAATTAATTTGTCATGCCCAATATATACAAATAATTAATATTATAATTAGAAGTTAAACATATGCTCAACAAATCTAATGAGAAACAAATAAATTTAATTTCATTTAAACATAGATTTTATAATCTGGTAAAACAGAATATTTTTTATTCATATTTTACAGTTAATGGTGATGTCTTAAGTTTGAATTCTGGTGTTTTAGTGATGATTTATCTTATTTATAAGTTTGTTTTATCATGTAAATTCTACTGAATATTAATTAATAATTTATTTATTTAATACCTAAACAGCAATAGATTTATGTGAGTCTGACTTAGTAATATTATTTTTGGTGATAATGTATGCTAGTCTAGACAGGACAGGTATAAATTATTAATCAAGTAGAGAAAGTATTGTAGGATGTTAAATACTAATGAGTGAACAAGAGGGATTCGAATCCTATTCTTCAAATTCTAGCTTTTACCTCGAACCTTGTATCAACTGGATAATGGGATGGATTTAATGAACCAGAAGAGTGAATTAATGAAGCCCTACTTACATCTACAACTGTAATAATGTTAACTCCTACTCATTGTCAAAGCAGTAACTATATCTTTGGAATCTGGTTCAATTATATATTTTTTGTTTATATTCTCTTGACCATAATATGTTAATATTAAACTGAACCAGACCACTCAATTTTGGTATGTGAGAACTTTTAATACTATTGAAAAGGCGGTGCAAATTTAGTACGCGATCTCTGCCATTTTGAATTTCAAAAATAGCCAAAAACATCGTCTGACACATCTAAGTGATAAGAAACTACGCGAAAACAGAAAAAATTTAGAACTTGGGTCACGTGACTTGGAAAAACCCACCAAAATGCACAGTTAAAAAAAAAAAAAGGCCAAAACACGAAAAATTAACATTTTCTCATTTTAAATTATAAATCAAATAATTTATATATAGAGAGCAAGATTACTATATTTAAATCTTAATCAATAAATGCTAGTTATCATTGCCTAAAAAAGTACTTGGTAGCATTTTCATGTGGCTGATATGTGATATCTAAGGCACCCCCTCCCTCCTTATACAAATTAAAGTAATATATATGCGATATATATATTTCACACAAATAAAATTATGAGTGCGTAAAATAAACAAATAAATGAAATACGATAAATAAATAAATGGCTAGTATTTTTGAAGGAATATCTTCATTATCAAAACTGTGGCTAAATGAATTGCGAAGTAAAACTGTTGCTATAAGAAATACAAAGTGTATGCAAATTTAGCACACAGCTTTGATAATGAAGGTAAATAAACCCAATAGCCATTTATTTATTTATCTATCACATTTCATTTATTTGTTTTCTTTACGCACTCATAATTTTATTTGTGTGAAATATATATCTAATATATATTACTCATTACAGACACAAAGCGATTATTAATTAAAATAAATATTTTTTAAAAAAAAAAAATTTACATTTATTTAAAATGTTTTTGTTTTCCTTTGTCGGTAGTAAAACTCATTTCAATGTTAATAGATATACAGATTATAGTGATATAATCAAGAGTAGATCTGATATAGATGAAATGCAAATGAAGACTTTAATGAGTTTTATCTTCTTATATTTTAACTCGTATATATGTTTGTGTACAAGTAAGCTGTATATAACTAACTTCAATAGTGACCGTGGTAATATTTATATGTATATCCGCACATAGTAAGCGGCTTAATTACGCCTTATTCGGTTCTCCCCATCATATCAAGAAAGTTACTTTTTAATTCTCAGAATTTGTATACAAAATATTTATAGAGTGGTTTGCGTATTTTTCTAAACATTTTTTAAATTATTTGTTGGGGTATGATTTTGCACAAACATATATACGCGTTAAAATATAAGAAGATAAAACTCATTAAAGTCTTCATTTGCATTTCATCTATATCAGATCTATTCTTGATTATGTCACTATATTCTGTATATCTATTAACATTGAAATGAGTTTTACTACCAACAAAGAAAACAAAAACATATTTTAAATAAATGTAAATATATATATTTTTTTGTAATGAGTAATATATATTAGATATATACTTCACACAAATAAAATTATGAGTGCGTAAAGAAAACAAATAAATGAAATGTGATAGATAAATAAATAAATGGCTATTGGGTTTATTTACCTTCATTATCAAAGCTGTGTGCTAAATTTGCATACACTTTGCATTTCTTATAGCAACAGTTTTACTGCGCAATTCATTTAGTCACAGCTTTGATAATGAAGATATTCCATCAAAAATACTCGCCATTTATTTATTTATCGTATTTCATTTATTTGTTTATTTTAAGCACTCATAATTTTATTTGTGCGAAATATATATATCGCATATATATTACTTTAATTTGTATAAGGGTGGAGGGGGTGCCTTAGATATCACATATCAGCCACATCAAAATGCTACCAAGTACTTTTTTAGGCAATGATAACTAGTATTTATTGATTAAGATTTAAATATAGTAATCTTGCTCTCTCTATATATATAAATTATTTGATTTATAATTTAAAATGTTAATTTTTTGTGTTTTGGCTATTTTTTTTTAACTGTGCATTTTGGCGGGGTTTTCCAAGTCACGTGACCCAAGTTCTAATTTTTTTTTTTTTTTCTGTTTTTGCGTAGTTGTTTATCACTTAGATGTGTCAGACGATGTTTTTGGCTATTTTTGAAATTCAAAATAGCAGAGATTGTGTACTAAATTTGCACCGAAAAGGGTGAAAAGGCTATTAGTACTTATTTAAGGTGTTGTATTGAATAAAGTAATGGATATAAAACAAATTTTTAAAAAAATGTGTTAATTAAAAAAAAAATAGTATTACCCCCACCACACAAAAAATAAAAGAATATAAAATGAAAAAATGCAGAAAAATGAAACAAAATAAATTAAAATATATATATTCAAAAAATCATAACATATTAAATCATTCTTGAGATTTGTTTTAGATATAGTGTTTTCTATAAAAATTATTGCTAGATGAATTCGTTGATGGCCTATTATTGTTCATAAATAATTTAAATTTTTCAGTTTAAAAAAAAAAAACTGCTTTCATGTGCTAGCAATTAGAAATAGTGTTAACATAATTTTTTGGACCATAACAATATTAGGAAAATATGCATTCAAAATGATTTTCACATGATCATCATCATCATTATCAACCATTATCAATCCACTGCAGGATGAAGGTCTCTCCAAGTTTAATCCATCTTCTCCGATCTTTAGCTTCTCTTCTCCACATCACCCCTACACATTTTCTTATTTCATCCATCCATCTTACATGTGGTCTCCTTCTGGGTCTTTTACAATCTCTTGGAATCCAGTTTAAAATTTCAATTGTCCATCTATTATCATCTCTTCTAGCAATATGTCCAGCCCAACTCCACTTCAATCTTTTAATTTTTTCAATGAGGTCAGTAACACCTGTTTGTTCTCTTACTCATACATTGCGTTTTCGATCTCTTCTTGTTACTCCCAACATACATCTCTCCATACTTCTTTGAGTGGTCTGAAGTCTCTGTATTGATCTTCTATTGAGTGTCCAAGTCTCAGATCCATAAGTAAGAACTGGTAAAACACATTTGTTAAAAACCTTTCTTTTCAAATACATAAGCATATTTCCTTTTAATATCAAGTTATTTCTACCAAAAGCACTCCAACCAAGTTTAATTCTATGATTAATTTCCTCTATTATGTTTCCATCTGTATTAATAATCTGACCAAGGTATTTGTAACTCTTAACTTCTTCTAATTCATCATAATCAATCTTTATTTTCATATTTGGAGCAAATCGATTAAACATTACTTTAGTCTTTTTAACATTTATCTTTAGTCCTACTTTCCTACTTTCATCTGATAACTCCTGCAACATTTCCTGCAGCTCGGAAGCATTATTTGCAAAAACAACTACATCATCTGCGAAATCTAAATGACTTAAATAATCTCCATTTACTTTCACTCCTTTAGTTTCTCATTTTAATCCACAAAATACTTCATGCAGCACTGCTGTAAAAAGTTTTGGAGATATGGAGTCACCTTGTCTTACACCTTTCTCAATGTTGACTTTCCCAGTATCATTATGTAATCTAATTGTTGCTGTTGCATTTTTATAAATATTCTTTAAAATATGACAATATCCTGGATCTATACCTTGATGATCCAATGCTTTAATCACTGAAGAAATGTTTATAGAATCAAATGCCTTTTCATAATCTACAAATCCAAAACATAATGACAACTCATATTCATTTGTCCTTTCTATAACTTCTCTCAATACTTGGATATGATCTACTGTACTAAAACCACTTTTAAATCCAGCTTGTTCTCTTGGTTGGTGAAAATCCAAGGTTCTCTGTAGACGAGTTGTAATTATCTTGGTAAAAATTTTATATAAAACTGATAAAAGGCTGATAGGTCTGTAATTTCTAATATCTTTATCACCTTTTTTAAATATTAATATTATTACTGCATTCTTCCAATCATCCGGTACATCTTTATCATTTAGACATTTGGTATATAACTTTGCTAATATTTTTTCTGTTTCTTCACCTGCTTCTTTTAATATATCAATTATAATTCCATCATTACCTGGAGCCTTTCCTTTTTTCATACATTTAATTGCATTTCTCACTTCTTCATTTAAAATTCTGGGCAATTCGGAAGATGTAATAGATATAGGAGGTACTTGTTCTTTATTACTATATAATTCTTGATAATACAAACTTCTAATACAACAATCTGGATTCAAATATTTACTTCCCTTTAAGATCTATTTCCTGCATATTCTTGTATTCAAGACAAATAGAGGGGAAAATGCTTAAGCTTGCCTCTTTAATTAACACTGTAATTCTAAAAATAAATGGAGATAATTCTTGAGTATCAGTATTTTTCATTTTATCTCTGTAAAGTGCAAAACTGATGAGGGAAGCTTTGACATTGATAATCACCTCAACCCTCATCATCCTGATCCAAAGTGCTTGGCCAGCGATTATCTAATTTTATATTCAGATTGTTTTTCATATATATATATATACATTTAAATATTTCATTATATAACTTACATATAAATTCATTTTTTATTTTATTATAATTAGAACTGAACCCCCACATCCATTATATTTTGTTCCAAAACACACACACATGTACATATAAGTATAGACATTTTAGCATATAAATATGTACATTCATATATAATATGTTTTAATTTAAATATTAATTAACAGGTTTTTATCAATATACTTTACTATACTTACATTCTTTTGAGATACTTTTAATAGTTTTAATTATTAAAAACAATTTTATTTACAATCGCAACAAAAATATCAAGAAGTCAAGCATTGGTGGCTGAGTGGTCAGCACAGATGCCGTCCTGGGTTTGCTTCCTGGCCGATGCTTTGACACGTGGGGAAAAAATCAAGAAAAATAAAACATTAAAAAAAATTCTAATTACCATAAAAAAATAGGCTGCTAAAACTTAAAAAAAAACGTTTTTTTTTTTTTGTTGTTGTTGTTCATAAATTAAAAGAATCTCTCCTCTTCCCCAATTTTATTATTTATAATTTTAAGAAATAAAATAAATCAGAAACAATCACTTTGTAACTTTATGAAAAAATTAAATAAAAGAAACTTTAAATAAAATATTAATTAAGACTTTTTTAATACTTTAATTTAGGAAGAAAAAATACTTTTAAGCGTTTTATGTAATTGTTAAGATATTAATATATATTTATATGCACCAACACTTTGACAAAAGATGCAATCTCCAAATGTTATTAAGTTATTATAATTTCAAACATATGGAAGAAATCACAAAGGAGTTGCATTGTGAATTAGAAAAATAAAATTTTGCTTTACTTAATCTTTTTTTAATTTTTGTTTACAATTTTTATATCCAAATAATATAGTAGATGATAATTATTTATATAAATTCTCCTTTCTTTGGAAACATTTAATTTATAAATAATATTTTTTTCTCTTATGCAAACAAAAATAAACTGTAGAAAATGTTTTTATTATGCAAAATTTTTCTGGTTTCCAGTTTGAAGTTCTGAAAAATATGTAGTCATCCTCAAATACATTTTCACCAAAAAAGTCACCCCCAATGTCTAAAAGTTTGGCCATCCCTGACATAATATTTTACAAGATTGTGTTTATCAATTATTAATAAACTTTTAGAAGTTAAAAACTTTAAATGTAAATTACAATAAACTTTTATTTTCTTTTTTTTTTTATGTACATTAAATTTCCAATACTATTTATAAAAATTTATACAAATTATTTTAAAGATATATCAAAAATCAATAGGTGATTGAACTGATGACATTTCGAAGACTAGATTTAATAGCTGAGAAATTCTTGATGAAACATATGAAGCATTGACCAATCCTATGTGTATACACATTAGCTCATGACAAACAACAGAAGAACCTCGTCCAGGAAAGCAAGCATTGACCAACTGTCTTAAAAACAAACAAATTCTTATAAATTCTAACATTCAAACTTAGAATTCATTAAAACATAATTATCATTTAATAAACAATATTAAATATTATTTGCATATTGTTAAATTTATACATTTTCATAATTTCACGTCATTAAAAAGTTACTAATAAAATACATAATGTTTACATTGGTATGCATTCTTTGGTCTATTATAAACTATCATAATTTATTTAAAACAGTAGCAAACTCTCCATACAATAGTGCCACCAAGGGAAAGCTCTAGTAATCAATGGATGCAAGAAGATTTGTGCATGCAATCCCTACTTAGTACCTACTCATTCAATATCTAGTTTATGCCCAAACTTTCTTGCATGTCATTATTATGATTTGCACTTGGTGGCTTTATTGTTTGGAGAGTTTGCTACTGTTTTAATAGCTTGTGTAAACATGGGAAATGGCGATCATATTTTTTTTTTAAATGAATAATTTTTTTCTTCATTTTTAACAATTTTTTTTTATATAATTTTTATGACGACCTTCTAATTTTAATATTGGCAGCTACTCATAATTAATGAGCCACAAAAATTTTAAATCTGTTCACATACATCATATATTGCTTTTTTACTAGTTTTTTTTTTTAAAAAAAGCATCTTGCAGTGCTGTTTTTTAACTTATTCTATAGAAAACTTCTCCCTCCCACCATCCCCCCAAAAACTTCAACTCATTGATTAATTGCAATTTTTAAGCGTATCTATCCTTAATATCATCCAAATATAAATAACTGACATTATATCTTTTAGAAATATCTTTTTAGAAATAATTTTTATAATGGAAACAGGTGTCTTTCATGAAAATAATGCTTAAGTTCATAATAAAATATTTTTTCAGGAAATTTACCACCTTTCATCCATTTCACATGCCCAATCCAATTAAGAGATTTCCTTCTATAAGTAGCAATAATTCATTTCCTAAGAACAGATTAAATTTTGTTTTACAATTTAATTAATAACTCCTAAGCAATGCTTTTGATCTGGATGGTCATAATCATAGCACTCACACTTATTGACTAAACTGATATTATTAGAAGAAAACATGACATTAATACTCAGTGGTTAATATGTAAATTTGTAATTTACATATTCCATTTCCATGACAATGCTATACAAGAGACTTTTTTATTTATCACAAAGATGTCATTAGTGATAAACCAAGATTCCTGTACTATAAAAGTGAAATATGTAAATTACAAATTTACATATAATCTACCAAGTATTAATGTCGTATTTTCTTCTAATAATACCAGTTTAGCTGATAAGTTTGAGTGCTATGATTACGATCTCCCAGATTGAAAGCATTGCTCAGGGAGTTATTAATTAAACTGTGAAATAAAATTTAATCTTTTCTTATGTTTCAAAGCAACTTTATTAAATCACTAAAGTATGATCCACCTATGCAGGGACCATATTCTGTCACTAGCAGCAGTGGGCCATCGAGGCTACAATGATACATTGATATTCTACAACTGGGTAACGGCTCAAAGCAATACAACTGCCTTATACAATAGATTAGGTAATACAGGTAACTAAAAAAAAAAATACATTCCAAGTACAAACATCAAGAAAAAACACCAAAAAAAGGGGGGGAAAGAATATGAATTATCACAGATCAAATGTCAGTCAATCAAGGGAATGCTACATCATGTAAAGAGTAGCTTACAATGCACACATTCCTAAAAGGATCAAGCTTATTTATTGAACAAAATCTATTTGGAATTTATATTAAATGGGTAGATTATTTGTTATTATTATTACATATAATACACAATAAATTATTAAGTTGTAATAAATAAAATACGATCAATATTTTACAAAGTAATATTGTATATATATAAACTCTTTGATTAATAAACTGTAATGTGTATATTTATTTTTTTAATTTAAAATTGAATATTAATTATATAATCAAATGATTTAAGGATAGCTTGAGGTTAATTAGGTGGGCATGTGTGAAAATAAAACTGATTTTATTATTATTTTTTTTTTATTTGTAATAAATGAAATGTATTTAAACAATACATATAAAAATCTAAGCGAATTTAAACAATAGGCAGTTTAAAATATCAGCGTTCTCATCGTTTTATATAAAAATAGAAACTTTTTACAAATCGTTCTTCTGTCAAAAGAGATAGCAGCTACAACAATAGACAGTCATTTAAAGTAAAATTTAGAATGCTAAAATGGAGTTTTGCTTTTTCTTTTATTTAAATTATAAACATTTTTAAAAGTCAAATGATGTAATTAAAAGTTACCAAATTCAGAGGAAAGGAAGTAAAATAAGAAGTAAGAATACTTGATAAATTCTTAAATAATTAAATCGTGTTTTAAAAGTTGTTGGAGTAATATTTTTTACTATTTTAAATTTCTTCAAAAAGAATAACGAAAATTAATCTGCTGAAAATTGGAAAAGAAGGAAAAATGAAATAATTTTCTTAATATATATATATATATAGCGCTTCTATATTATCTGATGTAAATTTATGATTACAAATAATTATTAAATTGTACTTTAATATGAAGATGGGCTAGAGCAAAACATGCTATTGTGTATCATGGTATTTCCTACCAGCTGCATTAAACCTCTCTATCTATATATATTTCTACTTTATTGTAAACACACAAGAAGATGCCTGCAGTCCAAAATAAACAAGGATTGGAATACTTTATGGTGAATCAAATGAGGATCAAGGTGTTTACCATTAAACACCATTGTACCTATCTATCCTTGCTAAGGAAAATGATTTACTAAGTGAAACTGCTTTGAAGAACAACTTGCCTAACTATCAACTACCACTACTTCTATTTTGATGATTTTTATAAACTTTGTTCCAATTACAATTTTTTTTAAATCAAAGAATCAATATTGTAAATTTTTGTTTATTTTTTTTTTTTTATTCATGTTATCTGTTGTATTTTCACACTCTGGTGCTGAAGCCTCATTTTTCAGAATTAGCAAAGAAGAAAAGGGGGGATTTTCATTGTAAATAAAATTTAGGTTTACCCACCTGCTTAACATCAGGTTATCCACATAAATATTGTGGTAAGATTCTCTAAATTTATTTTCATAGGTTAAATTACAACACTTATACAGAATACATATATGTTTTATTTTGTGATTAACCTTATACATACATTTTCCAGTATGTTTGACTAATCAACTAGTATCTGTCTCTATCATATATATATAAATTGGGGAAACTTGTTAATTAGGTTGTTAACATCTGCAAACATATAATTTAGCTAGCCAGCATCTCAATGATATTAAATAACTAAAGTTTATTTTTCTATATAATTATAATTTGTAGAGAATGAGTGACATAGGTGGATTTCTACCATGGGTATAAGGGTTGGATTCTAATAATCATTAATTAGTAAAATGGTAGAGGTTCACATGTGACACATGTACATATGATTATTATTATTTTTTATATTTTTTTATCATTACTATTGTTGTTATACTTGATATTTATTTTTGTTAATAAATATTTGAGAGTTTGTATTATTCCGATCTCTGGTTTATTGAGTTGTTCTGACATTCCACAGTTTATAAATAATTATGCATGCACACACATCTATTTTTCTTATCATATAAAAGCTTGAAAATAAAACAAATATAATAAATGCTAGTTGTAACCTATATATAGGTGCAGGTGTTGCTGTGTGTATCTGTTCATACCTGCTAAAGGAATTAAAAGGAATATTCTCTCTGGGTTTGAAAAGGGGAAAAGTGGATGAACTAACCTAAATTACATTTATTATTATTAAATAGGGATAGAGTTAGTCAATTAAAGTGTATGCAATCATTGGTTAAGCATTTCATCAGGTTCTCATTAGCATTCTATCAGATGACCCAGTCTGAACATAGTTGGATGCAACTTTTTTCCCTTCTAAGCCTGGTAGGTCTTTGTAGATTGTTTCATTAGGGGTAATAAATTAGAGCATATTAATTTATCCCCACACCATATTGCTACATCTGCATAGCAGTACAGTCTGCAAGTTAGTTGACCATCCATTACATCTGGTGTTTGCAATGTTTGGGATTAGTTGTAATCATTCCGTCTGTTATATCTGGCGTCATCAACTTTTGGGGCTAGTGGTCATCATTCCGTCCGTTGTAATCAAGACAATGTCTATGCAGGACAATGAACTCTCAACCCACCTGGAAAGTCCCCAAGCAACTCCCCCCACACCCCATCCATGATCCATCAGCCAGAACTTAGTTTAGTGAGAACCCAGACCCACTCCTTGGACAAGGTTAAACCGCTTCGGCCCCCGCCGTAAGTGGGTTACAATTTATCTGTGTGTGACATTGGTTCAGCATGTCCAGAACACCAACTGAATCAGAGAGTCATGAGAACACTGCCAGATCATTCCTAAACCTTGGTGTGGCGATGATCGCTGACCGATCCCGCCGATCAACAAACCCTTCATGGACGTCGCCTCTACCCTTGAGATCGAGAATTCAGGCAAAACCCAAAAAGAAAAAAAAACAATGATTAGACTCATGATCCCATTAAGTCCTTAGGATTCACAATCCAGTTCGTATTATATAACCTTGTTCTGAACTAAATTGTGACAAAATTTCAATTATGATTCTGCTTTACTGATCCTATTGAGTTCTTCTAATCCAAGTTGAGTTCTAATTCTTGATTCTTAATTAAAGTTCCAATTATAAAATCTAACGGTTTGTATTTAGTCTTTTCTTAATAATTTAAATCTAAATGGATTGAATAATTAACTTCTTGTGTTTCTGTCTAGGCCCATAACATCCAATAAATCCATTTTTATCTCTAAATCATTGTTTTTTATCTTATAATTCACTTCGTCGTAATTCTAAGTCAATTTGAAACTTTTTTGAAGAATTTTTATTTTTTGTGGCATCCCGATCACACTGGGAGTGGCCCAATAACTTCTCATCTAATCATCATAAATTCCTAATTTTTATGCAGGGAGGTAATTTAAATCATAATCCACAATGTTTAATTCTTAATTTGAGATCGAATTAATATTTAAAATAATTTTCTCTTCTGCAACGTTTTGCCGCATTCGGCCATTTCCGGTTCGACACCACGATATCATTACTTTTTCTTTATGAATAATTTAACATTTGAAAAAATTTTCCCATGGTTTTAGAGTAATCTTTGCATCTGGCATGTTTCTTCAATTGTTTTCCATCCTCCCTGACTGGTTTGTAGTTGTTGAAAGCAGTTTTATTTCTTGATATCAGGAGTTAAGTTTGAATTCTCAGGCATATCATCATTGAACATTTTTTCCTCACTTTTATTTTCACAGATATTAATTTTCTAATCGTTTTAAATTAGTTCCATCATCAAAATTAGGATTTTTGTTAGTATTTCCTATTTTGGGTTATTAGGTTACTTTTTAAATTTATTTTCTCGGTTTTAATCTTGTTTTAGTGATTCTAGTAATTACTTATATTAGCTTTTGCTTGATTAATGATGGCCATTTGCATAGAATAAAACAATTGATAAATTGAATTTTTGACTTAAAACTGATTGAAAATTTCTTGAAAAAGTGTAAAAAGTTAAAAGAAGTAATCACTTATGTTTTATCATGCATCTTCTTACCAACTCCCATCTTGAATATGTGAATCCTCCCATGTGGAGCCAATGAATAGTAAACTGTATAGAATTACATAACTAAGGAAAAGAAGCAAAATTTGATAGATATTCTTAATTATAAATTCTTTTACTATCAATTATATTCAAAAAGCTGAAGAATGTATTGACTGGTCTTATGATCATGCCATAATATCAAAGATAAATCACCTCTAAATCTTATTCTATTGGATTCAATCCAATTTTTGGTCTGTTTCAAATAATATAATCAATCTTTTTTAAAAAATATCAATACAATTTTTGATTTATTATTTTTATTAAATTCGCTATTGCTTTCCAGTTTAACGATTTTGCAAAATTAAATAAACATATAATAATAATTCAACAATACACATACTTTCCAATTTTAAATCAACAATCTGCTACTGAAAAATTTAAAAACTTTTAATATCTATAGTACTGGATATATGTTTAAAAAAGACATTGTATATTAAATTTATTTTTAATAATATAAAACTTTAAAACATATGCTTTTTCATAAAAAATAAATATTTATTGATTAACTATTTCCCTTGCTTTATAAAATGTATATATTAAGTATTTTTATATAGTGGGAATCAAAAAACTATAATGTTTATGTCAATTACACTTATTAATTTACAAATATTTATTGAAATGTGGTTTTTCTCCTTCAAATGGGAATATATTAATTTATTAACTATACTTTTTTTTTAAGGCGTGCATATTCAAAATTAAAAAAAAATGTTAATAAAAAATAATAAAATATTCATTTCATGAAAATTTAAAAAGGCCCCTTTGTAATTTTGTTTGAGTGCTAAAAACTATTAACTTATAAGAAGCCAGATAAAATGTATGAAATTTAAATTGTTATATTTATAAATGTTTGGTGGCTGTAGTTGCATTTATTTTAATCTTTTTTAAAGAGTTGATGGATACTGTTGAATTCAGATTTAATTTACATTGTGTGTGTGTATATATATATGTGTGTGTGTGTGTATGATTTTGATATTAATTATATTCCATATAAGTAAATTACAATATTTTTTTGATGGGACTTACATTAAACTCTTTTTTCTTCATACTATCAAACTTATATAATTTCAATGACTACTTTTATAAATACTTGTACTTAAAGAATCTGAGATTGACTGTTGTCTAATAATACTAGAAAATAATGAGACATCATTGAAAGTCCTTTGCATGACAAAGCCACTTTCTCCTATTCGGAACATAAATTTAAAATCCTGAATCCAGTATGTCACTAAACTACAGTGATTAGCGAGGATTTTTTTTAATGAACTTAATTTTTTTATTATTATTATTTCATTTAATTATGTAACAAAGATGAACTTCTGATATAATCGTAAATAATAAAGAAATTTCCTGAAAGTTAGCTTCCAATATCCTGAGCTATACTATATAACTTTGCAAAAACATCATAGTCATTTTCTAAGAATTAAAATACAGAGTAATATTTTAATATTTTTCATTTTAAGGATTACTATTATAATAGCATAAAAGAAAAAAAATTTAAGAAAACTTCAAATTATAAATTTAAAAAAAACAGTCCATTATAATACTAGTATAGGCAAAATGATATAATTAATTAATTTTACAATGTTTTGCAAGAATCTACTTATGCATAAATTTTAAAAAAATTATAAACTTTTAGGGCTGTTATGCACTGTAGCATTTAAATAATTACTCTATTACTTCAAATATGATGTGTTTTTTCCCCAAATTTTGGACCCATAAGCTTCTTAAATTTGAAATGAAAATTTTTAACATCTTATTTCTCTGGATCTTTGCTTTACACTATACATGCACATAGTATTACAATCGTTAGTATAGAATAGCATATTAAATCTTTTTTAATCAATATTTTTTTGGATTAATTTTGTAAATGGCTTTAATTCTTTCTTAAACTGCTACTTTTAACATTATTTTGTCAATTTTATTGAAAAAACTCTACTGAATAACCATTAGAATTTTTTTATAAGTAACAAATCAATATAACAATGAGATAAGAGCCTACCTCATAAAGTGCTAATTGGTTGTTTCTCGTTCCCTACTCAAGAGAACACCTGTCAAAATTTTGATAGTTCCAATAGCTTTGTTTTGATTTTTAAAGGGAAAACTTATGTTTTAGAATCTTTTAACATTATTTTGTCAATTTTGATTGTTCCGATATTTTCGTTTTGATTTTTAAAGTGAAAACATATGTTTTAGAATCTTTCAATGTTATTTTGCTGATTTCTTTCTTTTTCCATATCACTTAGTTGAATTATTGTTTAGCTCTGAATGTTTTATAGTTTCTGTATATACACTAAATAAATATTGCAGCTATAAAAATATTTTATAACATAAAAATGTTACATAAATTTTTTTTTCAAATCTATGTTATAATTTAATATATATTGTGAATATTCAGATTAATGATCAAGGTATTTAAAAAAAAAATAAAGAAGTTTGTTGATCTTGTTTGATTTTTCTTGTGCTTGATAGATAGATAATGGAAGATCTTGGAAATATAGATTTAAATTGATCACTATGGCAACCTAAAGCTTTTAAATAGAATTGTTTACTGTTGATTCTAGCTTTAAAATAATAAATTCGCTTTAATCAAATTCAGGAAAAACATATAGGTAAATAAATAAATTTTGAAAACAATTCAGTACAATATAAGTTTACTTAAATAGGATCGATATTATTTTACATATTTTATTTTTCTGTTAATGCAGATACCATAGTAACATTATTACATATAGTTCAATGTTTTTATGTTATGTATATTTGTTTATAAATTAATTTAAAAAAAATACTATTATTAAAAAATATATATGTGTAAATTATTTGTGTTTATAAAGTGAATAAAGGTTGTAATGTCAATTTTGTATTTTGGTTTACAAATAATAGGAAAAATCTAATCGAATTTGGATTTAATTTTCATGTATCTTTTTCTCCAAACTTACATTACAAACCGCGCGAAAACTGCTGTAAAAATTTTGTTTGGTTTGAGCTTTACTCGAGTATTTTCCAATGGTTGTTATGATACCAGAACATCAGAAAGAGAACTTATAAAAAGCCACAAAAGACTAGAAGAGTAAGCTATCATCTTTTTGTGATTGCCACGAACGGACGTATTTTCTAGGTTCTTACAAATAAAAGTTCAATATTTTTTTTTAACTGTTAAACCATAAAACATGAAAAAATAACCTTAAATTATCTGCCCGTTCAATCATTTGAAGGGCAGTTGTGAAGGATTTCCAAGGGAAACGGAAACAAAATGTAAAAAAAAAAGGAAACCTATGAAAAAAAAAATGCTTTATATAAAATCGGCTATTTTAGTTTTAAAAACAAAGATATTTCTGGTTTAAAGTTTGGCGTATAACCACCGTTGGATTTGGATAAATATCATGTCACGAGCTAAGGAACACAGGATCAACTGGATTAATTTGCATCATAAAAAATAAAAAGGCTAATTAAATTGCACTCTCCTCTCTGAAAAGGAAATGGGACTGTTAGTGAAGCATTATAAAGTTCGAATTATTATTTCTGAAAAATAAACTTCTCTTTGCGCCATAAAAATGGAGGATAAGTCAATGGACAAATAAAGTGAAAACGGACACTCTTATATATGGTATGATTTTTTTTATATATATAAAAATGTGCGCATATTAATTTTTTTACATATATTTAAAAAGGATGATTTGTATTTTATTTAAATTATCTTTAAGAGTAATATAATTTATTAAATGAAAATGATCGGAGAGATTCAAATATATCATATTATTTCATATTCATTTATCGGTTATTATTTTGATAAACAAATAGACTTCGATCTCATCCTATTTCATATCTTTGGTATCTGTTATATATAAATTTTTCAGTAAAATATCCAAAAGTCTCTCCATTCATTCATTCATTTTTTTTTATGTCGTTATTGTTTTCGCAACACATTTAGAGATACACATAATAATTTTATCATTTTTATTTATTCAATCAATCTGAAATATAAATTAATTTCCGATGTATTTTGTTATTAATCTTGCCAATTTTCTTTCATATAATCAAATAAATTGAGTGATTCAAATTTCAAGATTCCCTTAATTTTTTTTTTATTATTATTTGGATTGCATGAGATGATGTAGCTTTTTAAATGACAAGGTTCAAACTCAGCTTGGTAAGTGAGCTAGAATATAAGATATGGTATGTTTTGCATATCAGTATTTTATTTTATTCCCATATGAATTTTATATTTATACTTGCATTCGAATATTATATATATATTATATTTTATTTTAGTTAATATTACAAATCAATCATTTCTATGTTTGTCTGATTCCGTCAAAAAAATCTAAATAGATCGTACTTTATCGTTGGTTCAGAATAACTCGTCTTAAATATTTTTTTTTAACTTCTCTAAAATAAAGAGTACAAACTTCATTGAATAGTTTAATTGAATATTAACTTTAAATTGGTGTGAATCTAAATTATAATCATATATTTTAATTATTGCCAACCAATTTTATATTCAATTGTTTAAAGATTCAAATAAATAATATTAATACTCATAGGTGAATAAACATCCAATAGAAACTTAATATATTTTTTATGTAATGTGGTTGGGCATTGTAGAATTAGAAATGAGCTAATAGAGTGTTGATAATAAATTCTAGTGAAATATTTTATTTTAACACATAAACGAAGCAATAATTAAGTATTACTTTATTGGAAGATATGAATAAATTATTTATATATTACTTTATATCTTCTTAGTAAACTAGAGATAGATTAATTTGTTTAAACATTCAAAGGAGTGCATAAATTTTCAAAGTGTTTATAAAATGATATTAAAACCAGTTGATGTCAATAGAAAATTATTAATTAAATATTAAAGTAGAAAGAATTGTGTATCGCTTATTGAAAGATACGAATAAATGTTTATATTTTCTATTTAACGTTTATTAAATTAGATATACGTTTGGTTCAAATATTATTTTGTTTCAACAATTTAAATAGTGTCTATATTTTAAAAGGTTTTGTAAAATACAATTATAGGTACTTAGAAGCTTATCCGTTAAGATAAAATGCAGCATCATTAAATAATGAAGTAGATTTAAATTACTGCAATAATAATAGGTTAATAAAATATATATTGGAATCTGCTTTAGTTATTAATTGGATTTGATTTTCATTAGATTGATAAACAAGTAGTTAGCCTAATCATATATTATTGTTTAGGGCGATGATATGCTAGTTCATTGCTCAGTGCAGTGTACTTTGTAATTGTGATGCATTTGTTGATGTCTGGAGCAGATAATCTCATTATTCTTTCGTTTCACATATAGCTTAAACAAATTAGACTTTAAGAGAGACTATTTGTGCTTTGTGATAGTTTATTGCATAATGGCGACCCGATTGAGCTAGACTAGATCAAATTAAATTAGATTTTTCATCAAATCAGATTAATCATTCTACACATCACCCAGCATTGATCAAATTCCATCAGTTACAATATATATATATGTAAGTATGGATTCACATATATTGGAATATGTAATCAAAATTTTGAATATTGTGTTATATTTAGCTACGTGTACAAAAAATTTAGTAATATCCTCATTAAAATATGATTGGATATTTTCTAAATATTAAACCATGACACTGATTATGACTAATTTATATAATAGATGAGGGTTTTTTTTTTGATCAGCTAAGATTTTATCACTATATATGTCCATTTTTTGAATTAGGATTTCATGTCCAGTAACTTAAACAACAATTTATTCATTTCTTGAGTACTACCTGCATCTAATAAAATGTCCACATAATATTTTTTAGTCAGGCAGCTCCTAGGCAATTATAGCAATAACAGAAAAATACTAATCTAGAATAATGATAAATCAATCAATCGCCTTCCTTTAAATAACATTTTTTATAATTGTGACAAGTAAAACTTTAAACAAAAGTATTAAGCATTACAAAGTTAATTATTTTAAAAAAAAATTCTCTAAAAAGGAAAGCTATTTCATCCCCATTTCCTCAGATGATAAATCTGCAGTATTTATTAACAAATAAAAATGTAAATAATCCATTTTGCAAGGAGTACATAATCCAACTTTGTCGCATAACAGCCTCAGTATTATTCTACTTTTCAATAGAATTATGTAGAAAAGTCCAGAAACCAGAATGATAAAAAAATATAAATTTAATAGTCTTTTAAAAGATTATTTATATCTAGCTAAATTTACAGAAAAGGCAGCTCTTGAGTAATGATAGGAATCATAAATATAACTGAAGTTTTTAGTTTCAAAGTTACAATTTTGCAATAGTATAATAATAAATTGTTTTTCTCTTCACTAATAAAAATTGTAAGTATACATATGCGATTTTTTTTTCTCATGCATTAGTGAAACTGTAATTATACTATAATGTTTAATACGCCACCGGCTTAGCGCTTTCGAGATTTAGTATTCTAATTTCATACTCATAGCTTTTACAAATGAAGACTGTAAATCACAACAGTCTTTATTTGTAAAGCTGGGTATGAGATTAGAATACTAAATCTCGAAAGCACTAAGCAGGCATATTAAACATTATAGTATAATTACAGCTCCACTAAATTGCATATGTAAAAGTATAATAAAAAAATTATTAAACTATGCTTTTTTTAGCAAAAAGGATATAATATTTTCTGATGTAATATGGCTATTTTTGGCATAAGAATTAATTAAAGAACATTGAGTACCAATCTATTCAGCTATCTACATTTGATTTTCTCTTTAATTGTTTCTTTAAAACATTTCATCTGTCTCATAAAATAATTCTGGGATAACTAATCGATATATTTAAGATTCAACATAATTTATGTCCTAAAATCTAGATTTGTAAATAGTTAAACAATACAACATGAAAACTACAAAATAAAAAGGAGACATTTTTCCTGCTGTGCATTACAATAAGGACCTTTTTATTTTTTTTGAAAAGCAAATATAAACATTAGACTTGGAAGTCTTATACAAATTTTTTTATTATTATTGAGTTTTTTAAAAAAAAGGAAAAATATACCTTCTTACATTCTTCACTTAGACCTAGGGCTGTCCATGATGGAGAAAAAAAAGTAAGGGAAAGTTTAGAGTGATTTTGCAGTATCCATCCATGCTGGCAAATTACTCAGTTTATACAAAGTGGCAATGCCTTTTTTTTTTTGTCAAATAAAAAGAAAACAACTATCAGGCTATGGAAATCTAAATAAACAAGAAATAAGTTTTCTTTTTAAGTCAGAACCAGTTCATTTTTACTTGTATTGTTTGTCTTATTTGTAATTTGTATGAATGTAGTTGATAGATATTGTTTTCATAAAAGTCAACAATGCTTACAATTAACCATGTTTCTCACGACCCTCTTCCCCCACTTTTTTAAAAGCAAATAAGAAAGAAATTTAAAAATTTTAAAGACAAATAATAAGAATAAATATTCCAAACAAATCTGTCAATTATAAATAAAAAGAAGTTGTTTGAAATTATACATAAATTAATTATGTAAGTCAATATTAGTTGACATTACAAGAAATCAAAAGAAACCTTGAAAACTTACATTTGATTATATTTCCACCCCCATATCTCCCATTCCCCTCTCCCATTTTCTCAAAATTAATTAATAATATTTAAACAGCATTAAACTGTTGCACATGCGCTTTGGATTTTAAATATAAAATGAATGAATACTAACCCTTCAACCACATGATAAAGTCTTTGGAAAAGATAGAATGGCCATATATCTTTTCGAACCCAAACGCTTTTGTATGGGTGAATCTTAAGTGTTTGAAAGTGAAAGCGTGAAGTTATTAAATAATCACTTTAAATTACTTTTACATGCTTGAATGAATGACACTGGTGAAATTTATTAGAATTTACGATACGTCATTCTTATTTGAAATTAAATGTATGTAAATAAGTCAATTATTTTATATAGCGCGATGTTTTTTATAAACAATAATATTTAAACAGCATTAAACTGATGCACATGCACTTTGGATTTTAAATACTACTAAAAGTTTGCAAAAAAATATAAAAACCTGTCAATAAAAAGTAATAAAGTTTTAGATTACACGTTGAATGTATAAATTATGTAATAGTATTACAATAAATCCCTTTTCCAAATCAAAACAATCTTCAATTTGTTGATTAGTTATCCCAGTATTCTTCATGATATCAAATCAGTCATTAAAGATTAATCCCTTTTCCAAATCAAAACAATCTTCAATTGGTTGATTAGTTATCCCAGTATTCTTCATATCAAATCAGTCATTAAAGATTAAACATAAAATATTTGTAATATTCCGTGAATTAGTCTTTTCTTATCTTTATACTGTAGGTGATCCCATATTTATTATCAGTTCTTTTGAAATAATGTATGTATTATAAGTGTTATTTTTTTTCTTTGACATTTTAATATCTTTTTTTACTTTTTACAAGCTTTGTTTATCTTCAAAGATTGAGGCTATAGTGTTAGCAATATTTACTGTCCAATCCAAATTTAGTTGAAAGATTTTCAGTATTTATTTCTATTGATTTAGAATTTAATTAGTATTATTTTCATTATCATTATTAATTAATCTCTATTTCTTAAAATTAAATAGCAAACAAAACTTGAATCTTGTAGAACAGTTTATAAGATTTTATTACAAATCTTAGTTCATACTTTATTAAAATTAAAATAGTCATAACAATGAATGTGCTTAATTATATTTTCAGTTGTACTGGAATTTATATTCATTTAAAGCCAACTTAGTTAAAAGCATATTAAGAACTATTACTTTGTATGAAATCTTTAGCTGGCATTCTTATTTATAGTTTAAATTCAAATTAGAAATACTAAATACTTACTTATAAAAATGGCCACTTAATATTCCTGGAAGAGGAAAATTCTGAAGATTCTGAGGTACATTTTCAATTTTTAACTGCATACCCTAATAATGAGAAAAATTACATACAATGTGTAAAACTATATACATAAGGAAGCAAATAACTGACTTGAGAAAGTCATCTTACCATTTTGTCTTCAAACCATAAGAAATAAGAAAAGAAAAAGTCACCATCTTTCCAATTCATACTTAAAATTTTTAACTGCAGTTTTTCTTGAATGAAGTTAACCATACTCCAAATCTAATGTAATAAAATATTTCATTATTAAATTAAATAAATTTATTACAAAAATCTTGAAAATAATATTGTAAATTTAAATTACAAAAAGTTCAAAACATTTTATTAGCTAATCCTATATTTTTTTTAATATAATAATCTGAAATCAATTATGTTATGAGGAGGATCAGAAATGACAAACCATTACCAGCAATGATCCAATATTATGACTTGATTACAGAATTCCAATCTGTCTTCAAGCAAGAAACTTAATATACGTAATCTTTTAAAATATGCACTTTATATATATAAATATCTAAACCATTATACAATTACAAATATCCAGTAACGCCCTCTGTTTAAAAATCTATATCTCAGTAATAGCGAACTTCAAAATGATACCCATTTTAAAGTATGGTATTATTGAGATGTAGACTTTTAAACAGAGGGCGTTACTGGATATTTGTAATTGTGTAATGGTTTAGATATTTGTATGATTTGTTCAGTTAGTGTTAACGTAACTTTCTTTTCATATATATATATTATGATAAAAAATTCTCTCTCACACTCAATAAACAGATAAATTAATATGCACATAAAGATTAATACTATATATATTTGTACTGGTCGCTGCCTCCAACCAAGTTCATTGAGCAAGAAATGCGTATGACTCTGGTGGGCAGCTGTTAAAGATATTGACAGGCATCAAATTTAGAAATTACGATAATCATACCTTTGAAAGGTTTATTTACTATAACCTCTATGTGCCACCTTGAGAAAAAGATTGCTCTCTCTCCCAAGGGATATGACCATGCAATTCATAAAGAGATAGTATCTCTCTCTTTTATTATTATTTTTTTTTTATAAAATTAATGGAAAAGTAGATACACTGCCGAATGATCTTGAATGCCGATAAAGATGAATCCCTTACTAGCCCAGTCTATTCTTTATCTTGGGAAAGTGTTTGGTTCTTTGTTTATAAGGAAGGTTAACTAATAATACACAGCATTATACTAGGCTTTAAGATTAAATATTAACTTTATTAAACCCCTATGACTATTAATAAATCTCTATGACAAATTAACTATTTACAAAATAATAGAGAAAAATAATATACATAAAATACCAAAAAGAATTGTTAGTAGAATTTAACTGAGTTTTAAATAGCTTTCGAAAAAGGGATGGAATGATCTGGGCTTTTCTCCTGTTTACACATTTTTAAACAATCATTTTAAAATACATTATCTAATGCAATAATCTCATATACCTTGATCATGGTATGCATATGCCTCAGAGAAAATTATGACCCTCACTGTTTCTTCTGCGATGAGATTAAACACTTTGCTAAATTAAAACAACATTTTAAGGGCACGGTAATTGTATTTTAACACTAATAAATTCCAAACAAAAGTCCTGCATGTAGTGGATAGTAAAAAAAATATGGAGCTACATTTTCTTTACTTTGTTTTACACTTTTATCCCCTAAAAAAAATGTAATAAAACAATCCTGCACTTAGCAGATTGATTAAATGATAAAGAAAATACCCTCGCGTTAATTTGCATTGGAGAATCTTGCACGTGGTGGATTGGATAAGTAACTATAATTATTTGAGGGCGAAACATATGCATCCGATAACCAAATGATTTAAATTTGGTAGTAAATCCACTCTTTTCAGAAGTAATGAATGCAAGCCAATTATTATACATTCTTTGATCCTGCATGTGGTGAATCGATAATTAATAAAATACTGCGAAAGTAAAATAAAAGATATTTTAACTCATTCAAGAGTAAGTCTATTACGCCACTATTTCTATTTAAATTAATATGAATGTTAACCTTTATATGGGTTTACTTATTACTAACAAATGATACGTAAAATAGAGAATTAATAGTAAGAGCAATTAAAAAAAAAGGACAAATAAAAGAAAATAATGAAATATAAATAATACTTGATTCTGCTCGGGGCTGGGGCTTCTGACAATGATATATCTCTGTTAAACAGGCTATTGTGGGAAAACTCTCCATGGAAGGCAACAAAATTGTCTATAGCAGCTACACTGTTAGGTAGAAGAAAATCACATCTCTAAATCACATCTCTTAATGGCTACAAAAGGTTTCGAGCATGTTTCTTGACGCATCACAAATATGTCTGAATACCATTATTTCAGTGGTATGAAAATTTTAATGAAGGTTTCATTATTTTCACTGATTCTTGAATACTGTATTGGACTCGTACTGTTTATTAAGTCATGTCTTAGTTCGTATTCTTAATATTTCAGGATCAACACTTTTCACCAGTGCATTCAATCATTTATAGTTTTGCTTTGTCTGCATTCTCTATATATCATTAAGTAATAAGGATTTTCTTTTCGGCTGGTGCTCTTTAAAGGTATAATTTACGTTATTAACTTTTCTGCTTGGTCAGTATTTTCACAATTATATCTGACACTCTTTCAATTCCCTTTAATTTTTACTTGACCAAACTTCTCCAAAATTATATTTAAAATCCATAACTGCTTCTTGATCGGTAATCTCCAAAAGTAGAAAATGTTTTAATTTTTTTTCCTCCTTCAGCCAGTACTTTCCAAAAAAGTATTAAACCAGCATAATAATTTGAATTTGAGTAGAAATCAGAATGTGAATTTAATCAGCATAAGAAAGACTAATCTGAAGCTCAATTAAAAAAAATGAATCTCAGTGTCACGAATGAATTCAAAGACTGCCAAAGAATGAATGAATGCCCAATATCACCTGAGCAGCAATAGAATGAATGAATGCCCAATATCACCTGAGCAGCAATATATATCCCCTTCATTACATTGTGGATTAGGCCATCCCCTCTACAAACTATGGCTCATAATCTTTTTTTAATTCCTTTGCTTTCAAATAATAGATGTAGCTGAACTTATCTTTAGCTAATCTATCTTTTGACATTACAAACAAATTTTAATTAATAAAAAAATTTACTTAACAATAACTAATTAATCTAAGAGTTTAAGAAAAACTCAGACCATTGAATTCCAAGCCCTGAATTTCTCTAATTAATTAATAAAAGTACATTTTGTAATTAAATAAATTTTCTGCAGGTGTCAAATGACCACTAATACAATTTCTACATTTTTTTCCTAAAATATTTCACAATAGAATAAAGAGGCCACATTCCTGGTAGATGGCACCAACTGGCTATACTCAAGGCACCCCGGACTGCTATAATAATAGTTACTAATTTTTTTTTCAATCTGAGTCGTGGTAGTCTTAAGGTAAGCTCTTTCTCTATGTTTAATTAATTAAACTTTCAAAATGAGCGGTATATATGATCTGCTGAAACAGCAATCGTGTAGTGATTCTAACGTTAGGCAAGTCCTATCAAGCTCTCAGATAGAACAAGTTAAGAGCACTTCCAGTAATTTTAATTCGACTAATATTGATTAGGATGATTTTATTAATTTTAAAAAACTTACCCAAGGTTCACAAAAGCAGAAAGAATCGCAATCTGTTAGTAAACAAAAGATCGCTATGATTGCAAATGCTGAACTGAAAGCTGCTATGATCGATCCGATCGGAATATTCAAAAAAATTGGAAAAAATTAATTCTAGTAAAAAACTAAGCAAAACCCATTCTTCTAATGAAAAAATAAATGATAATACTCAAAATCAAAGTTACAATTCTAAAAAGTTTCCATCTCAAACAGAAAACACATTAAAAGGTTATGGCACGAATAAATTTGAAAATTTTAAAAACACAGATAGTGCTTTACTGGAAACTGCTGATCTTTACTGTAATAACAGTTTCTCCAGTCAAAATACAGAATTAGAATCAATTCCCAACCACAACAATGGAGATTTAAATACCTTCTAAACTCTACCATGACACCGAAATAACTACGCAGCAATTTTCTGATCAAAACTCAGTCTCTGAAAACAACAGTGATAATGGTAAAATAATTCGCAGCAGTTTCTCAAAGCACAAACGCAAGAAATGAATGTTGAACAAGTCCTTCACAACTTACCTTTCCCCAGTCTAAGGCCCATTCTAAACACCAAAAACACACAGGTCCCCAACAAAGTAGTGGCTAATCAATTCACATCTTTCCAATACCAAACTCAAACCAAAATAAATAATTCTAACACTACAAATAATGAAAGTTATGCAACAGTTCTAGATAACAACAGTCATTATACAAAATCTCAATACAGATTATCAAACAACCCAATATAGCATCCTAGATTTCGTTGAGGATGAAAAAAGTAACTGTCAGCAACATCATCAAAACTCACAATTTCTCTTAAAAAACTATCAAGCAGTAGTCAGGAATTCAATGCTAGAATTCCCCCAGTACTCTTCAATTCCTTTCTAAACTACCACAATGAGAATACTAATACTCACTACTACTAATGACAACTGTAACTTGTTCACTTTTCCTACAGATGAATTTTTTGAACTGCTTAAAAATCTAAAACTGGGAGAAGTAATCAGAAGAATCTACCATTATCCCAACAGGAGATACTTTATAATAGAGTTCCACAATTTAATTTCAAAAAGAACCCTTCAAAAGACAACAACTCTACCTCAGTGAACATTACCTAATAAAAATTGACGTGGACCAGCCTAAAATAGCATATGGCTTAGCACG
This sequence comes from Epiperipatus broadwayi, assembly GCA_028023455.1. Lineage (NCBI taxonomy): Eukaryota > Metazoa > Onychophora > Udeonychophora > Euonychophora > Peripatidae > Epiperipatus > Epiperipatus broadwayi. The sequence goes on along the minus strand of JAQFVV010000008.1, from coordinate 18,702,904 downwards.
CAATTGCTATAAAAACTTTGCACAAATGGATCTTCAAAGGCTGCTGTCCAAATATGGTGAAGTAACCAACTTTAAATACCTCACAGTAAGAGCAGACTTTGAACTATCTTTAAACAATGCGGCCCTCACACTCAAACTCCACAAGGGTTACACACTACTTGACATTCCATCAACACCAGAAGAAAAAAAGTGCCCTATCTTTATTGCCATTCGAGGTGTTAAGCCTCAATGCTTTCTCTGTGGTGAATGGACACACCCCACAAAACTTGTCCCATGAGAATTTGTGACTTCTGCAGTGTCAAGAAAACTAAATACCATAAATGCACTCTAACACCTTCAATCTATCTTCCACCCTGCAATCCCACACCTCAAACAATGTAGGGCAGAATAAAACTCAAACACATAAACTACACTTGGAAACACCACAGTTAAAAAGACAATAAGTGCTGAAGATAAGACTAGTACAGATGAAACAAACTCCGCCTCACAGCAACTGCTATCACAATTGCCTTTTCAACTGTTACATGAAGCTCTAATCGCAACCAAACTAAAGATGTATCTCAATAGCAAAGTATCACAAGCAAAAAAAACACATCATAACACCGCACACAATGCAAACCAGACGAAAAGAACAAACAGCTACACATAAAAAAATGACACAGGATTCATCAAGCTCCCAGCATGAAGATTTAACCAATTCCACCGCTGACTCAGACACTGATCAAACTGGCTACATCAAAACACTAACAAATTGCAAAATCAACAAAGGAAAAAGGAGTCTAAAAGAACCAGATGAGCCAAATCACAAGACATGCAAGACAGTACCTTCCAACTATAGTCACAATCAAGACACTCTCAATTCAAATCAAATCACATCATCTAAAATCCCAGTGCTAACTAAATCACCTATGATAGAAAAAGGCATGCAAAAAAAATACTCAGCAAGCTTCCAATTGTGAACAACTAGTCTTAATGGACGAACTTGTTACTGGAGAATAGTTATATACTTCATCCAAGTCCGGCAGAATCCCCACTTATGTATCTTAAAATAGGTGGCATTAGTGTAAGGGGCCTTAATTCCCTTGACCACATTTACACTGTAAAAAGATGGATTGATAAAATCAATATCTATATAGTGTGCCTTTCTGAAACAAAGCTACACACTCAATCAGACTACAGAATAAACCATCTATTCCAACAATAAGGCTCTTTCAATATGCGCATTCCAACACTGCATCGTCTGGAGTCACCTTTGTCATTCACAAAAGCATGCCATACACCAAACTCAGGACACTTTACCTAAACAAAAAAGTACTGCTGCTAAATTTAACCTTCGGAAGATATTCACTCAATATAATCTATTTGTACTTGAGAAACATCGCTGACTCAGTGCATGTGGCAGAAACCCCACTCATGTATCTTAAAATAGATAACATTAATGGAAGGGGCCTTAATTCCCTTGACTGCATTTATGCTGTAAAAAGATGGATTGATAAAATCAATATCCACATAGCATGCCTTTCTGAAACAAAGCTACACACTCAATCAGACTACAAAATAGACCATCTATTCCAACAATACGGGCTCTTTCAATATGCGTATTCCAACACTGCATCATCTGGGGTTGCCTTTCTCATTCACAAAAGCCTGCCATACACCAAATTCAGGACACTTCACCTAGACAAAAAAGTACTGCTGCTAAATTTAACCTTCTGAAGATATTCACTCAAAATAATCTATTTGTACTTAAGGAACACCACTGACTGAGTGCATGCAGCAATCAACAAAATCAATTCCATTCTGTCATCTAATACTTCATCAACAATTTGCTTTGGTGACTTCAACACAAGTTACCACAACTTCAACACTAAGTATTTACACCTCTTCAACAGTCTTATTGTGTGGAGAAGGCTTTTTTCCTCCTGATGTTTTTTCCTTCTATACACTGCAAAAAAGATCTCTAATAGATCTGCTCTACTACTCCCCTGACATACATTTTGATCTCAATGCCCAACTGCAATATGTGCCTTTCTCAGATCACCTGGCTCTGTTAATATCACTGCAAATTAATCCTAACACATTGGTTCAAACTAACTATTCTCACACCATAAGACTACTAAACAAAGCTGTGGTGTCTGAATGGATTTTTTCTGAAGCATACATCTTATTTAATAAAATTAAAATCCTTTCTCTGCCATCTATCCAAGCATGGTTGGTGTTTGTCGAAATAATGAGCTCTCTGATTGACTTCCACACACAGAAAACCAAAGGACCCAATCAGCTCCTAAAAGATCTAGACAACATTACTAACAGGCTAAGTGAACTCTCTCACTTAGATGCTACTGTCCAAGACATCATGAATATTAAATTGCAATGCTATCACAAAAAAAAAGATCTTGGCACAATATGTGGCCACCAAAAGATCTAAAATCTTCTTAAATAATCGACATAACTGGACACACAGCTACATTAGATGGGCACTGAGAGCTACCAAAAGGTCAACACCTTCTATAATTTCTATAGATCAACATGGCTATAGTGGTCTGGGAATGATTTTCAAAATACATAACCATTTTCAACACGAGCTACAAAGCTATAACTTTGAGATTGGAAGGGTTTGAGGAGAACTAGATGGAAACACTAATCACAATATCACCGAAACATAAATAGTACAAAAGCTACAGAACTACCCAGAGAGCAAAAATCTGGGACTACCTGGTATCCCAAGATTTGTGCTACTGCATCTCAGCCAATACACTGCACCCATAGTCTGACAAATGATCGATGTCCTCGCCGGGGACTTCCAGAACATCCCTGACCTCTACCCAATCACACTGGTGCCTTTCTTAAAAAAAACAAATGAACCCCTCAAAACTAATAAATATACGCCCAATTTCCATGATTCCACTCGTTATTAAAACAATAGAATCCATAATTAAAGATCTCATACAAGAACAGATATATAGACCCATCACCAAATATCAATTCGCCCACAAAAGCACCTCCACCAGTAATGTGGTCCAGCACTTCATACTTCTTTCTGAACATGTCAGACCATAAAGAAAATCAAACCTATTGGTTATACAACTAGACTTTTCCTCAGCATTTGACAATGTCATTCCATCAATCTTAGTACAAATGATTATAAAGTGTCGGATGTTTACATCTGTATTATTGGTAACTTTATGATCGATATTGATGGAAAGCTTTCAGAGGGACTCAGACTCCATCTATCCGTTCCACAGGGATCCCCTTTGGCTACCCTCTGGTTCATAACGTACCTTAACCCCTTTCTCACGGAAATTGAATGCAGTACATTGGCCATATATGTGCCAGCATTGAAACATCCAGTTCATCACATTTCATATGTTGATGATGTTTCCATATTCATTCCTCACAAATCTCAACTTCAAACCATAATACAAATCATAAACAAATATGCCAATAAGCTAAATCTCAAAGTCAAATACAATAAATTTCCATCTGGAAAATCAAAACATGTGCAACGATTCCCTCAATATTCACGGCCCAGCCACAATCATTTCTGGGCTCTGCCATTGCCAAGTCTAGATTTGCCTTGTCGAAGGACATCATGAACTCAGTAGTAGACAAAACAAGAAAGGTAGTCACTCGCTGTCAAGAATCTCAATATCACTACCCGGCAAGGTTATCTTACTCAACATGCTAGTCTACCCAAGACTAAGCTACTACCTGCCATTCACAAAACTCACCAAAACATTTGAATGATCAATGAACTCGTTATGCTCTAGGCTGCTTTGGAACGGCAAAGTCGTGGCCATAAGCATTGCTAAAGCTCAAATGCCCAAAGAATCAAATGGGCTTGGCCTGCATTCAGTGTCCATTCTGTACCTCCAAAAAGCTCTGGGAGTGCTGTGTGTGGCCAGCCTTGAACAATCAAATCTAAACCTCCCACCGACAGTGGAGTCCATGGATACACCTCCTCCGCTAATCAGAAAATGGATGACGAATATATGGTCTTATGTCAGAAACTCAGCAAACATAATGCAACATACAGTAGAGAAAAAAATGTATTGGAAAACATACAAACTCAAATAATCAAACCATTTTTCAGAATGATCTAGGGTTAAACAATAAACAACTCATAGCAAAATCAAAAAATTGGTTCTTAGAACCAAAATACATTGACTTTCTGCTAAAGATCAACATCTCCTGCCTGCCAACAAATCATTTTCTGGTGTGGAAAAGGTTTAGCAAGATCAACCCTCAATGCCAACTATGTGCCAAAGCAGATGAGACAATTCATCACCTCCTGTATTTCTGCCCTTTTCTCAAGCCAATCAGATTCTTTATTAATGAAAGCGTGTTGCTCGATATTAGAAAAGTTTTAGTCATGCAAAAGACTATAAAAAGGGGCATATTCTCGAAAATCAGAATTGCCATTTTTCTAACCTTTGCAATCTGGCTATCCAGATGCAAATGCATATTTGAAAATGCTTATCGTGGTGTCTGCAACATCTATATCAAATTACTCAAGCAGCTCAGGAAACAGAGATAGATTGCTGGCTCCAGACTGGCTTTTTCATGAAACCAAACTAGGGTCACCCTCCTGAAGGAGTGGAGGGCAAGGTCCCCCAGTTTCAGACCACAGCAAGCTCTACAGAGTGACTGCCTTGCAATAGTGTAAAAAGAATATAGCTATGTACAGATAAACATGTCCAATTGTATCTAATACATAATAAAAAAAAATAAAGGTCATTGACTAGCCTATGATTATGAAAACTAAATTCTAAATAGAAATATATATATATAAAACTTATGAACTGTACATGTGTTGTTACAGCAAAAATTGTTTTTAACTTATGTTTTTATTTTAAAAAAATATTCAACATGTAACAGAAAAAAAAAAAATACAAAGTTTGGCAAATAAAAAAATACACGTTTACAGTTGGGCTGCTTACAGCTTCTTTTAAGTTTCCCAGTATAATTTTAAATCTCCACCATATTTATTTACACACAAAAAAATAAAACATTTATTAAATATCAATCAAAATACATATTTACTTCTGGTGTCCGCGATTGTATATTTATTAGCATATTATCACGATTTCGAAATAACCATAAAATATATACTTGTGTAAACACAGGAGAAAATATACTTGCCCAGATCCTTTTATTGTTATATATATTTGTTTAGGTTGCAACTCCGTTTGCAGCCATCTTTGTGCTTGTCATTTGAGACTGACTGGCACAATACCCCTCTCCCTTATTGAGACTTCTAAATGGGCTAACCATTTAAAATCTACGGTAATTTAAATTTTATTTAAATACAAGATTAAGCCAAATAACAATATTAATAAATACATATATATATATACAAAGATCTGCTGAATGTAATGTTTATCGGCCACCTATTCTAACTGATAAAAACAAAAATTTTTACATCAGTATAACAAAGCAAGCCCTATTTCAAATTCCCCTTCTGAGTTCCAATCCAACAATACTCTGAAACCCCCTATTACTTGACAGTATCTACCCCATAAACACACAGTACTTGTGCCCAAAACGAATTAATTATCATACCATTATTTATTCATGTTCGCTGCATATGTCCCCGCTCGTATCTTTTAACGAGACTTACAGGCATTTACATATGTGCTAAACACAACTTATTAAGGTAATTTTCAGTAAGACTTACTAGGACTTTGTGTACCCTGAATTGAATGTCCCAGAGTTCATTGTTCCTCTGATATATTCTAAATTAGTCCGGCTGTTTCTTTGTGAACTAATTAGTGGAAAGTAATGGTACATTTTATCCCATCCCTTAATGTACTTCAGGCAACTTTTCAAAGCCCCAGAGAAAGACTAAAACAGAACCCAAAGTTTAACTGACCAAAGCAACATCAATCACATTCATGAGCCTAACCGCTACATCAATATCTTAATTTTTACTAGGCCCTAGTTTAGGTGATGGTCTGAATCCCTTCCCATGTCTGTATTTTTTCCCATTGTCATCACTGTTACTTCCGGTATACTTTACTATGTTTCAGGGCTTCAGCTCCTATGCTTAGCCTTTATTCCAGGTTATGAAATTTATGCCGATGTTTTCATGAGTCTTATCAGTCGGCTTGCTTTGTTGACTCATGTCGACTGTTTCTACGTGAACTAATTAGTGGAAAGCAATGGTACATTTTATCCCATCCCTTAATGTAGTGCAGGCAACTTTTCAAAGCCCCCCCCCCCACATTCACAACTTTAAAGAGAAAGACTAAAACAAAACACAAAGTTTAACTGACCAAGGCAATATCAATCACATTCATGACCCTAACCACTACATCAATATCTTAATTTTTACTAGGCCCTGGTTTAGGTGATGAAGGTCTCAATCCCTTCCCATGTCCATATTTCTTCCCATTGTCATTACCGTTACTTCCGGTATACTTTACTATGCTTCAGGGCTTCGGCTCCTATGCTTAACCTTTCTATGCCAGGTTTGCCCATGATCCCCTCCATTCCAGGTTATAAAATTTATGCCGATGTTTTTATGAGTCTTATCAGTGGGTTTACTTTGTTGACTCATGTCAACCGCATTTAATAATTCATAATTCGCCACTTGTTCCATCAACTTCATATTCGCTGTTAACAGCATCGGTTTGATACAGAATGGTAAATTGTGCCGGATAATCCTTATTATCTGGCCCTCCGATATGTGGCGCACTTCTAAAGTCCGGAGCTTGGCCACCTGTCTTCTAAAGAATTTGGAGTAACTTTCTCCCCTTCCCACTTTATACTTCTCTTGCATGATTTGGTATATCATCTCCTGCCTTTCATCATTCCAGAAACTTCATAGTAAGGCTCTTTTGTAATCTTCGTGTTTGGGTAGTGAAACAGTGATTTCCACCATGCATGAGCATCACCTTGGAGGTGACTGTACACAACTGCTAGTTTGCTAGTATCGTCCATCTGATTTACGCTAAAATAGTCTTGTAAACTATTCAGATGTTCCAGAGGAGCTTCACCTGTCTGCCCTTTGAACACTTTTAATTTTAGGAATTGATTAATGTTAGTAACATACATATAATTTTTCTCTCCCTGTACTAAATTTTTCTTCTTCCCTATCTATACTGTTTTTATCATTTTGTCTCTTTTCACTCTATTTATGTCAACACTGCTTACTTTGCTCTTACATATTTTTATCTGTGTCTGTCGTTTTTCCTTCTTAGCTTCCTGTTCATACTTGTTGCTGCTAACACTTGGCATCATGAACTGCTGTTCTGTCTGCTGGACCGTGTTTTCCATTTTCGCTACTTTAATATCATTTCCTACCAGCTTCTCTATTTCATACATTTTGCTACTGCAGCTATTTTCTATCTCAATTCTTTTTTCATCAATTCTTTCACGCACGCCCTCAAACTCTAGTCCTATTGCGTGTTGTCTATTTTCTATAGCTTCTATACGTTTACTATTCTACATTATGGATTTTTATTTTTAATTCCTGTAATGCTTCATCTTTCACATTGTCTATTCTTTGAGACATGTTCTCCATTCTTTTCTCTGTTTCTCTTTTGAGCTCTTCTATTTGCCTTGATACTTTAGCCATTTCTGTTGTCACTTCTTTCATGAAGTCTAACATTATATGTATTAATTCTTTTCCCTCTATTTCAGGTTCTAGGTTATCTTTCTGCACACTATCTGTTTCTCCATTACACTCTCATTCTGTATTTTGACTTGCATGTTCATCATCCTTTAATTTGTCTTTTAAATTTTGCTGATCCATCATCTTTTTCTTAGTATGAGATATCGTCCACATCAATGAATAATTAAAATATTCTATTTACTTCTTTTTTTTTATATATAATAAAAACTCGGTACACATGCACTTAGCTCACTTTAATTTGTTTGCCATCTATATATCTAGTATATGTTAATTTCTTTCTTTTTTTATTCTAAAGTTATAGTTTGCTATCTGCCAACTCCTCTCAAAGTAAATTTTCTTTCCTATTTATATAATGCAGCTATGACCCCTTTCCCATTAACTTATGTGTATATGAAATGAATAGAACCTAAAACATTGGTCGCCCTTTTACTGTATGCATCCAAACGGAATCGAACCCATAACATTGGTGCCATTTTACTGTACCTGTCTCTGCCTCCAACCACGTGCAATGAGCAAGAAATGTGCATGATTCTGGCAAGCAGCTGTTAAAGATAGTGACAGGCATCAAATTTAAAAATTGCAATAATCATACCTTTGAAAGGTTCATTTACTATAACTTCTATGTGCCACCTTGAGAAAAAGATCGCTCTCTGCCCCAAGGGATATGATCATGCAATTCATAGAGAGATATTATTTCTCTCTTTTATTTTTTTTTATAAAATTAATGGAAAAGTAGATACACTGCAGAATGATCTTGAATCCCAATAAAGATGAATCCCTTACTAGCCCAGTCTATTCTTTATCTCGGGAAAGTGGCTGGTTCTTTGTTAATAAGGAAGTTAATAGGGAAGGTTAAACAATATTACACAGCATTACACTAGGCTTTAAGATTAAATATTAACTTTATTAAACCCCTATGACAATTAATAAATCCCTATGACAATTTTAACTATTTATAAAATAATAGAGAAAAATAACATACATAAAATACCAAAAAGAATTGTTAGTAGAATTTAACTGAGTTTTAAATAGCTATACCAAAAAGAATTGTTAGTAAAATTTAACTGAGTTTTAAATAGCTTTAAAAAAAGGGATGGAATTAGCTGAGCTTTTCGCCTGTTTACACATTTTTAAACAAACATTTTAAAATACATTACCTAACGCAATAATCTCATATACCTTGATTATGGTATGCATATGCCTCAGAGAAAATTATGACCCTCACTGTTTCTTATCCAATGATATTAAACACTTTGCTAAATTAAAACAACATTTTAAGGGCGAGGTAATTGTATTTTAACACTAATAAATTCCAAACATAAGTCCTGCACGTAGCATACAGTAAAAAAAAAAAAATAGAGTTACATTTTCTTTTCTTTGTTTTATACTTTTATTCCCTTAAAAAAATATAATAAAACAATCCTGCACTTAGTGGATGGAATAAAATGATAAAGAAAATACCCTCGCATTAATTTACATTGGAAAATCCTGCACGTGGTAGATTGGATAAGTTATTTGAGGGTGAAACATCTGCATCCGATGACCAAACGATTTAAATTTAGTAGTAAACCCACTCTTTTCAGAAGTAATGAATGCAAGCCAATTATTATACATTCTTTTATTCTGTATGTGGTGAATCGATAATTAATAAAATACTATGAAAATAAAATAAAAGCTTTTAACTCATTCAAGAGTAAGTCTACTATGCTGCTATTTCAATTTAAATTAATATGAATGCTAACCTTTATATTGGTTTATTTATTACTCACAAATGATACGTAAAATAGAAAATAGTAATAGTAATAAAAAAAAAGGAGAAATAAAATAAAACAAAATAATGAAATATAAATAATACTTGATTCTTCTCAGGACTGGAGCTTCTGATGATGATATATCTCTGCTGAACAGGTGATTGTGGGAAAACTCTCCATGGAAGGCGATAAAATTGTCTATAGCATCTACACTGTTAGGAAAAAGAAAATCACATCTCTTAATGGCTACAAAGGGTTTCGGGCAGTGCGCGTATACCGATCTGGTCCTCAACTCCATGTTTCTTGACGTATCACAAATATGTCTGAATTCCATTATTTCAGTGGAATGAAATTTTCATGAAGGTTCCACTATTTTCACTGGTTCTTGAATACCATATTGGACTCGTACTGTTTATTAAGCCATGTCTTAGTTCGTACTTCTGATATTTCTAGATCAACACTTTTCCCAGTGCATGCAATCATTTATAGTTTTGCTTTGTCTGCATTCTCTATAGGTAATTAAGTAATAAGAATTTCTTCTTGGTCAGTGCTCTTTAAAGGTATAATTTACGTTATTAACTTTTCTTCTTGGTCAGTATTATCACAATTATATCTGATACTATTTCAATTCCCTTTAATTTTTACTTCACCAAACTTCTCTGAAATTATATTTAAAATCCATAACCACTTCTTGATCGGTAATCTCCAAAAGTAGGAAATATTTTATTTTTCTTTCTCCTTCAGCCAGTACTTTCCAAAAAAGTATTAAGCCAGCATAATAATTTGAATTTGAGTAGGACTCAGAATGCAAATTTAATCAGCATAAGAAGGACTCATCTGAAGCTCAATTAAAAGACTACAAATGAATCTCAGTGTCACGAATGAATTCAAAGACTGCCAAAAAATGAATGAATGCCCAATATCACCTGAGCAGCAATATATATCCCCCTCATTATTGCTCATAATCTTTTTTTTAAATTAAATTCCTTTACTTTCAAATAATAGATGTAGCTGAACTTATCTTTAGCTAATCTATCCTTTGACATTTCTAATAAAATTTTGTTTAATTAATAAAAAATTTTGTTTAACAATAACTTTTATTAATCTAAGAGTTTAAGAATTACTCAGACGATTGAATTCCAATCCCTGAATTTCTCTAATTAATTAATAAGAGTACATTTTGTAATTAAATAAATTTTCTGCAGGTGTCAAATGACCAATCTATCTTTTGACATTTCGAACAAAATTTAGTTTAATTAATAAAAAATTTTGTTTAACAATAACTTTTATTAATCTAAGAGTTTAAGAATTACTCAGACCATTGAATTCCAATCCCTGAATTTCTCTAATTAATTAATATGAGTACATTTTATAATTAAATAAATTTTCTGCAGGTGTCAAATGACCACTAATACAATTTCTACATTTTTTTTTCTAAAACATTTCACAATAGAATAAAGAGGTCATTGACTAGCTTGTGGTTATGAAAACTAAATTCTAAATAGAAAAAGAAAAAAAATTATAAAACTTATGAACTGTATACGTGTTGTTACAGCAAAAATTGATTTTAAGTTATGTTTTTATTTTAAAAAAATATTCAACATGTAACAGAAAAAAATATATACAAAGTTTGGCAAATAAAAAAAATACATGTTTACAGTTGGGCTGCTTACAGGTTCTTTTAAGTTTCCCAGTATAATTTTAAATCTCCACCATATTTATTTACACACAAAAAATAAAACATTTATTAAATATCACTTATGGTGTATGTGATTGTATATTTGTTAGTGCATTATCACCATTTGAAATTATAACCCTAAGATATATTACTTGTGTAAACACAGGAGAAAATATACTTGCCCAGATCATTCTTCTATTATGATATATATTTGTTTAGGTTGGAACTCCGTTTGCAGCCATCTTTGTGCTTGTCGTTTGAGACTAACTGGCACAATATATATATATATATATATAAAGAACTATCATATCAAATTATCATCAAGATAAAAATGGCGGAAAAGTTAAGAATTATTCCAATAAATGATCATTTGGGTTTAAATATGAACTTTACATTATTCTATTTTAATAGATAAATTAAAATTTAAAAAATGTGCTAAAGGATAGATTATTTAGTGTATTTCTGATACATATATATATATGATCAACATTTAATTCTTTGTATATTTGATAGAGGGCTGCAGAAAGAAGTTTGCTATTAATTGAAAGGAGACCCTTTAATTTTTCTTGGAGGTCTTAAAGGAACCAAGCAGAACAAAGTTCTAATGTCCACTCCATATGTTCTTGTCATTGCAGCTATTATTACTTTGTCATTATTCATATAGTATACGAACATGGATGGGCTGCTCACCAACAAGTCTTTTTTACCTCTGAGTTTAAGATCAAGAAACATCATGGTCTTTCTTCTCAGTTTCCTGATAAGGCAGAATGAATGTTTCTGTAAATGAAAATATTTCCCCCAATAGATATATACAATTATGACAGACAAAAATACATCATGGCCCTTATTTCCAGGAGGCTGTAAGGTCATCAACCAAGGTAGCAGTTGGTGGCTGAAGGTAGAAGGTGCCATTTGATGACACTTTTCATTTAGGTGCTTACAACTACAGATCACTTTCAAATAAAGGAAGATTGCAAGAATTAGAAGAACTGTCTTATATTAAATGGGATATTATTGGATTTTGTGAAGTTAGAAGAAAAGATGAAGAGATAATTGATTTAAAAAGTGGACATGTACTCTATTATAAAGGTGCAAATATTGGAAATACAAGTGGAGTAGGATTCATTATAAATAAAAAGTGGAAGAACAACATTGTGTAGATTGATGGTGTATCAGACAGAGTTGCAAAATTAGTTATACAACTTAATAGCAGATACCAAATGCAAATAATTCGGGTTTATGCCCCAACAAGTTCGCATAGTGATGAAGTAGTAAAAGATTTTTATATGGATGTACAAAAGACTTTTGATCAGAGTAAACATTTTAAAATTGTTATGGGAGACTTTAAAGCTAGAATTGGTAAACAAATGAAAGATGAAAGTGCTGTAGGTAATTTTGGTTATGGTAATAGAAATGTGAGAGGACATAGACTTGTGGAGTTTGCAGAAAAAAAAACTTTATATTATGAATTCTTTTTTTTGAAAAAAAATGTTAAAAGGAAATGGACATGGAAGCATCCTAATGAAGGTACAGCAGAATTGGATTATATTTTGACTAACAAAAAATACATATTTCAAGATTGTAATGTTCTTAATAAATTTAACACAGGAAGTGATCATCGATTAGTAAGATGTAATGATACATGTTAATGCAAAACTAGAGAGACAAAAATTATTAAGAAAAACAATATTTACAGTTGATCTTCAGAAACATTCTAATGAATTTTAATTAGAACTTACAAATCAGTTTCAAGTATAAGTAGATTTTGAACATGATTCAGATTTGAATGGAATTAATATGAAAATAACTGTTACATTTTTAAAAACTGCAACAATGATAGCTGGTAGAAAAGAGCAGCAGTTGACAAATAAAATTTCTACTTAGACTAGAGAATTTATGAAGAAAAGAAGGAATATAAAGATATACAAAAATGATGCATTAAAAAGGACTGAATATCTCGAATTTTGTAAAATGGTGCGGAAAAGAGTTGAAAATTATACAAGAAAGTATAATTGTGAACTAGCAAGGAAAGCTGTAGAAGAGAATAAAAGTCTCAAGAGTGTAAGACAACATTTTGGTATTGGTATGAAATTTATATCTGCAATAAGAAAAAAAGATGGAATTATTACTAAAAAGAGAGATGACATCATGAAACGGGTAGAAGACTTATCAAGAATTATATAGTAATAAAGAATAAGTACCTCCTATATATTTTACATCTTCAGAATTGTCCAGAATTTTAAATGAAGAAGTGAGATATGCAATTAAATGTATGAAGAAAGGAAAGGTTCCAGGTAATGATGGAATTATAATTGATATATTAAAAAAAGCAGGTGAAGAAATAGAAATTTTTTTAGCAAAGTTATATTTCAAATGTCTAAATGATAAAAATGTACCAGATGATTGGAAAAATGCAGTATTAATATTTAAAACAGGTGATAAAGAAGATATTAAAAATTACAGACCTATCAGCCTTTTATCAGTTTTATACAAAATTTTTACCAAGAGAATTACAATTCGTCTACAGAGAACATTGGATTTCCACCAACCAAGAGAACAAGCTGGATTTAAAAGTGGTTTTAGTACAGTAGATCATATCCAGATATTGAGAGAAGTTATAGAAAGGACAATGAATAGGATTTCCACCAACCAAGAGAACAAGCTGGATTTAAAAGTGGTTTTAGTACAGTAGATCATACCCAGATATTGAGAGAAGTTATAGAAAGGACAATGAATATGAATTGCCATTATGCTTTGGATTTGTAGATTATGAAAAGGCATTTGATTCTATAAATATTTCTATAGTGATTAAAGAATTGGATCATCAAGGTGTAGATTCAGAATATTGTCATATTTTAAAGAATATTTATAAAAATGCAACAGCAACAATTATATTACATAATGATACTGGAAAAATCAACATTGAGAAGGGTGTAAGACAGAGTGACTCCATATCTCCAAAACTTTTTACAGCAGTGCTGCAAGAAGTATTTTGTGGATTAAAATGGGAAGCTAAAGGAGTGAAAATAAATGGAGATTATTTAAATCACTAAGATTTTTCAGATGATGTAGTTGTTTTTGCAAATAATGTCTTAGAGCTGCAGGAAATGTTGCAGGAGTTATCAGATGAAAGTAGGACTAAAGATAAATGTTAAAAAGACTAAAGTAATGCTAAATGGATTTTTCTCAAAATATGAAAATTAAGCAGTTAGAAGAAGATAACAGTTACAAATACCTTGGTCAGATTATTAATACAGATGGAAACATAATGGATGAAATTAATGATAGAATTAAACTTGGTCGGAGTGCTTTTGGTAGAAATAACTTAATACTAAAAGAAAATATGCCTATGTGTTTGAAAAGGTTTTTAATAAATGTGTTTTAACAGTTCTTACTTATGGATCTGAGACTTGGACACTTAAATGAAGAGTAATAGAGACTTCAGACCACTCAGAGAAAAATTTTGACAAAGAGTCCAGCATCTGCTATTGCTGTAGGAAAAAAAACCATATTTAAAAAATGTGCAAATTTAAGAGATATAAGTCCCATAATTGCAGTTTGACAAGTCATTTGTCAAAGGATTGTACTAACAAATGACAAAGAACTAAAGTAGATTTACCAGTGAATAGTAAATCGAGAGGAGAACTAGTAAAGAAGGCCATCAATATGTAAAGAATATAGGAGAATGAGAATAGGTCAAACCTATTAGATGTTGGTTAAAATTTGTAGCCAAATCATAAAAAATGGAAATATATAGTGGAGCAGATGTATGACTCATGTCATTTAAAGATGGGACAGCTATTAGTAAGAGGGAATAATGATTCAAATCAAAAAAACTATCAAAGGAATTTGTTTAGTTTTTAAACTTAAAAAAAGTTTTGATTTGTATTATATTTTTCCTGTTTAAATGGTTGTATTGGGATAATTTTATTCTAACCTATGGGCCTGGAAAGGATTATCATCCTTAAATGTATATTTTTCATTGTACCATTGAATGATCAGATTGTTTAGCACATATGCCACTGGAACTAATTATGTTCTCTACATGGACCTCACTGTATTCTGAATTTCAGTTATTATTGTTATTTTTTGTAAATATTTTATATATAGTGCATTGTTACTCCATAGTTTTTATAAATATAATTATTTATCACATAATTTTATTCTTTTCTTTTATAAGTAGAGAGAGGATTTATATCTTTCAATATAATGTTTTAATTCTTTTACTATAACTAATTCTTGATATGATGCACTGTAACTTCTCTTTATACGGATTCTTATAAATGAGAATATTTAAAACGACCTCTATTAACTCAGTATGAAAATAAGATATAAAATGTTAGTACAATAGCCTAATTCTAAATTGTAAACTATCACAACACAAGTTTTACAGGGTTGATTTTAGGAGGAATCCACTTAACAATTGACCAAATCTTCAAACATTACTACCTTAAATCGAATAGTCTTGATACTTATTTATATTAAAATGATTTTAAATACAATTTATCCAAACTGCTTGTACAAATAAAGAGTTTTGCTAAAAAATGTTTGAAGCGGTTTGGATAAATTGTCTTTATAGGATATTATGGCAAAAATAAAGAAAAGTGTGATTTTGGTAATATTTATAAAATGATTTTGTTTTATTTTCAAGAGTAAAAGATTAAACAAATAATTATTAAATGTGATGCTTTTTATAATTAATAAGTACAAAATATAAATATATTCTGAATAGGCAGGAATTGTAACACAATCACACAAATTTTCACTTTTAATTTGTTATTTTGAAAGGTAAACCATTCAAGAATCTGACCTTCTTAAAACAATCTAGTGAGTTGATGATTTCCAAGTTTATAAAAAAAAGAATGCATTTTATTCTGGAATAAAAAGTATATTTTATTGTAATAGAAAGAAGGATTTTCTGTTCTTCTATGGCAACAACAATTTTCCACAGTATTTTCCTGTTTTTAGTATTTAATATAAACTTCAATACCATAATTGAAATTACTATGTACATTCACATAAACCAAATGTGCACATATGATAAACATTGTAAAATTATGGCATAAATTAAGATCTTTCTCATTCTTTCACTATATGATAAATAATGTGTCAAGACTTAACAGTGGTAATGCCCAAATCATTTTTAGCAAATGAAGGTAAATCTGCTTTTGCCTACTTGCTATTGTCTAAATTGACTTTTATATAAAATCTTTAGGTGCAGACAAAAGTCGATTGATTTTTGCTTGCTAAAAATGATTTGAGATTTAACACTGTAAGACTTGATGTGTTATTTATCTTATGGTGGGAAAGATCTTAATTTTATATATTTATGTATTTAGCTGTTAAATTCTAAAAATTAAGATAGTCTTTAAAAATATAGCAGATCCTTAGAATTCAGTTTGTTTCTATAATTATTAATTAAGTCTATCTTTTTGGTTATATAATTATGTTGTAATTAGTTCTTAATAATTAACATATATTTAGCTGATAACACCCCCCTTCACTTCCTTATATCAGTCAATTAAATATTACAGTATAGATATAAATATTAATTTGGAAATGAAATTACAGTTAAGATTATATTTCCATTACCTTCAGATATTATCAGCTCCATTGTTATACAATATTTTCGACTTTTCTCTTTTACAGTAACAGTTTGATATTTTAAATATTAGAAAGGTTTTATTGATTTCAAACGTTTTTACATTAGTGTTCATACTTTTTATTAATTAAATTAACATTTAGATTAAATAAAATAAAAAGTGTTGACTCAAAATGGTAATTTATATTTCAAATTAGAAATTAATTTCAAACACTCTTGGTAAAATAATGTGATTAAGAATTTCTAAAAAATATTAATAATAAAGCTCTTGAAATAAGATCTAACTAAATGCTGAATAATTTTAATACATTTTTGAAAAATAATAATTTTTAAAATTTAGTGTATTATGATTTTTTTTTCCACATTAGTTTAAATAATATACTGTACAAAAAGAAATTCTTATTCTTTTATCTTATTAAAAAAAAACAATAATAAACTACATCACCACAATATATATATACACACACACAATGTACCCCAATAACAAAGTGACTAGTTTTCTTTAAGTTGCCTGCAGAGACATCTCTGAATCAATGCAAGTGTTATATGGCGACATAATCTAACTATTCACCACATTTTTAAGATGATATCATACCTAGCTCATGAATTATAACATAAAATTGACAGTGGATTTCATACCTTTGTGAAAACCCACTATGGCACAATCCATTAATATTACATTTTGTTTTAAATGGGCAAAACTGCTACAGAAATACTTGAAATGATTCAGACAATATATATATAGCAGTAAAGTCATGAGTTATAAAGACATTTTAAAGTGGTTTTCAACATTTTGTGATGGCAGGAAGAGCAGTGAAGGCAATTTATGATTAGATGCATCGTAAATAACTGAAACTGAGAAATATATACAAAAAGTTATTATTGATCATGATGAGTCTGTCAGATGCATTGAGGAACTCACAGGCATTTCCAAACCTCTAAGCATCACATTTTCATAAAAGATTTGAAAAGAGAAGATATGTACATGCTTTACACTTCACTTATTGACACTTGACCAAAAAGATGCCAGACACTGCAAAGACTTGCAAAGAACTAGAACTATGGATCAAGAATTCTTTTTGTTTCCAATGTGAGTCATCAATCAAGTTCTAGAGTGTAGAATGAAGATTTCCAGAAAAAGGAAAACCAAAAAAAAAAATGTGAATGCAAATGAGCTGAATCAAAACATTGCTGTTTTTTTATTTATTCTAAAACATTATTCATCATAATACATTTCTGAAGATCAGATTGTAAATATTAATTACTATTTGGGTGTTTTGTACTGTTTGTGGACCAAAATATTATGCAAGTGCCTAGAATACTATGAGTAAGGCTCTTGCTTATTGTTGCATGATAATACTCTTGCCCATAATGCCATGATTATGCTTGAATTTTTTTGATCAAGAAAGCACTGTTGTGCTTGATCATACTCTATTTTCTTGATTTAACTCCTGCTGACATTAATCTATTTACAAAATTAAAGATGGTCATGAAAAGAGCATATCATGATTCAATTTAAGACATCCAGAAGCTTGCAACAAAAATTCTGCAGATGATTCCTGGGTGTATTTTCAAAGATTGCTACAAACAGTTTTACAAATGTTCCCAGTGATGTACTGAGTCACAAGGAGATTGTTTTGGATAATCAATAATAAAACAACACATAAATATTGTCTTGTGTTAAATTTCATATCAATCATTCTTTTACTAGAATGCATACATACACATATAAATCCTATTCCACAAGAACAATTTAGTTAGAATTTTTGTACATATAATTGTTATCACTTTTTTTTAATGACTGATTTTAAATTTATTACATAAGCAATGAAATTTTTTGGCTCATTTTTTTTTTTAAATCATATTTTTTATTATAAAACAAGAAATATAATAAGATTTTTAAAAATAATATACTATATCTAATTACTATAATTACTATCAATTCTATAATTATTGTGATATTGTATATATATTGTAGCCTTGTGTTTGCCCAAGACTCCATTTTTTTTAATTAGCTGTTGTAAGATAATGTTTAAAAAAATTTTTCCTCATAGTTTGTATTTTTTTTTCTTCAATAGGCAAACCCTCTAGCCAAGGTGAGGTTTGAACCCATATTCTTAAGGATTGCATACGTTTTACTTGGTAGGCAATCTAAACATTTGTCATTAAAAGATTTCTAGGCAAAAGATTGTTTTAGTTAATATTAATTTATGGGACAATTTAATATTAAAGATATGATTTATTAGATAAGCAATTTTTATATATCATTTAACAGATGGAGTGAAAAGAAGAGAGGGGGATGTGTGATTTATAAAACTACTTTAGAGAGTGGAAATAGATAGTCATAGTTTAACACTGATAGGTTAGAACTAAATAGTTCATGAAATTAAATTGTAAAAAAAAATAATAATTAAGGATTAGAATATTAAACAATCGGTTTAATTAAAATGGTATATGTGAAACATGTGTGTGTATTTAATCTAGTTATAGATTTTAATTATAAAGTTCACAATTAAATAATAATTATTCTGTGTCTCTCATGAGGAACTCCTCTAAAGAAGAAATTAATTAGTTTTAATAGTTTATTCGTAGCAGCCAAAATTTCAGTCAAGATTCTGGGTTGGAAGTTGAGTTGCTATACATTTTTTTTTATTATTATTAAAAAAGTAAAAGGGGAAAAAAGAGAGCTTTCTTTCATTTATTTTGTTCTTTGGAAAGATTCTCACAGAGTAGTTACTAAAGTAAATCATTAAAGTGATTTAATGATGTCTCTATGGCACAAGAATTTAAGTTTAAAATTAATTGACAATTATCCATTGGAATGCAAATATGAATTTGGTATGTGGTTTTTCAAGAGGATAGAAGTTTAAAATAACAAGAAAGAAAAAGAAACAATAGGCAATTAATGAAGAAAAACACTGACCAGACATTGGAAGGGTTATTGGAAGGTCATTGTTGGGGGGAGGGGGAATGAAGGAAGCCAGACACTATAAGAGCTCACTCTTTTGTTGAGAGGGTAGCTAGTTCTATCTCAATCTCTCTTGGAAGTTCTCTCATCATCGGTTTATAGAGCTTTGCTGTAAAAGTTTAAATAAACATTTGTTAATTATTATGTCTGTCTCTTAAAATAAACTTTGCCAAATTTGATAAGTTTAAAAAAAAGACTCTCGAGTAAAGTTATAACAATAATGATGATGATGATGATAATAATAATGGCCACAGACCTTAGTGCAGGTAAGTAAAAGCATATAGTCCTTTTGTTTCTTTTAAAATAAAGTAAAAAATAAGTTCTTTTCCAAAAAATGTTAAAAATGAGTACATCGTTCCCCTGAAATTAATCAATGTCATGATTGTCTTGCACTAATTTATCAGAAATCGGCAAATGGAAAAATTTAAACTACAGAAAATAAAAAAATCTAAATTCTGATTTCGTATATAAAGCATTAAATCTGAACGCTATAATTTCATATAAAGCATTAAATCTGAATACTAAGTGAATTGAAAAATACAACAAGAAGTGGACTTATATATTTAAAATTGAAAACAAGTTCTATTCAGCTGTAATCCACAGAAACCAAAATAAGGAAATCTTGTCAGCAGTGTGAAAACTTTGTACATTTTGGCATAGGAATCGAACTCTATCACAGGGATTCTTTCCATATTACGCCATGTGTGCACACAAACAAACCAAAGAAGAAGAAAAAAGGAAAAAATGGAAACCAGAAACCTGAAGGACACCTCCGGAGAACTATTTAAGTATATTTTTATATTTGATATTCATGTAGAACATTTAATTTAAAGAAAGGAAAATATTTTTTTTTTATTTATCATATATATCCATTTAAAATTAATCCATGTTAGAATTGTAATTTTATTATTTTGGGGATAGATGAAATTAATATCCAGTCATTTTGTATGTGCCTGTTAAATGTTTTTATTATTATTATTATTATCATTTAGGGGTAGATGAAATTAATACCAAATCATTCTGTATGTGCCTTGTTTTAAATGCTTTACATATTTTTTTATGAAAAGAGTGAGAGATATTGCTGTGGGAAATGTTTTTGAGTCAGATCAGGAATTTTTGTCAAGTGCTTAGACCTAATGCTATGTTTTATGAAGGTTGTGTGACTGTTGGGCTAAAACATCATCATTATCCTATAAAAGTGCAGAGAAGTAGTTTTGAAATTTTAATGCACATTTCTTATTATTATTATTATCATAAAGTTAAAGCTAGATACAAGCTAATAAGGCTTGGAAAAATTATTGGCTCATGTTCTAGTGTACTATTTCACAAGAGTAATGTAGATATGAAAGTTTTATTTGTACAAATTGATGTTAGACCTGTATATATGTGGGTGGACGAGTCCCCACTATAACGATCCGGAGAAAGGGAGCTTAACATAATCTGCACTACAGGGCGCCATCTAGGCATTTGAACCTAGAAAAATTTATAAAGTAGGCAGATACGTAAGTCAAAAAAAAAATATTTTTTTTTAATTTTATATATTTTGATATCTGGTCGTTAGCCCATTGTCACTAGCTCAATGGAACAGCAGAGATTTATATTTTATAATAAATTCTTATCTAAGAATATATAAAAAAAAAAATGAAATAAGCCACTGCCAGTAATTAACACACAAACATTTATTTACGCACATATATATAAAATTTAACATTATTATTTTAGCATGTTTACTTTAACATTTAACATTATTTTTAACTTTTATTTTAGATTTTAATTTACATTTTAATTTTTATACTATTATAAGTTCGCACAGATGGATTTATAAAAGTTTGTTTTAAAATGTTGAGTATAGATCGGTTACATAGATTACATGGTTAAAAAACATTTCAAAATAAACATAAACGATCAAAATACAAAGTCATTGATACCGTCAATTGCATAGGGAATACAAGAAACCCAATGGTATTCATCATAAGATACCGCAGTGACACCAATAACTTAAAAGACATCCGAATAAATACATTTTAGATACTCACCGTAAGGTATCATTATTTACCGAATGTCTATATATTTTGATCAAATATGAAAACCAAAAACATAATTAACCGATAACGAATCCATGCAACTTCCATACCCAACTTAAATTTAATGCATTTTTATTTAGAGTGTCGAGTATGAATAGACTACATAGATTTGCATTTGAAAGAAAATATTCTATCCTTATTTAACCTTAGGCCAAAAGTTCGCAGTCAAACTAACGTCAATTCATCTGATATATCGATGCATTCAATGTAATATGAAATACGGCAGCACAAAAGGTTAAGAGAAGAAATTGCCTCTCATCAGATAGGAATACTACATCTATCTGACAAGAAGAGCAATAAAAAAAAAAACTCCATAGGAAAGGACCACGGTCATTTTGCCGACTTACGAATCGCATTCCATAGGCCAAAAAGAAGTGTGCGGCGTATAAAGCGATTCTGCCCGTAGCGAACCTCATACTACATCTACTAATTACACCAATATATCCAATCCATTGACCCAATTCAACTACGAAACAAATAACCTAAGATTACCCTCCCCTAATATAACTTTACAAATCTATATAGCCATTCACGCCCGACTTAAGTTTAACATTTATATAATTTAATTTATCGCAAAACAAAAATCATAAATAAAACTTAAAGAACAAAAAAAAAATAAATGGAAATGATTTTACAAAAAAGAAATACATCAAATAAAATTATAACTAATTAATAAATAATTTAGTTTGGTCAGATAGGAATCTATTTCTATTTTTTTTTTAAATATGGAGAAAGTTTATATTTTAAAGTTCTTAATGTTTTCAAATGTTCATTAATTATATATTTCTTACTGTTTTGAAAAATGTCCGTAGTCTCTGATTTTTTTGTAATGGAAGGTGTTAATTCCCACGAAGTCATAAGGAGATCGGTGTGCAGTTAACCGTTGGTCCTTTATGGTTGATGGTATTCTTCCGAGCCTTGATGTCCTGTGGTCCGCAATATTGGAAAACGATGTTTCATTTTTTTTGAACAACTGAAGGAATTGAAAGTGCGTCTTTCAATCCCTTCTCCTCCAACCCTCTCCAACTTAACACATATCTGTCATCTTGTAATAACTAACTAATAATTTCCAAACTTTTCCTTTTATATTAATTTTAAGGATTCAATTGACATTACATCATCGATGTGATGGTCCTTTCGCTGAGGTCCGATTCCATTGTTTTTCTCTCCTATCTGA
Source organism: Epiperipatus broadwayi (assembly GCA_028023455.1). Taxonomy (NCBI): domain Eukaryota; kingdom Metazoa; phylum Onychophora; class Udeonychophora; order Euonychophora; family Peripatidae; genus Epiperipatus; species Epiperipatus broadwayi. Next base: position 18,680,008 of record JAQFVV010000008.1, on the reverse strand, counting down.
CCTTTGCTTATACATTTTAAATGCCCAAGGGTAGTTTACATTTAACTAATTAAAACAATCATTTCCATTTTCTGATTAATTAATGTGTTTTCCAAACTTAAAGATATATTTTTATCTCTAAATCTTTTTGAGTTTTTGTTTTTAAAATACCTTTTCTATTTTTAATAGTTTTATTTTAATAATTTTTTTTTTCATCTGTGCGATTTTATATATATATGAGTTTAGTATAGAATTTTAATTTTCAATTTTTAATTCTTAAAAAGGAAGTTTTATTTGCGAACTTTTATTCTTTTCATGTTTACTAATAAAAAAACAATGTAACGTACATATGTGCCCGTTACATATCAGTAAACTTGCTAAAAAAAAAATAAAAAATAAATATTTTACTTAGGGTTAGTAATTATGGTACATGATTAACGAAAATTTACAAAAACATCCGGTTAGTAATTTTACAAAAAGACTATATACAAAAAAAAAATGTTTGCTATCGTTTTCCTAAGGACCATTTACATCTACGCCTCCTCCCCCCAAGCGTTCTATTTTTTTATACATTTTATTTTTACACACGGCATGACAAGCAAATTTTATAAATTATTTATTTAAGAAGGTTGCACTGAGGTAAATATGTTTTAAGGAATAATGGGTTTAAACATGTATATTTGCAGCACAATTATAAATACCACCAACTTATTTATGACTGATTGAAATGCATACATAGGGTTACACTGAAGTAATTCCCAAAGGTACTCATCGTAAGGCACCACATTTCGATCATAAACTTACGTGGCTGTGCGCGCCTATACACGTTAAAGCATAATATATATTAACAAACAAAAAAAACATATTAATTGCAACCTTTTGACTTTCTTTTTAACAAAATACAATTTAATATTATTAATACTTTCTCGTGTTTAATATATGTGCAATTTCTTTCTGGCAGCGCTTTTATAAGATTTAAAGTATACGACTTTATGTAAACAGATAAAAATATCTCATTTTGACAAAAGAAATTTACTCAGGGTATACGTGGTTTATTAAACATCGGCCCCACATTGGGCGCCAATTATAATGATCCGGAGAAAGGGAGCTTAACGTAATCTGCAATACAGGGCGCCATCTAGGCATTTGAACCTAGAAAAATTTATAAAGTAGGCAGATACGTAAGTCAAAAAAAAAAATTTTTTTTATTTTATATATTTTGATATCCGGTCGTTAGCCCATTGTCACTAGCTCAGTGGAACAGCAGAGATTTATATTTTATAATAAATTCTTATCTAAGAATATTTATAAAAAAAGAATAAAATAAGCCACTGCCAGTAATTATACACACAAACATTTATTTACGCACATATATATATAAAATTTAACATTATTATTTTAGCATGTTTACTTTAACATTTAACATTATTTTTAACTTTTATTTTAGATTTTAATTTACATTTTAATTTTTATACTATTATAAGTTCGCACAGATGGATTTATAAAAGTTTGTTTTAAAATGTTGAGTATAGATCGGTTACATAGATTACACGGTTAAAAAACATTTCAAAATAAACATAAACGATCAAAATACAAAGTCATTGATACCGTCAATTGCATAGGGAATACAAGAAACCCAATGGTATTCATCATAAGATACCGCAGTGACACCAATAACTTAAAAGACATCCGAATAAATACATTTTAGATACTCACCATAAGGTATCATTATTTACCGAATGTCTATATATTTTGATCAAATATGAAAACCAAAAACATAATTAACCGATAACGAATCCATGCAACTTCCATACCCAACTTAAATTTAATGCATTTTTATTTAGAGTGTCGAGTATGAATAGACTACATAGATTTGCATTTGAAAGAAAATATTCTATCCTTATTTAACCTTAGGCCAAAAGTTCGCAGTCAAACTAACGTCAATTCATCTGATATATCGATGCATTCAATGTAATACGAAATACGGCAGCACAAAAGGTTAAGAGAAGAAATTGCCTCTCGTCAGATAGGAATACTACATCTATCTGACAAGAAGAGCAATAAAAAAAAACTCCATAGGAAAGGACCATGGTCATTTTGCCGACTTACGAATCGCATTCCATAGGCCAAAAAGAAAGTGTGCGGCGTATAAAGCGATTCTGCCCATAGCGAACCTCATACTACATCTACTAATTACACCAATATATCCAATCCATTGACCCAATTCAACTACGAAACAAATAACCTAAGATTACCCTCCCCTAATATAACTTTACAAATCTATATAGCCATTCACGCCCGACTTAAGTTTAACATTTATATAATTTAATTTATCGCAAAACAAAAATCATAAATAAAACTTAAAGAACAAAAAAAAATTAAATGGAAATGATTTTACAAAAAAGAAATACATCAAATAAAATTATAACTAATTAATAAATAATTTAGTTTGGTCAGATAGGAATCTATTTCTATTTTTTTTTAAATATGGAGAAAGTTTATATTTTAAAGTTCTTAATGTTTTCAAATGTTCATTAACTATATATTTCTTACTGTTTTGAAAAATGTCCATAGTCTCTGATTTTTTTGTAATGGAAGGTGTTAATTCCCATGAAGTCATAAGGAGATCGGTGTGCAGTTAACCGTTGGTCCTTTATGGTTGATGGTATTCTTCCGGGCCTTGATGTCCTGTGGTCCGCAATATTGGAAAACGATGTTTCATTTTTTTGAACAACTGAAGGAATTGAAAGTGCGTCTTTCAATCCCTTCTCCTCCAACCCTCTCCAACTTAACACATATCTGTCATCTTGTAATAACTAACTAATAATTTCCAAACTTTTCCTTTTATATTAATTTTAAGGATTCAATTGACATTACGTCATCGATGTGATGGTCCTTTCGCTGAGGTCCGATTCCATTGTTTTTCTCTCCTATCTGACCTTTGCTTATACATTTTAAATGCCCAAGGGTAGTTTACATTTAACTAATTAAAACAATCATTTCCATTTTCTGATTAATTAATGTGTTTTCCAAACTTAAAGATATATTTTTATCTCTAAATCTTTTTGAGTTTTTGTTTTTAAAATACCTTTTCTATTTTTAATAAAGTTTTATTTTAATAATTTTTTTTTTCATCTGTGCAATTTTATATATATATGAGTTTAATATAGAATTTTAATTTTCAATTTTTAATTCTTAAAAAGGAAGTTTTATTTGCAAACTTTTATTCTTTTCATGTTTACTAATAAAAAAACAATGTAACATACGTATGTGCCTGTTACACCACCAAGCTAGTGAAGTCATAGTTTAGCTCGCTCACTAAGATATTTATTTCATATTTATAAAGTATTTAAACACAGTGGAAGAGTTTTCCCACTTGGTTAGTCTCTACACCGTAAGATGATTTATTTGTTGATGGCCAGAGGTTGATAGGTAAACCCAAGTCTCTTTGTATGACTAGCGATAAAAATCCTAGCAAACCTCAACCTTAGTGAAAAGGTTTTCTCTTATTTGGGTCACAGCCTGCCTCATGTTAATGTTGATATTCCTTACGGGTGTATGAAATATAGCTATTACTAAGCATTTGATGTCAGGATTAGTGCGATAGTGTGTGTGCGATTGGTATACTTGAACATTGTTTTGTTGATACATTTTAATTGATCAATAAGAGCCAAGAGTAATAATGTCAATAAATATTCAACTTAAGGGTTAAATAAAACCTACAAATATTGTGAGCAATGCGTATCTGAAATTGTCTAATAAGTATATCCGCAGCCAGCTGAGAACTTCGCTGAAAAGGTAATATTACTAAAATATTATTATTATTGTCATAAGAACGTGAATATAGTGTGTATGCACATGTGATGATGATTGAGCTAGATACCGAATCGTTGACATTTGAAGAGTAACTAAAATTAACTTAGTCCCACCATACATAAAATATCTCTATTGTAGAGCATAGGGCGAAGGAATATTAGATTAAAATAATTAAATAAAATTATTAAATTTTATTATTGGAAGCATTACCTTTAGAAACAAATCAGTAATTGAAGGCATTAAACACTGGGGGGAGAAATTTTATGTTCACTATGTCTGGGATGAAAATGAGAACAAAAATATAATATATGTGAAGGTATATAATATTTTATCTGTCTGATATTAATATTACTCCATGGTAATTCTGATTCCCTAATAATTAAAAATGAATATTTATACTTTAAAACTCTTGACATTATCTATTGATTTAGGGATACTTATTTATTTAATTTTTTTTTATATCATAATACAGTTGTAGAACAGGGGAAAGCCATGTGAGTCATCAAATGAATGTATATATTATGTATTGAGTTGTAGTATGTTAATAAAATTTGTTATTTGTTTTAAAATAAAATTTGCATACATCTCAATGTTTTGTGGGTTATTATAATCTAGACATCTCAAATCCAATCATACATCAATATATTATTATTAATAGTTGAATCATCATTTTCGTAAATAATATCCGGTAAAATTTATTTAAAATGGTTAATTTTCCGAGCTTATGTAGCACGGCAATACTCAAAATTACCAAATAATTTAATATAGTGGAAATATAAATTATAAATAGGGATGGTTATTGAGTGTTAGTGGATGCAGTGGGTGTGCATAAAATCCTTTCCCCATCCGTTGTATTCAAACACCTCTCTAGACACACTTCTTTATAATTTTACTTTAATAGTGAATATGTTTATAATGTATTATTCTAAAAGATTTAATAAAGCTTAAATTATTCGAACTTTAATGTAAATAAACATTGGCTACATTAAAGACAGCCAAGGTGAACCTTGGAGGTGATCATGAGAGGGGTGTTTATCACCAATAATTCATAGCAGCTTGTTTGACTTCCACACCTTATTGTTCTAAAAACCCTGAGAAGAGATTATAATGGGAGAAATGAGCTAGCATAATGGAAAATTTAATAGTAAAAAAGATAATAGGGTAATAGATCTATGGATGTGAGGATGATGGCCGGAGGGGGGGGGGTCAGGAAGGTGGAGATGGATATAGAACTATTTGTAATTGGAACAAAATTTTAATTGTGATTTTAATGATGGTGAATGGAGAGCATGCTGAGAATAACCAAGAATTTTCAAGAATATTAATATTATTATTTTAAATGCATTCTCAGTGCTCTCTTAATCGATTATTTATTAACCCATTCATTAAATATTATTGCTGAAAGTTATTGATAAGTTATTGAAATGAGATTTAACCTCAATATTTTATTAAAGTTGCAATTTGGTGCCGTGGCAAATAAGATTATGGATGTTCTATCCCATCATCATCATCCCAGTAGGCTTTAGAAATAGTGTTAGCTGGGAACGATGAAGCATCCATCGATCCATCCTTAAAACATTACAATTGGCATGCAACTTGGTCGTAAATGTCTGAGTGCCAGATAGATTCAATATAGGTTATAATTAATGCATAGTGTGGTCGCCCGAGCTGAAATAAATAAATATTACAATTAATCCACAATGTGGATGGCTCCATTTAATTTAGTTAGAATTGATCTATAAAGGGGAGGTTATAAAATAAGTTGTAATTGGCTCTTCATCTTTAATAGTTAGAATGTATATATATACATACTTTTGCAAAAGAACAGTATTTAAGTGATAGTGACATTATCATCAAAAATTGTAGTGAGATATGGCTGACCAGTTTGAATTATAGTACCAAACAGTTATAATATTATCAATTAATTTTTTTTAATACTAATTTCAAATTTTTTTATTATTATATTTTATCAAATCATAGATAAATGTATCAGTTGATATTAAGAGAGTGGATAAAATAGCTTCACTACATTGTATTCTATAAAAGATTTATTTAAAACACAAATATTATTATTATAAATTATAAAATAAATCATGATATATATATCTATTAAACTTTTTATCTTGCAAATTGTTTAAACTATGTCAAATTTTAATTTTTATTTGTAACAAAACAATTTGCTTTTTTTAAAATAAACTTTTACATTTCAAATACAAGTAAAATAAATAAAACAGTCATTGAATAACCTATTAGAGAATAAATATATCTTCAATAGACTTCTTTAGATAAATTGTAAAAGATAAGATATAACTCAATTTGAACAGTTTTCCATTCTTGTTTATCTTTTAATGAACAATATCTAGCCATCCATTTACTGATCAATATTGGATAGCTATAGACTTATTATCTAAAGGAAAAAATTCTAAACTAATTAAAATTTGAAAAAATTCTTGTTTTACATGGGCTGACTTCAAATACCAGATTATGGCCACTGCAAACAAACGTAATTTATAACAAGAGTTTTCATCAAATGAAAGTAGATATATTTATGCATACAAAATTGAGCAGTTTGTTTTTAATTTAATTAAAATTCTTCTCTACTATATACATATACCCATGATGTATTATTAATAAATAAAATATTTTAAAATAATAATAAAAAAAAAACATATTTTGAAGTTACCTTATTTTTGATAAGAATAGGTGTGTCAAATCTTCCTTCTTCTTGTTTATCTACAATATTTAAAGAGGGAGCTACCAACCAATCACGACCTCTATCTACATAGATAAAATGAACTAGACCAGGTAATTTCTCTAAATAAGTATAAAATGTTAAGACAACAATAATAAAGGATCACAAAATTGAGCAATAATTGCAATGGAAATAAAAAATATTTATCAACTGATGTAAAATTAACCAAAAAAAAATAGCCTTATGAAGTTTCAATAATCCATATATTAAAGTCATGTTCACTGTGTGATAAATTGTAGGCACAAATATTAATAATTTCATAGCTTATTTTCAAGCAAAGTATTTTAAATAAAAACACTAAACTATTAAGATATGGATACCTATAAATGTAACTGTTAATTGTCTCCCAAAACAATGATCTCATTGAATAAAACCTAGAAAAAATTGATAAAATGAGGATAAAAAAAAGGCAACAACAACAATAAAAAAAAAGATAGTTGGCAAATATGTATACACATTTGTAATATTTAGATATATGAACTTGAGAAAGCCTTTCAGTAGTTAATGAGAAATTAGAATAAAAATAGAATCTCTCTTCATTAATTTATCATCAACAAATGAAAACTAAAAACACAATTATTTTTATATTGCTTAACATACAACATCATGAAAATAGACAAACTATTAGGACTTCTTTATCAAACAATATACAGTTATTAGTAAAAGCTCATTGTAATAGACTCACATGAATTTTAAATCAATTTTTGTGAGTCAGCATTTAATTTTAACATTAAACAAAGGCAAAACTCTCCATACAGTAGTGCCACCCTGTGCCAAACAGAGTAATCAATGGATGCCAGAAGGCTTGTGCATAAAATCCTATCTGGTGCCTACTCAACCAATATCCCCAGACTAGTTTCTGGCTTGTGGCCATCATCAGTGAGGAGCCTTGGATCTGAGAGCACTGCACCTAGATCTTAGGATCTAATGCAACCCTCCAGCAGCCACCTTTTAACTCTACTTTGCTACAAAACTATGAGAATGAAATTGAAAACACAATATTTTCAATCTAACCTCAAGAGCTTATATAGTCATATGGGTCTGAACTCAATTCTGCACCCATACATTTTTGTGTCTTTAGCTCTTAAACAACCATAACCATCACTATCCTATTAGGCAGGATTGGTGTTAAACCACTAAACTTCACATGATTACCATCTCTATACTAGCACATAATTGTTGTAAACAAAGGCAAAACTCTCCATACAGTAGTGCCACCCTGTGCCAACAGAGTAATCAACGGATGCCAGAAGACTTGTGCATAAAATCCCTATCTAACTGATGGCCACAAGCCAGAAACTAGTCTGGGGATATTGGATGAGTAGGCACTAGATAGGGATTTTATGCACAAGCCTTCTGGCAACCATTGATTACTCTGTTTGGCATAGGGTGGCACTACTGTATGGAGAGTTTTGCCTTTGTTTACAACAATTATGTGCTAGTATAGAGATGGTGATCATGTTATGTTTAGTGGTTTAATCTTAACATTTTTGTCTAATAAACAAAAAATTAAATAATAATAATAATAATTAGTTTACTGTTTGGAATTTCATAAAAAGTTCAAGAACTGAAAGTGAGAGCAGCAACCCATAAATCTTAAATTCTAGAATCTGCAATTCTGCCATTGCATTGAACCATTCACAGCTTTCAGTTTTGTGACTTTTGGAATGTTGTAATTATTAATTACAAAAAATTAATTATTACAATGTAAATAAAAAAAAGATATAAAAATGATTAAATATTTGCTCACAATCACACTATTTTCTGATCTGCCTTTATTATTTGTATTTCTATATATACTTTATATGTATATATTAAATATGTGTAAATTCATTTTGATAAACTGCAAAATAAATGTTATTTGCTAAAAATAGGGTTAGCATTGATGGGATAAATGTTTATTACATCACTTTTGCAGATGATATGATAGCCCTCTATGGTACCAAGAATAAGCATAACATATAAGATTAATACACTTTACAAAACATTTAGAATAAAATAGACACATTTAAGTATAAAGCAATAATTTCAGTGAAAGTGATAAAAAATTAAAAGTGATTATTGGACAGGTAATAATAAAGTAACTGGTTGTTCATCAGATGAAAGAAGTAGAGACAAAAAGATCAGAAAAACAATTTCAAAGATTAATCAGATTTTAAAACTAAGGATAAGAGATTATATTGTAGCTTATTAAAATAAGAATTAAAGATCATTATTATGTGTAATTTTAAATGGGAAAGAACTGTGGATGGTTTGAAACTAAATGAACAAAAGTTGAAACTTATGAAATATGAATTTGGAGGAGAAAGCAAATAAGGGTAAAATACAGTTAATAGAAGTGAAGAGAAAAAATGACATTAAAAAAATTATGAAAAAATTAAATTTTGAAGGGTATGCCATAAAATTTGTAAAAAAAAAGAAAAGAGATTAAAAAAAAAAAAACAATGAGTGCTTTTAGAAGACCAAAAAACATAAAGGCTTGGAGATTGGTGAGTAAAATCTGACGTTTAGCTTATAACGAATAATAATAGAATACAAATCCTCCAAAACTAAACTTGGGAAACCATTAATACAAAAACATAATGATTTATCCATAACTTTCTGTTGAATAGCTATTATTATTGTGTAAAACAAAGAGATCAAATTTGGTGGGCTATTCATCAACTTGTACAAGAACAATAAGCTAATGATCATTTTCCTTTATATTTATTAAAGACATTTCAAACATGGGTCTCACTTTCCTGTAATAATGGCATATAATGTATAACATGTAATTGTTGACAGTTTTGCTTTTGTTGATAGGAAAAGAAATAGATTAAGTTAAAAAAATAAAAAGGAGTATTTTGTGGATTAAAATGTGAAGTTAAAGGAGTGAAAGTAAATGGAGATTATTTAAGTCATTTAGATTTTGCAGATGGTGTTGTTTTTGCAAATAATGTTTTAGAGCTGCAGGAAATGTTGCAGGAGTTATCAGATGAAAGTAGGACTAAAGATAAATGTTAAAAAGACTAAAGTAATGTTCAATAGATTTTCTCAAAATATGAAAATAGAGATTGATTATGATGAGTTAAAAGAAGTTAACAGCTACAAATACCTTGGTCAGATTAATAATACAGATGGAAACATAATGCTTTTGGTAGAAATAACTTGTTACTAAAAGAAAATATACCTATGTGTTTGAAAAGGATGGTTTTTAATAAATGTGTTTTACCAGTTTTTACTTATGGATCTGAGACTTGGACACTTAATAGAAGAGCAACACAGTGACTTCAGACCATTCATAGAAGCATGGAGAGATGCATATTAGAAGTAACAAGAAGATATTGAAAATGCAATATATGGGTAGGAGAACAAACAAGTGTTACTGACCTCATTGAAAAAATTAAAAGACTGAAGTGGAGTTGGGCTAGACATATTGCTAGAAAAGATGCTAATAGATGGACAATTGAAATCTTAAACGGGATTCCAAGAGATTGTAAAAGATCTAGAAAGAGACCACAAGTGAGATGGATGGATGAAATAAGAAAGTGTGCCGGGGTGATGTAGAGAAGAGAAGTTAAAAATAAGAGAAGATAGTTTGAACTTGGAGAGACCTTCATCCTGCAGTGGACTGATAATTGTTGTTGATAATGATGATATTAAGTAAAAAAGAAAAGAAAAAAGATTGGGATGAATAAGCATTAAAATTAAAAAAGATGTATTGAAAATAAACAAGATCACTAGCACAAGACTTTCCCAACACCAATACCCATATAAAAGGGGCAATCCAGACCACAAATCCACATTTCTAGAACACAAAAACAAACTTGATCATACATTCAAACCTACATCTGTCAGCATTGTAGGTCTAGAAAAAAACAAAACGGAACATAAGATAAAGGAAGCCTAGAATATTGACCAATAATTATAATGCTATAAACAAAAAGGAATCCTGCTTTCCCTTTTCTAAAAAGTGAGTCATATAAGCATACTAGCATAAAATTTGAATACAATTTACATGATATATATCACACCCTTTACCAACAATTTCACTCATTCATTACGATATCAATACAAAGATATTGAAAGCATGCTTAGCATATTAAATTAAAAGTTTTCACTGTTCAAGTTTTCTTACTTTATCTACTAAAAAAAGTTTTCTTACTTTATCTACTAAAAACAATAATACTAAAAATTATAAAATGGTATCAAATGTACATAATTCCAAGTTCATGTTTCGAATTCTAATAATGCCAATGAGAAAATAAAATAAGTTCTATGAAAAATATATATTAACACAAAATATCACATGACTTCTAGATTATATTTAATATCTTCATTAACAGTAACAATTCACTCTATATCACTTCACTCTAGAGTCATTTAAATAAACACGAATAATAAATGGATAGCAGATAGTTATGCAAATGAACAAAAGTACTTATAGTTAGATAAGTGAGACAATAAGCATACAGCACTGATCTTATATCAGACTTATCAGATTGCTTTAAATTCAAAGCTTTAGGATGTTAAAATTTTTACTTCACTGATGTTATAGTATAATGGAAGTAAAAGTTACTTCTATATAGATATGAGCAATCCAGTACTTTCTACTGATCAAGTCCAAAAACTTGTATAGAAATCTATTTAGTTTTGTCATCTAAAATCAATTGATTACTCACATTTATATAGATTGCTCTAAATTAAAAATGATGAAGCATATACTGTTGCTGTTAATGCACAAATTTATGAAAAAATAAAAATATTAGATGAAAAAAAACAACTCCAAAATCATTTAAGACTTCATTCAAACTACCAAACAGTAGAAACATAAAACTTTGATTACAAAAAAATTGATCAAAAATACAATCTTGCAGAATGAACAAAACATTATCATCTTTTCATTCCAAATTATTTATGGGGAGTGATGGTGGTGGTAACTCCAGCCCAGTGAAGATAAATCACAAAACATAAGGAAATTGTAAACGTGCACAAGAAATAAAATTTCAATATAAATGCATAACTTATACATTCATTTAAATTTAAACATGAAAGAATAAAGAACAAACACTTATAAATAACATCGTATGTCAATAAATGTAATTTTTTTATGTATATCCAGAATGATGATAAAACTCTTACAGAGGTCATTCACTTTCTTAGAGAAACACAAAATATCAAGAAGTCCTTATTACTTAGTCATGCCAATGTGAGAAAGCCTGAAATTAAAGAATGTATGTCACATGAAACAAATGTAATAATTCTGCTATGAGTGGGAAATTACAACAATTAAATACTTGGCTAGTCAAAACTCACAAAGTTCATAGTATGAAGAAATTATTTTGCCAGATTTACAATATACAAAAAGCAGAATTATAATATGCACATTTTAGTAGTATCTATATAATAATTATATAATTATTGCTTATAATTCTGAATATTTAATTATATTAATTATTGTTTAGTGATTATATTGAACTAGTGATAAATGCAGTTGAATATGATCAATTTTTTTTTAGAGCATTATTGCATGATGAATATTTTATCAAAAATGTAAAGCTTTTTTTTTTCTATAAAAAAATCTTAGATATTTAATATAAGTATAACTTGTCTATTATAGATCTTGACACATTCATCAGTATTTAATATTAGAGCACAGGTTCAAAAATTTATCTGGGTATGAAAAAAAATTATGAAGCCTTTAGATTTAACTTCCTGCATGCTTCTATATTTGTAAATACTATATATATTTATATATAAAGCCTGTAATTATAAGATGGACTATTACAATTAACTAACTAAATAGTTGAATATTTTTAGAAAAACTCAAATGTGATTTATTTTTCCAAATATACAATACTCAACTGATAGCAATCAATCTATTCATTCAGTATACAAAATGTTTATTATAGTATAAATCCAGCCCATCCCTCTCTTATTAATATAAATGGATACATAATGGTCCATTATTATGAGGAGTTAGATTACGTAATGTCTATGGGTGTGACTACAATATCAAATCCATCAAGGATTTTGAGCATTCCATCATTGGTTTTTCAATGAAATGGATGGTTGAATTGTTAGAAAGGTGAGAAGATTGAAGCCTGTCCATTAAAGTTTAAGGAATTTCTATCTTAATATAAGCCAAATACTGATTATATATATATGTATAGTAGATTATAATTTGGCACAACTGATGAGTGCTGGTTCTGCATGAAATATCTTTTTCATAAATGTGTGATCATGTACATCGGTTATTTGAGATGGAATGAAGGATAAATATACACCGAAAATCCTAAGTTCAAATCCATCTATTAACTGATAGTAATAATACCCAGGAAAGAATTCCAAATTAACCTGTGTCTTATTACTAACACAGATAAATATATTTAGAAGAATAAACAAGTTTTATTTTTTCTAAAAACATTTAACAATTCAGCTAAATAATGAAAAGAGTTCAATATATAATTACAAGTAAAATGACATTAAACCACTAAACATCACATGATCATCAGGCTCCTCACTGATGAAAGCCACAAGCTGGAAACTAGTCTGAGGATATTGGATGAGTAAACACTAGATAGGGATTTTATGCACAAACCTTCTTGTATTTACTGATAACTCTGACTTGCACTGAGTGACACTACTGTTATGGAGAATTTTGCCTGTTTACAAGTAAAATGCCAACATCATAAACTTTCAGATAATCATATATATATATATATATATTAAATGTAATAAAATATATATTTTAATTAATCAATAGCACTTTTGATTATGTTGTAATCCTTATCAACTGTAAGGTAATATGGAAGTTTAATATTAGGTGATTTTTCATGAGCTATGTATATCAGTATTTACTGCTTGTCTATTTATTATATTATCCTTAAATTTATTTGTCAATATTGCTTCCTTAACTCTTTTCTTTTTATGATTTTTTTTTATTCCATTAAATTTTTGTATCATTTACATTAAAAGTGAATTCATAATTACAAGATTTTTCATGGTCGAAGAATACTGAGGCCATATTTAATTGACTATTTACAGTTTTTCATCTGAATATATAAACTTTTACCCTTTTTTCCAGAGAACATTTTGATTCCCAATATATGATTTTTTACAACCACATACAATCTGATAAATTGTATTACTTCTATGCAGAGTACATTTGATGATGCAGGGTGGTGATAATATAATTAAAAATATTTCTAAATATAAAGTAAAAAAAATAATATATATGATCGATTATGGAATTATGCTATTTCAGAATTTAATTATCTTCTTAGCACTGAACAAAATGTATGTTTAAAAGAAGATAAAGGTATGGTATGAGAATAAATTAGGATTTTGTATCATTAATAATTATAATATAGCGGGTCAACAGATAAAATTTATAAATGGTATTTTAAAAAAGGCTAAAGGTCATTTTATGAATGGTGGTACATACTATGATATGTCCATCTACATCTATATACCCAAGAATATTTTCTAATATTAAGCTTCATAAAGAGGTGAATCCTATTTATTAGATTAATGATAGATTTTGGAGGATCATTTATGTATAAAACAGCTAAATATATTGGTAAATTACTGCAAGATATGTTGGGTTTTGGAAGTTATACAGTTGCATCATATTGTGAATTTAATGATAGAATTAAAAATGTAAATTAAATAAGAATGATTTGATGGCTTCATGAGATGCAATGGAATTATATGGATCAATTGATTGTCTGGAATTTATATATATATAAAAGAAATGCATTACATAAATTTTCAATAAATAAACATATAATAAAATTTATTGTTGAATCACTAAATTTATAAATAATAATATTATTGCAACATATAGTGATAGATTTTATAAAATGGGTAAAGGATGGCCTATGGGACTACCTATGGTTGCACAAATTTGTAATTTTACATTGTCAAATTATGAAGAAGATATATTAAATTCTTATGACTTTGATTTTATTAAAATTTATGCTAGATATGTGGATAATGTATCGGTTTGTTATCCTGATGATGTTATTGAAGCACTTTTATATAAGCTGAATAATTTAAAGAATTTAAAATGGACTATTGTTAAAGAACAAAATAGGAAAATAAAAAATTTTTGGACTTACAATTATATAGAGACACAATTGATTTAAATTATAAATTGGCTATTAAATCTATTCAAGAAAGAGGATATATTCATTTTAAAATGCGTGCCAATAATGCATAAAATAGCAAGTTTGAAATCTTTTTTACATCGTAATAGTAAATTCTGCAAATATAAAAATGATAAAAATCAAAATATTGAACTTTTTACTCATAAACTCATGAAAGTAGGATATGATAGAAACAAATTTTATGCACATTAAATTGAACACAATTTCTTATGCTAGCACATAACTGTTAGTAAAACAGGCAAAACTCTCCATACAGTAGTGCCACTCAGTGCCAACCAGAGTAATCAATGGATGCCAGAAGGCTTGTGCATAAAATCCCCATCTAGTGTCTACTCATCCAATATCCTCACACTAGTTTCTGGCTTGTAGCCTTCGTCAGTGAGGAGCTTTGGACCTGAGAGTACTGCACCTAGATCTTGAGATCTAATGCAACCCTCCAGCAGCCACCTTTTATCTCTACTTAACTACAAAACTATGAGAATAAAATTGAAAACACAATAATATTTTCAATCTAAGCTCAATAGCTTATATAGTCATATGGATCTGAACCCAGTTCAGTACCCATACCCTTAGGTGCCTGGCTCTTTAACAAACATAGCCACCACTATCCTATTAGGTAGGATTGGTGTTAAACCATTAAACAACACATGATCACAATTTGTTATGCTAGCACATAACTGTTATTAAAACAGGCAAAACTCTACACACAGTAGTGCCACTCAGTGCCAACCAGAGTAATCAATGGATGCCAGAAGGCTTGTGCATAAAATTCCCATCTAGTGCCTACTCATCCAATATCCCCAGACTAGTTTCTGGCTTGTGGCCTTTGTCAGTGACGGGCCTTCTGGCATCCATTGATTACTCTGATTGGCACTACTGTATGGAGAGTTTTGCCTGTTTTAATAAGAGTTATGTGCTAACATAAGAAATTTGTGATCATGTGATGTTTAGTGGTTTAACACCAATCCTGCTTAATAGGATAGTGGTGGCTATAGCTGTTAAAGAGTCAAAGACACCAAAATGTATTGGTACTGAATTGGGTTCAGATCCATGTGACTATATAAGCTACTGAGCTTAGATTGAAAATATTATTGTGTTTTCAATTTTATTCTCATAGTTTTGTAGTTAAGTAGAGATAAAAGATGGCTGCTAGAGGGTTGCATAGATCCCAAGATCTAGGTGCAGTGCTCTCAGATCCAAAACTATTCACTGACGAAGGCTACAAGCCAGAAACTAGTCTGGGGATATTGGATGAGTAGGCACTAGATGGGGATTTTATGCACAAGCCTTCTGGCATTCATTGATTACTCTGGTTGGCATTGAGTGGCACTACTGTATGGAAAGTTTTGCACATTAAATTGGTTTAATAATAATAATAATAATAATAATCATAATACAAAATTAGATATAAAAAATAGATATCTATGCCATTTGTAAATAATGTTCAATCCAAATTAATTAAAAAAATTTAGTGATAAAAACAATATTTCATTTTATGTTTCTCCAAATGTAAATAAACTAATTAATAATTCTAAGGTGTTATATCTAAAATGCAAAGAAATATAATTTATCAGATTATATGTGGTTGTAAAAAATCATATATCAGGGAATCAAGATGTCCTCTGGAAAAAAGGATTAAAGAACATCACTTATTATATAGTCAGGTAAAAAAAAAACTGTAAATAATCAATTAAATATGGCTTCAGTATTCTTCGACTACGAAAAATCTTGTAATTATAAATTTACTTTTAATGTAAATGATACAAAAATATTAATGGAATAAAGAAATCATAAAAAGAGAGGAATGAAGAAAGCAATATTGATAAATAAATTTAAAGATAATATAATAAATAAACAAGCAGCAAATACTGACATACACTGCTCATGGAAAATAACATGATATTAAACTTTCTTATTACTTTATAGTTGATAAGGATTACAATGTAATCGAAAGCTACTGATTAATTAAAATATATATTTTATTATTTTTACCATTAAAATTATTTGGAACTTATATATATCATGATGCCTTAATGCTAATATCATGAAATAGGAGACATGACTTTGACCTGCTAAATCATATATTTGTTTTCATATACATGCAGGTAAAAGTAAAACAAGCTATATATAATCCATTGAAAATAAAAAATGGTATCTTTACCACCTTACCACATAGAAATAATAAGACTTTTTGACTGCTAGGTGGTAAGGTTATTTAATAATTTTCCATCCTTGTTACACCTCCTGTTTAAAAACAGCTAGATCCCCATTTACATCAATTTGAAAACATAATCTTCAATCTGTTTGGAATTTTAAAAAAAATATCCAAGTTTTACTTAGTATGGATTCAGTCAGATTGTGGAGTTAAATGTGTTAATTTGGCCTATGAAGCTCTGAGAGAAGTACTTGTTATCGTACTGAAACCTCAGCTATTTAGCTATTATATTTTTATTACACAGAAGCTCTCGGAAATAATATTATGAATTCATCATTTATCCATGAGAATATTAAAATTAATATATAAATATACAAATAAAATGCCTGTTAATTAAAAAACTAATTGTAGTAACACTAAACTAATAAATATAATGATAATTAACTATTATATAGAGTTTTTCAATCCACAGAAGTACTTTTGGTTAATTCCTTAACCCTACTCAACTGCCGTTAAATTAAAAAAAACAGAAATGGAAACATATGTCATCAACTCAAATCCCATGAATCCCAAATTTTAACATTAGTAGCTTGTCTAATAATTATATTCATTTTATTTCTATTTATTAAAATTGCTTCCTTAATTTTTCTTTTATTATGGTTTCTCTCTTCATGAAGAATCTGAACACTTCCAATATCAAAAAAATTTATATTTATATGTCCTTTCATGAGTCCAAGAAAACTGAAACAGTTATTAAATCATTATTATTTTTAGTTTTCACACACTTGTATAACAATTCATACTCCTTTAATCTTTTTTCAATACTGCACTTCGATTCACCTATAAATGATAACATACATCGACAAAAAATTTAATACACAATATTATTTTTCTGCTTGACAGATATAATATTTTTAGAATTATTCACTAACTTATTAATGTTTCATTTTTTGTAACAAATAATGTTAATAAGTTAGTGAATAATTCTAAAAATGTCACACCTGTCAAGCAGAAAAGTAATGTTGTATATCAAATTTTTCGTGGAAATAAGTTATTGATAAGCATGTGAAAAGTAAAAATAATAATGATTTAATGACTGCTTCAGTTTTCTTGGATCATGAAAGGATATGTAAAGGTAAATTTAAGTTTGATATTGAAAATGGTAAGATTCTTCATGAAGAAAGAAACCATAATAATAGAAAAATTAAGGAAACAATTTTAATAAATAAATAAAATGAATATAATTAATAGACAAGCTGCTAATGTTAAAATTTGTGATTCAAGATGATGATATTTGTTTCCATGTTGTTTTTCGAGTTTAATGGCAGCTGAGGAGGATTAAGGAATTAACTGAAAATACTTCTGCAGATTAAAAGACTGTATATAATTGTTAATAAGTTTTATTGTTTTATATATATATATATACTGAGATATCAGAATAAATTGCTTTAAGAAAGTGGTACGCAATGGTCAACTATCACAGCAACAATAAGTGTTATCATTGATAGTAGTATCATACAAATAAATACATGTTTAAACATATTTCATTAAGTAGTATTTTTATGATTTTAATCTAAATTTCAACCATAAAGTATATCAGATAGGATATTGTATTTACAGTTCTTATATTTACAAGTAAGTGAACATTTAAAGTATAAAACATTTTAGTTTCTTTTCTAATTTTTTGACTAAGTGTGATTTAAAAAACAAAGAATAAGATTTTTGGAACATTTACTGTATTAATAAAATGGTGAGATAAAGTTGTTTGTTATGATTTTTATAAAAGACTTGGTCTAGAGACTTAATCAACTCAAGATATAATATAATAGCAATAGTAGTTCAATTAGCAAATCATCTTGTCCCTTGAATGAAAAGAAAGCATTTTAAAAAAAAAAAATGTTATAATTAATAATATAGTTATAGAGTGCAACAATGAGAGACAGATCATTACTTTAAATATCATTAAATTGTTGCTCAACGATATTTAAATTAATTTAACAGTGGAATTGATTATATTTTATATAAAACAAATTTATCAATAATATTATCATCAATTGATTACTAAAATAGTATCCATCTTTCAACAATATTTTTAAAAAATAAATTATATAATCATAAAAAAATACTAAAAATTTGATATAAAATTTTTACTGAAAAGGATATGAAGTAATAGTATAGTTTCGTACAGCTTTAACCATAAGATAATCCTTGTAATCAGCCAGACAAAATCTAATCCTAGCTTGGCAATCAATTACTCCATGCATGATAACATCTGTCACAGAACTCATTAAGTAACCCGGATGGAGAAATAACTGAACAAATAATTTATTTAAAAATTTACCCAGACTATTTAGCATATTTTCTAACCTAAGTAAAATAAAAATTAAAAAAAAAACAACAATGAAAATAAGTAATTTTATAAAGATATATAAATATTTAAGAAACAAATTCTGAATAAAAAAAGTCAATAAGAGAATCAATAAATATAGTCTCCCCAAATCATCAACTTCCATATTATAATTTTAGTTATCTGTGATTAAAACAAAAAAAAAAAAGAATTATAAATTAATAAACAAAAATATTTAATTTTCTACATTTTATTTTTTTAATTCACAATGCATATATAACATGTATATATGAGGGTGTTATCTATATTTTCAACATATATATTCATCACCATAGTCAATTTCAACTTCTATTAATCCATTAAAGAATGAAGATCTCTCAAGACTAATCCAGTTTTTCCAATCCTTAGCCTTGCTTTTCCACACATACTAGAAAACTTCTTTCATTCATCCATCCATTACACATGGTCTCTCTCTAAGTCTTTTACAATCTCTGGGGATCCAGTTTAAGACTTAAATTATATATTTATTATCCCATCTTCTAGCAATATTTTTAGACCAACTCCATTTCAATTCTTTTAATGATATCTATGATATCTGTTTGTTCTCTCACACATGTATTTTGTTTTTGATCTCTTCTTGTTTCATAATATAAATCTCTCCATACTTTGTTGAATGGTTAGAAATCTCTTTATTATTCCTAAGTGTCCAAGTCTCAGATCCATAAGTAAGAACTAATAAAGCACATCTTTAAAAATCCTTATATACATAGGCATATTTCCTATTAATATCAAGTTATTTCTATCAAAAACGCCCTGCCCAAGATTAATTCTATGATTAATTTCATTCTGAGCAAGGTATTGGTAATTTCTTTTAATTCATATTTATCAATCTTTATTTCCTTCTTTAAAAATCCATTCAACACTATTTTAGACTTTTTTAGTATTTACCTTTAGTCCTATTTTCTTACTTTCATTTGATTACTCTTACAATATCTCCTAAAATTCTGAAGTATTATTTCCAAAAACAATCATATCATCTGCAAAGCTCTAAATGACTTAAATAATCTCAATTTACTTTTATTCCCTTCGCTTCCCATTTTAATCCACAAAATATTTCTCTAAAACTGCTGTAAAAAGTTTTGGAATTATGAAATCACACTGCTGTACACTCTTCTCGATGTTAATTTTCTTAATATCACCAAATAATCTAATTATTGTTGTTGCATTTTGATAAATATTCTTTTGAGTATAATATCCTGGGTCTATATTTTGATGATATAATACTTCAGTTATTGTAGAAATGCTTATAGAATTAAATACTTTTTCTTAATTTACAAATCCAAAGCATAATGGCAACTTATATTCACTGGTTCTTTATATAACTTCTCTCAATACTTGGATATGATCCACTCTGCTAAAATCACTTTTAAATCCAGTTTTGTCTTTTGATTGGCTAGAATCTAAAGTTCCTTGGAGATGGGTTGTAATTATTTTGGTAAAAATGTTGCATACAATTAAAAAAAACTGATACATCTATAATTTTTAATATCTTATTTATCATGGTACTTAAATTTTAATATTACTACTGCTTTCTTACTATCATCTGATGCATCTTTACTATTTTGACATTAAGTGTACAACTTTGCTAACAATTTTCTACATCTTTATTTGCTTCTTTTAAAATATCAATAATCACACTTCCCTTCTTCATAGCTTTTAATTTCATGTCTTATTTCTTTATTTAAAATGATAGACAATTCAGGAAATGTAATTACTGTAAAAGATATTTTGTTTTCTTGTTTTTTATTATTTTATAATTCTTTATAGAACTTCTCTACACATTTTGTGATGTCATTTTCAAATACCAAAATATTGTTTCATACTTTTGAAATTTTTATTCTTTTCTCATCTTTCCTTGCTAAATCACTATTATATTATATTATTTCATACTTACTCATTTTCATAATATTTTACGAAACTATAGATATCCAATTTTTCTTAATGGCTCATTTAAAAATATTTTTTCATATTCTTCATACATTATCTTGTCTCAGTAAAAAATTTACTGGTAAAATGTTGCCTTTCTATATCTGTTATCTCTGTTGCAGTTTTTAATAGTATGTCAGTTATTTTCTTATTGATTTCCTTTAAATCTGAACCATCTTCAAAATCTGTTAAATGATTTAAAAGCTCTAATTTAAATACATTGGAATGTTTCTGAAGATTAGGAATATCAATTGTTAATAGTTTTCTTTAATAATTTTTGCTTCTCTAGTTTTTCACTAACGCCTATATCTTACAGCTCACTAATCGATAATTATTTCTTGCATTGAATTTATTAAGAACATTACAATCTTGAAATAGATATTTTGTTAATCAAAATATAATCTAATTATTTTTGTACTTTCATTTGAATGCTTCCTCGCCCATTTCTGTTTAGCATTTTTTTCAAAAAAAAGAATTCGTCATATCTAGTTTTTCTTTTACTGCAAATTCCTCAAGCCCATAATTTTTCTCATTTCTACCACCATAACTAAATTTATCCACATCACTTTCATCTTTCAATTGTTTAAAATCTCTAACAACAATTTTAAAATGCATCCATATAAAAATTCTCTACTTCTTCATCATAATGAAAACTTATTGGGTAAATCTGAATTATCTGCATTTGGTATTTCCATTAATAACCAATCTTGTCACTCTGTATGATACACCATCAATCTCTATAATATTGTTCTTCCACTTTTTATTTATGATTCATATGCATCTATGTATGTGTGTTATAATAGTTTGCTATTATTAGCAACTCTCAATATTGTCATTATGGCTTGGAATCAAATATTGTAAATAGAAAGTATTACTGTATATATATATAATTAAACACAACTTTTAAAAGCCATAATTTAAAAGTAATTTCTGATTTATTTTTTAAATAATTTTTGTTTTTGATTAATTTTTTAAGTAAAACTTCTTGAAAAATTCTTAATGTCATATGAGCTTTTAAATATTTTTTTTTAAAAAAAAATAACATCAGCAGCAATAAAAGGAGAACAATGATAAAAATATATAAAAAAATCCATAACATAAGATTATTTTTAAAAAATAAAAATTTTCTTTATGCTAAAATAAAATAAATATTAGCATAAAGATAAGGCTACCATGAAATTCCATAAATCTGAGAAAATAGTCATTATTATAAAATTTAAATTTATTTTAAATTTAAAAAAATTTTAAATTATTTTAATATTTAACTTCTAAAAAGACATCATAGATATATTTCTCCTCTAACAAAAAATAAACAAAACATATTTTATGAAAGTTATTACATGTTTATTAAAAATAATGTTGATATAATTTTTAAGAGTAAATATATATCATTCATATTATTATAATATAATTTATATATGTTGTGAGGGTAACTTAAAATCGTACCCACAACAACCTTTAGCAGCCCATAATGTTGTTATGTCAGGTCAATATTTATATCTGGCTAAATTGATAAATTTTGCTAACATACAATTTGTGAAATCTGAGTAAATAAATACGCATATCTATATAGGCATAATATACCAATACCGCATTAAGTAGCTGAGTAATAAGTCACATATGGCAAAATCTTATATATATATATGTATTGAAAAAAATCAAATCCCAATTGTTAGAAGAAGTAAGATCAAACCCTAAAAGAATTAGTACAAGTATATGTGTATAACAACACTTAACTTGTGTTAAATGTTCTACACGTCACAGGGAAGGATAGAACTATGATGTAGACTGTAATAATTTAACTTAGTAATGATCAACTGTCAAGTCCTTTGCCAAGCAACATTATATAAGAATGAAATAATAATGTATAACGTAATTTCTTGAATCGATTATCGTGATATATATGGATAACAATAGGCACATACAGCAAGAAAATGAAAGATTTTGTGTACTTGGAAATTGAAACGACACTAACTATAAAAGAAAATGCAATCATAACCCCTTCTTCTTAAAAATTATGTGTTCGTTATGAAAAGCCATACTCAAACAACAGGTTTCGAACACCATACAAAATGGAGATTTTAGTTCAAATGTATTAATTGTATAAACATAATTACAGCGCAAGATTTAAAGAAGCGAAAAGAACTTTTACTGTAAATAAAGTAAACAAATTCATTCGAGTAATCAGATATATTTTTATAAAAAACAATCTAAATTTGCAAAAGAAAATTAGAGAGAAGTTAAAGTAAAATGGTTAATCAAAGTTGAATTCAGAAGATGTATGTATATATATAGTCAGCACAGTAAATGAGTGAATAATTTAACTTTCTTTTTACTGTGTGAAAAGTCTTTATTTTCTTTTTTATTCCAAACTGAAATTAATTTAAAACTTACACTGGCCAAATTAATACAATGGTGTCTGGCTAAAAAAATGATTGTCGTCGGTGGGTTCATTAATCTACTAACCATGGAGGTCTAAATATCTGTATTTACATTTGAATTGCCTAATAGACTATCTTTGTACAACATGGAATGTCCATGCAAGGGCTGGAGGAAAAAATCAGGTGACCAACACACTCTTTCGGAATGAACCATTCGGAAACTGCAACGAGCAATCCATATCTACACAGAGGAAATCACCTAAAATATGAGCAGTGATCTGTGAAGGACTCTGTCGATTCACCAAATATAATTTAATTGATTGATTCATGAAATTATGTTTGTTATATGTTATGATTTTTTGTTTTTAAATATCTATGTACACATTACTATTTTTTTATTTTATTTTGTTTATTACTTTATTCTTATTATTCAGAATGTGAAATCTGCCAATTCAACATTTGAGAACAGTTCATTTTGGGAAAGCATGAGAGGAACAGGGAGGGAAAGTTAATTTTAGTTGGGATTATTATTATTATTATTTTTTAATAATAAAATTTAGGTTCAATGCCCTTCCTTAATACTCGACTTTTGTTCGTTATTACAATCAATATTATCTGAGACATGAGGTAAGAATTTCATTTTTAGAACATTAATTTTCACACACTTTGACAGAACAGAGTTTTGTTATTCATTGTTTGCTTATCTAACACTTGCTATTTAGATTTTATTTGGTATAAATGATTAATTTTCTGAATGAATTTATTTTCCTATCATGTGAAAAGTTACATTCAACTTGTCAAAGAGAAGGGGAGTCTCCAGATAAATCAATCTTTGACCATTGGAACCGGATCGCAATATAAATCGATGTATATATCAAATGTAAATATAACTTAGCTAGTTAGATCTGAGTTTATATTTTTGTTTTTCTTATCATTGCTTTGTATATAAAAATGCCTTTAGTACAGGTAAGTAATTATAGATTATTAAGTTGTGGACATAATAGACGTTCATTACTGACATTTAAACTACATGAACTTTTTTTTTTTTATCTACATTTGTAAATATTGTCTAAACATCGGATTATTCCCATTTTTTATTAATGTTCTTATATTTTTTATTATGTTATAAAATAAATGTTATGAAACTCATTGAATTGATATAGTCTCTTTAGTTTATTAAACCATTCCTTGCATTCATCAACAAAGCCTATGCCTTATATATAAACACACACGTCACATTATTTTACAAACTAATTATTAGAGATTTCAGGTAAATATAATTCATTAACAATAACTTTGATAAGGTAATCAGATTATTGGTATGTGTAGGTATATCACTGTTAATGAAGTCAAAGATGAATTGTCCCTGAGTTCGAACTCTGAGGCATAACGGAACTGAAAAAGAGTGTGAAATGTATGTGAACTGACCCAAACTGCATCTAAATTTAATAAATGAGTGTTCAGCTGGTCTATTGGAAGAGGGTGCAATCATAGATTATATGCTTCATCGCATCATCTCTCCAGCATCCTATCCAAAGATCCTAAGTCCGACCGTAGTTAGATGCGACATTCTCTTTCTATGTCATCGACTGGACCGTTATAATGTATACACACACATATATATACAAGGATAAATGTTTGCAAAACTGTTGATTAATTTGCATTCTATTTTTTATGATACTAGTTATTATTCCATTTATTTATTAAAATATAATTTTAAAATAATAACACCATATTATTTATAAAAATTTTCAAAGTACAAATATATTAATTGTGTAAAATTTATATACAGACATAATATTTATAAACAAAACATTAAAATTAATTCTATAATTTTCACAATATCAACATATATAGAAAATCCGTATTATCTCTGTTGTTTGATTGGTGGATGTTATGAATGTTTGTCTGATGTCACGTGTCAAATTCACAACTATTACATTTCTGTGACGGAAATAATTTTGCCATTAAATAAAAAATGTTGGGAAAAAATTAATAACTACAAAGATATAATATATATATTTTGTGGTAAAGGTTCCCAGCCAGCTGCAGCAACAGTTACAAATGCCGATTCATAATTGGGTATTAAAACACTCCCTGCTTTTATGGTCTATCAATCCCCTAATATTGTTCAGATGAATGACTTACTTAGCAATGTTTAATAAAAAAAACATATTTACATTAAATATTAAAAATATTATATTTAATAAAAAATATTACAAAAACAACAGGTGTTTTTGTATTCTGCTATTAATAAATGGAAACTATTAATAGAGCTAAAAAAATCTATTACAATTAGTCATGACAATAGTAAAAAATTGGAAAAAAAAAATATTTTTTTATTCAGAGGGTGCTCCAGCAAGTATATATATTTGTGCCGTAACATTGTCAAATATAACAGGTATATTTAAAAGGGTAAATTTTAATTTAGCTTTATTAAAATTTGGAAATTTATTTTTATAATATTAAAATGTTTAAATTTACATTAAATCTTTAAAAAAATTTGTTAAAGCAACCAATTAAAAAAACCATAGGCCTTAATATGGCCAGGTGCACTTGGTAAATAAATAAATAAAAACTCTAGCCACATTAATGCATGACTAATATCCTGAATAGCATTTTATAGTTAGAATTTTAATTTTATTTGTAAATTCTAATTATAAAATACTATTTAGAATAGCAGTTACGCTTTAAGCTGACTATGAATTTTATTTATTTGTATATTGATACTTTGAAATATGTTTATTATATATTATATTTTATCTGATTTTACATTCATATTAATATTTATGCATACTTATACATATATTTGCCGACTGGCTAAGTTTATTTATTATTTTTGATACCCATAAATAATATTATGCATAATTATTTAAATAGCAAACATCTTAACTGTATGTACATAAGTAATATAACATAATAAAATTATGTATAATTATTCAAATGTATATAATGAGTTTGATCAGCTCTAGCCAAATCATGTATTACAAGTCTCTTTAATTAAATAAAATTAAAATAGGGGATTTACTAAATAACCCCAAATAAAAAATTAAAATACAGTAATAAAACAAAATTAATGTAATAAAAGATTCTCTCCATAGGTATCATATACCTGTATATGTATAATTTAAATTATATTTACATAATTATAAAATAATAAAATATGTATTCACAAAGAGAAATTGATAAAATTTGTAAAACTTTGCATTTCCTAATAAAGTAAGGTACAAAAATAAAATTATATATACTTTAAACTAGTTTAATAATTCAATTAAATTTAAAACTTATTAAAAAAAAAAAAAGAAAACTAAAAAACAAGAACTAATTAAGATTATTAACAAAGTTTAATTAAAGTTAAATTCAATCAAAATGTAATTAAATATAATTAAAAAAGAAAAAAAAAAGAAAAACAAGGGTTAAAGATAAGAATGAAAACAAGCAAGCTTTTTCAGAAGATTTAATCTTCTTAACAAAAAGGTTATACAAAAAAAAGAAAGAGGAAAACATATACAATATTTATGAAAAGCTAAAACATACATCATCAGCATTTATATATTGAAAAAAATTCAATTCTAGCTGCAAAGCATTCTAGATTATCTCAGATCACTGTTTAGTACTTTTTAGTATTGACACAAAACGTGCCATCCAGAAGGTCAAAATTATTTGAAGAAAAAAGAACAAACTTGATTTGTAAAGCCTAACTGAAGTGTACCATTCAGAGTCCATGACATAGCCTTTCCAACTTCAAAGAAATATCTAGAAGAAGACTAGAGACATAGGAAGTAATGAAATATATCTTTTTGCCTATGAAAGAGTTATTGTTCCAATTACCTGCATAATCAAGCAACAGATTAATCAGAACCAAGAAAACTCACAAATAAAATCAATCAATAGAGACTTTGTAATAATTCAGATCAGAAATAGTCCACATGAAATAGTGTGGAAAGTGCTTTTAAAATATTTATTGATAGGATAGTGCATATCAATTTTATATAGTGCATGTGTGAAGAATAATTTCCTTTCACACTATTCCATACATTATTAAAAGAAGGTTGCCTTGACAACAGGTGTTATTAATATTGGGATTATCTAAGTGCTGACTGGTTTTTAATGATATATATATATAAAACCTTCTTAATATATATATATATTTTAATAATTTTATATATTTTTAGAATGAATACATTATTTAGATTATTTAAATTTTTTCTGTTTATCATTAATGAATTTTAACCACATACCATTAAAGATATGATAATTAAATGTGTTTGTGTATATATAATTGATCTTTGTTATTTGTTTTTTTTTTTATGACTTTATCAATAATATTAATTTTAATCATTAAATAATAATGTATACAGGTAATTTTTTTAATCAATCAAGGGGTATCTATAATAAATAAATAATAGTGTTATTTCAGTGATTCTCTCAGTTGTCTCACTTATCATCCCTTACATATAAATTGTATTGATCGCAAGTGCTCATATTCTGAGCTGAGAAAAGTGATATTGCTACTGTGAGAACTGTGATGATGATGCCAGAGAGTAAAATATTCATATGTAGTCTTTCTTAGAAGAATGTGGCCCTGATTGCAAATTAACAAAATTCAAACCTGGTAAATTTGAATTAACCTTCATAAATAAATGTTAAATAAGACCCTAGAACATAGTATTTGGTGTACAATGATCAGAAAATGTAAACAGGGAACCTGATACAAATATTTATATAAGGGACTGAAGGTTTAATCATCATCATCAAAATCCGATTTTTATCAAATGTTAATTAATCTTTGGGTATACTGATAAAATACATATTATGTTTGAATAATTTATATGTACACAAGAAGTATTATCTGTGCTTTGATATAGGGATAAATAGAAGAGTCATCAGTATAAGCACCAAGATCAGCATAAAGAATTCCCAGTAAAATATATATATGAACACACACATATATATATGGATAATCACTTATAGATTCCCTACTAAATTTTACATTTTATTTTATATCTATTCTACGGTACAATATATTTTATGAGTTGAAAAATATATATGTTTATATATTTTAATAACTATTAAAAATAGTTTAACCAAAAAGCAAACAAAAATATATATTGCAACATTAAGTTTTATAATTATAATAAAATTTAAGAACATTTGCATTATTAAATTCTTTTTGAAAGAATTTTGAATTTTTTTATTCAAAAATCCTAATTTTTTTTTTTTAAAAAAATAAAATGTTGAGAATAAACTAAAATTATTGTAAAAAGTTTATTTTTTTTAAAAAGTATTTCAAAATGGCAGCTATTTGGTGGGTGGAGGGATTAATAACAGAACAAATCAAATGAGATATTATATGATTATGTGGCTTAAATGGTTTCCCTACAAATTTGAATTGCAACTTTGAGAATATTGTAAAAAAAGAGACTGGCAACAAGGAAAGAGGAATGTATGTAAATATTCGATTAATGATATTACATACATACTTCTTTTATCAGTCTCCACGTTTCTTTTCATATTGCTATTCATTTATAAACTAAATCCAACAAACTTTTTAAATTAAGGTCTATTTTTGCAAAAGTAGATAGTTTATTAACAAATTTTCCAGGTATATCCATAAATTACTTAATTACTTTCAGATCATTAGAAATAGATCACTATTCACAGATTTCACATAGATTTTGAAATTGTTGAGTAAATTTCTTAAGTCCTATATTTCTTTCTGTTATAATGCTTCATTCACCATAAGATTTCCACTTGTTATACTTTGGGTATACATGACAATGTTACAAGTCGGGTTTAAATTTTCCAAAAATTCACATTTATATCCTGCTTATAGTATATATGTTATCTATTTGAAAGAGATGATTTAACTAGGCAATAAGAATATGGATTGCCACTTGTGGTGAGATTAGCATTGCATACCACTTTTTAATATAATTTATTCTGGTATTTCAGTATTTGGAGCTACATCTTCAATGAGATTTTTACATCATTAAGATTTGTTCTTATGGTAATCATCCTAATATTATTTGAGAATTTGTAGATTTAACAATATACAAGCTATCAAAAATTTCAACATTAATGATTCATTTTACAACAGACTTCTAGACAATCAAAGAATTCTCTCAGACCTGCAGTGTATATACACATATTATTTACATTAGGTGGGTATACAAAATGAAGTATTATCAATTGGACCTGAATTTATTGGAATTCTACTTTATACAATTTGTCATAGCCTAGCTTTGACTAAAATACATTTAATAGAAATCTTTTTTTTTCTTAATAAATTACAATGGGAAGGTCATTTTACTGAATTAGATGATAAAACAAAATATAAATAATAAAATCTTTTTAAAACTACTCATAATATTGTGATTTAAAATCATTGTGTGAAAAGGAACTGTGAATACCAGAATACCTTCAGTTTAACTTGTGTAAATATTTACTATTGGATATAAACAATATTATTCTGTAATTGTACACACTAACAATTAACATTTACAATTTTAAAAATATGATAAAAACAAACAAATATTTAAAAGTAATGATTATCAGTTACAAAACTATAACTAATAATTAAAACTGTACATAATATTAGTTTAGGATAGAAAGACCATGCAAGAATGAAATTTCGGAAACACAGATAGCATCATAAGAAAGAATAAATTTAAATAAAAAGAAATACCCAAGAAATATTATATTGAAAGAGATGAGATTAATAGGGATGGATGCAAAGAGCTAATAAGTATTATAAATGAAGAAGGCTTCAAAAGTCTGAGAATACTGAAAAGACTAACAAGACTGACCTGGATTTAAGCTATCCTGACAGTGAAGGAAAAACAGGGCAAGAATTTTCACTGCAACAACATCCAATGTTATTAAAAAACAATAGAAACAACTGCTATTCTGGGAATAAATTGAGCCACCTGCTGTTAAAGTTTGATCATGATACAGTAATTATATGTATCTAGAAAAAATGTTTAGAAAAAACAGATTTGAAATCATTAATTTATCTAAACCGAATGCAAATATTGTTTCTGGAATTTTTTCTTTTAAAAACAAAACACTAAACTAAGTAGAATCATCTTCACTTTTTAAAAAACATCTCTAAAGATATATGAAATATTTATAGACTATTTTAAATAGTAATACCACTACATTATTCATTTAACATTAATTGCAAAAACTAATCAAAGTATAATTACAATATAAGAATAGTTAATAATAAACATAATCTGTTTATGAATACATTATTTGTTTTGTTGCATTTGTTCTTTCAATTTTTTTAAATAGACTTAATTTTGTGCAGCATTTCACAGAAGAATTATTTCATAAAAATTTATTATCACAATTACTATAATCTTAAGGATTTTCATGATTCATTAGATATTCCTTTACTATTTTTAAATATATACATAATAAATTTGCTTTAAGTTCATTTTTGCACTTGGATCTAGATTAGATGCAATCCATAATTTTCGATAATGCTTTTGTGAATAAATACAACTGGATGTACACAGAAATATAATGTCTGTGTATACATTTCTTCGTTACTTCAAACATCTTGATTCTTGCCTTACTAGTTAATAAATACTATATGTTTTGATTTTTGAACAGTATAAGATTATTAAAACATTTTTTTTGTATGGATATTAACATCAAATAATTTAACTATAATAATAATAATAGTAAGTTGTAAACAAAGGAAAATTTTAATTTTCTAGTTCACATTTAAACCAGCTGGTAGCAAAATCCATGTATTTAATCTATTTAATATCACTTCAGATATTGTTTGCATTTTGTTATAATCTATTTTCATTAACTTATTTGCAAAATATTAAAGAATGTTTAAACTTAAATAAATAAATCGTTGAATAATCTATTTTAATTAACTTATTAATAATAAAAAATGTGTGCATATATTTCATTTTGATATAATAACTTTTTTTTTTAACAATAATAAAAAATTCTGAATGGCATTTGTATTGCAGTTATATGTAAATTTTTAAGTAAGAAAAGGATCATGGCTAAATTAAACTAAAACAAAGTGCTTCTATCACTTTTTTAAAATCTAAAAAATAGTTATTATATATTAAAAGATCATGACTAAATTAAGCTAAAACAAACAAACAAACGCTTCTAAATTTAGTTTATTATTATTATTAAAAAAATCCAATCATCTGACAAATGGAAGCATTTAGAATGCTTTTAACAACATTTTTTCATTTTAAATACAAAAGCACTTATTATTTTCATTAATTATTAAGAACACAATATTAAATTATAACATATAAAAAATATACACACATATAAATCAAAAATTATTTAGAGCAGTATCTATCTGTAATTATTCAGAAGAAAATTAACATTCAAGCAGATGTTGTTTGATTTTAATGTATTGGGTATGTTTTAAATATTTTTATTTATAATTCTATACAGAACTGTAAATAAACAAAGTATGAGCTATTTTTTTTAATATGTGTGTTTTAAATATTTATTTTCATAATTCTATACAAAAATGTAAATAAACAAAGTATGAGCTATTATCCATTGTTCATGTTATATGCCATGGATCTTGAAATAAAAAATAGGGGAAGTGGAAATTTCACTGTATTTATTTTTATTAAACTATTCAAAAATTAATTATACAAATTAATGATTCTTAAAAGTCAAGTAGACTAAAAGATTGGTAATTCTATGGCTAAAACAGTAACAAACTCTCCATAACATAATGCTTCCCCTTTTATCGACTACTCATCCAATATTTGCTACTGGTTTAACAGCTTGTATAATCATAAGAAATGTGATGTTTTGTAATTTAATTCTAAGGCTGTATTATGTATAATAAATTCTTTTTGGGAGCAAACTATTTATTCTTCTTCAATTCTACCAGCTATAGTAAATAAGGTCATAATTCAAAAACTAGTATGGATTATATGGATAAGATAGCATTGGATATGAATTCAATAAGCAATACATCAAGAATCTATTGATTACTCAAGCTTGGAATAGTTTGCTCTTAAAAATCATTGTGTAAGCTGACGTCATGCAAAAGTTTTTGGTTTTATGCTAAATTCTCTGCTCAAAGATAGATTTAGCAATCATGACAACAGATATAATTGTTGAATAACCAAATAATCATTATTGGTGACAGCTTACACTTTCTGTCAACTCCTTAACACAAGACAATCTTACATCTCATATTTATAATTATATCAAAAATATGATCTGATGTTTGGGGTTTCATCATAAAATAATAAAAACCTTTTACAAAATTTAAATTCATGATAGTATAATTTTTGTTCTTTTTTTATCAAAGGTATTGAATATAAAACTATTTCAATCACTAATTTGAATATTACTTTTTGTGTTCAATTATACTATACTTTAAAATATTCATGTTGTTTGTTTATAAAATTAAGTTTAAAAAAAAGATTTTAAATATATACTGTCAATTATATTAATTACAACAAACATAACTGTATGAATATATAAAACATCAATTAATTTAGTTAATAATTGGCTAATGAAAAATGAATGGAAAATTATATAGAATACATTTATACAGCTTTTTATTTTTTTCTTCCATGTACCAATTGTTTTATTGTTATAATTGGTTCTAGTTAATTTTATATATAAAAAAAAATAGATGTCTGTTTTAAAATTGCAAAGAAATTATCCAAATATAAAAAATTAAGTTTTATTCTGTTTCTTGTTATTTTATTTGATAACTAAAGGATGATAATGTAATTTTCAAAAACTGAAATTTTTTAATTTTAAAGTATGGTTTAAAATATACAAAAAGAAATAAATTGTCTACAAATATAAAGATATATATGTTATATAGGTTTTCACAAATATATTTTCAATTATACATAAATATAATGTGTGTTATTTTCTAGTCTAATCCTATATATTA
Source organism: Epiperipatus broadwayi (assembly GCA_028023455.1). Classification (NCBI taxonomy): domain Eukaryota; kingdom Metazoa; phylum Onychophora; class Udeonychophora; order Euonychophora; family Peripatidae; genus Epiperipatus; species Epiperipatus broadwayi. Next base: position 18,646,520 of record JAQFVV010000008.1, on the reverse strand, counting down.
TGTAAAGAAAAATGCACATGCAGAAATAATCTTTTAACAAATTGCATCTATGACAGAATAAAGATCAAAGAGACAGAATTTATTAAAGAAGAGAACATTTCCCACAACTTATCAATTGAGTAGAAATGATTTCTATGTTTAAAAGTAATAATAATGAAGATCTTATTATCATTCTTATTATAGCTTTATCTGCTCGCAAACATAAAAGCTCCTATGGTAAACAACAGAAGATATTTTGAAAAACCAAAAGATCTAATTAATCATATAAGCCTAATCAGAATAATTGCAGAGATTAAGCATCCTTTACAAAATATCAAATGTCCACGTGACCCTAGCCCAAGAAATGCATTGATTGGATCTTAGCAGTAGAAAATTAGATGCTCATCAATGTACTGTTTCTTAGAAATGAATCATCAGACATTTACATAATCACTAATGCAAGAAATGCAATAGATCTGAGACATGGATATGTCAGAACTTACACAATTACAGCTTACTAAACAATCCAAAAGTCTAAACTTAGATATTGATGGTAGATAAGAGAATATCAAAACAAAAAGCTCCTAAAATGGAAGAAGAAACAGAAATAAAATTCAAAAAATAATAATGTACTTTTTTTTTGAGAAAGAAAGAAGGAATCTATTGTATAATAATAAAATAATAAATAAATAAAATGGCTAAATAAATTTAAGAAGTAGCATTTAAGACCATTCTATATATTTACATGCAGAATATATATAGTTTTATATTTAAAACCATTAAAATAAAAAATAATCTTTATAAAGCTTAAAAATACCATTTTTGATTACTAATCTAAAATAATATTTATATTAGATTTGTTTAAATATATATTTTAATTACTATTCTGTAATTTTGAAAAGCAAGTGAACTGATTATATTTTTTTTAGTTTAGGTTAACTTAAACATCTTTCATTAACATAAATTAAGGATTAGTATTAATTAAAATTAAAACATCTAAATAAGAATTTTATTACAAAATCTTTTGAATAAGAAGAAAGCAGTGCCTGACTCAAGATAACATGTTTTGCTCTTGGATGGGATTGCAGATTATGATAGTATTCAAACCAATTTGTCACCAGTGTAAAAGAGAAAGTAATCCATGAGTGTAATAGATATCCATATTGCGAGATCATGCATTGATTTAAAAATAAGGGGTTTGAAATTTCAATAAAACCCAAATATTAATTATTCTTAAGATATAACATTGATCTAAAAGTAAAGTGGTTAAACTATAATGTAAATATTGCAAACATAAAATGATAAATGAAAATCATAAGTTACGGTTGCATATAAATTAAGTTGATACAATCTTACTTTTTTGACCAAATGGAAAATATCAATAAAGAATTTTGATAAATAGCCATTACTTCTGAATCAAAAAAATTGCTTTTTCCTCATAGATAAAGATTGCCTATAAGAATAATGTAATGTAGTAGTTGAACTGTATAAAATTTGAATTGCCTATAGTAAGATGAACAGAAAATTGTATTAAGATTTCTTATACAATATATACAAAGATTTAAAAATAAGATTATATTTTTCAATTTTTAGGATAAATAATTGTTATAACTGTTAATTGTAATATACGTATAATTCACAATAAATTTTTTTATTTCGTATAGATATCATAAAATAAAAAAATTACTTTTTATTTATTATAATTTTGTACATATATATGCGCATTATATATATACATATAAACTGATATGTTTGCTGCTTGAATACACAAATTTATGTTATATTATTAATAAGCAAAAAACAATAAGTAAACATACGGCAGTGTGCAAGTTTATGACTAACTACACACATATATATAAGTTAGTGTATCTTTACATATATATAAATGGCAAATACTTAATAATTTTATACTTAAAAATTTATACTGTATATGACTTTATTATATTAAAATTTTTAGCACATTAATAAATAATAGCTATCGTAAAAAATAAAATACAATCATGCCAGCAGTCTGTGCATTTACTCATATATATAAATACATGAATGACATATGTTTATTCTTAATAATTGTAATTTGACAATGTTTATTTTTGATATATATGCAATGATTTGTCTTAATTTTTTTTTTTTTGGTTTTGTTAGAAAAAGCAATAGATCTTACATATATCCAATATTTTTTTTTTTTTCACAAGAAAAGTTAGAGAATCTGTTTTTATTTTCAGATTAGTAATGGCATGAAATACCATAGCTAAAACTTTTTATACATAACTTTAATGGTAATTTTGTAAGGAATAATAAATTTGTTATCAGAAGTTTAATTTTAAGATTTATCTATCAAAATTTGCAATTTATAAATAAATATAAAATTAATAACTTTAAAATTGTTTAAATTTAAAACAAATTTAAATTTTTATTTTATAATAATGATTACATTTTTCTCAGATTTATTGCATACTATGATATGTTATCTTTACAATATATATTATATTTCATAAAGTAGCTTGAAGATATTATGAAAATTGTAACTTAAAATAAATATTTAAAAAAATGCCACACAAAAAAATCCAATATGGCATCTAAGGATCAATCAGATTCTAATTATACATATGTATGAAAGCACAGATGAAAAAAAAGTTATTGTAAATTCATTAAGTACACATATTATCCATATATGAACCTGTTCTACAAAAGTACAGAAGTCTGAGAATGCTTACATAATGTGTACATATTCTTTTTTCCAATACTAAAAAAAATGCAAAAAACTACTGTTCCAAAAAAAAAAAAAAGCTTAAAAATAAACAAACATTGAATTAACAACAAATATTTAATGAAAAAAGTTTTCTAAAAGTTTAAGGAAGAAAGTGAATGTCAAGAGAGAAAAATAATAGAAAGTGTATTTACCTAGAATTTCCTTTTATTTAGGGCAAGAATCAGATTTTACCCTACAACCTTAAATTATTATTTTTTTATTAAATAAAAGATGAATAAACATATAAAAAATAAAAATTTTACTTTTCAGTACTTTTTTTTTTTTGCTTTTTAATGCATTTTTATGAATAAAAGCATTTCTTTAATTTTTTTTTATTATATTTTTAAATATCAGTATCACAAAAGAGTACCAAATACTATATAAAATTAAAAATTTAAATTTTTTGCTAAAATTGTTTGCAAACTCTAAAAAATGCACTGCTATAAGAAATACGTATGTATACAAAATTTCAATTAGATTGCCAATTGGAATATTGAGTAACAATATTTCATTAAACAGACAGACAAAAAAAAAAAAAAAGTAACTTAGACAAAGAATATAAAAAAGAATAATTTGATCTATATGCTAAAAACAAAATAAAATTAATGAATGCACTATCTAGTTTTTTGTATCATTTTTATGTAAAGGAATATAAATACAATATATACACTTTAAATATTTTAGTGCAAAATTTTTTTATACAATCTAACATCTCAGCTGTCCTGAAATCTTCTTCAAAGCTATGATATAATAATAAAAAAAATAAAATGAAGAAAATAATAACCTAAAATAAATCTAATAAAACCAAATAAAATAAAATAAACCATATGCAGATTGTATCTGCATATTCCTATATGTATGTATGTTCACAAATAACAATTTAATTGTATTATACTTCTTTTAATATCTTTTAATTATTATTGTTCATTATGTATTATGAAATAATAAAACTACTCCTATTAAATACAATATTTATGATTTTATCTTTATATATTTTTATGCATTATCAATCCACTTCTTACAACTGTTTTCTTTTATTTTTAACTAATACAAGATATTTGCTATATTGCTAATTCAATTTTCTATTATTTTCCCTCTTTTATTCTATAATTATAAATCATAAATATTGTAAATCCTTTCATTTTATCCATTAATGATTAGTTCACATTTTTAAAGCATCTAAAAAAATGTTTATTTTGAAAATTTTATTATTTTGTATTTTAGCTCCATCTACTGTATATTATTTAACCTATTATACTAATAGCAACTAAAAATGTTTCTTTTTTATTTTTTATATATGTTTAACATATTAAGTCTTATCGTTAATAATCTTCTTAGCATTAATTTTTTATTATTTAATAATCTTATTATTAATCTTTTATTATTTAACACCTTTTACAATCTTTTCTTTTATAAGATCATATTTCATGTTTTGTCATTTTACATTTTATGCCTTAATATTATCATAAATTTTTTTATTTCATATATTATTCTGAAATATATTCATATTTATTTTTCACATGCAAAATTTATTACATCTATACCCATATATATATATTGTAATCTTAAGTTCTGCATCCAGAACTTATTTTTGTGTATTATGATAGTATAATTAAAATATATATATAGTTTATTTTCTATTTAAATAATTCAGTATGTCTATTAAACATTATAAATAATTTATCAAGTTAAATTGCTAGTTATAAAGACTGTTATTATATTATATTTCTTTATGCAAGTTTAAACAAAATGAATACAATTATTTTAAAAATATAAGTTTAGCTAAGTCTGTAATTATAAGTACTTTAAAAACAATATATTTAATATTCTTATTAAAGTATAGCTTATTCTTATCTTAAAATGCAAATTGTACATTAAATAAAGCTTAGAACATGTTTATTAAATATTTAGCTTTAAAACAATTATTTTAAATAGTTTAATAATATTCTAATACCATTTATAAGGCTAGAAGTTAACTTTAAGTAATTTTAAAACAATTCTAATTATGCATATTTAATATTTTAAGTCTTTCATGTGTGGGATAAAAAGTTAAATGAAATTGATTACATTTCAATATCTTTATTTAAATAAATTAAGATGTAATACTGTTTAAATTATAATATTTTTCTGTTTAAAAATAAATAAAATCTTTAAATGGTTAAATAATTATTTTATTATTTGTAATATTTGATTATCATTAGATAATTATTTGCAAATGTATTATATAATCTTAAGTTTGTTTTGTCTAAAATTCCAAACAGTCTATTTAAAAAAAGGTTATTTTTAGAGTCTTTTATTTAACAGATGAGGTCAAATTAATCAAGTAGTTGATTAATGCCCAGTCTTTTATTTAATAGATGAGATCAAAATAATCAAGTAGTTGATTAATGCCCTTAGTTCCAATCATTGAATTCTTTGTACCAACTAACTTATTAATTACTTATTACTTTTGATAATTTCAAGCATGAATGGCTAAGTTAAACATCTGCTTAGGCCTTCTACCTTGGCTCACCATCTCATTACAATTTTTCCGACAGTATACATAAAAAAAAATTCATAAAGCAACTTGTTATTAATGGAAATGATAAACTGTCACATAGCTTTATCACACCAGGAATTTTCAGAGCTATATAAAATTACATTGCTATGAACTATTAATTAACTTTCAATCTATTGCTTATTCATACTTGAAGCTTATTTGAAATTAAGTCTTCTGATATTTTTGAAAACCAGAACTATGCTTATCTATTTGAATAAATTGCTAAGTTATATTCTACAGTTACTTATAAACTGTATATTTGCTTATTATGATTTACAAATATTGTCATTATGTTAGACCTTATTTATAATAAGGTTTGAACTTTGCTCACTTGCGGAATATTGTAATATAATAAAAGAAGTTGTAAAATAATAACACTGAAAATTTAAAATGCATTTACTTTAGTAAGGAAATAAATTATTTTATTATGTCTTCGTAACAAAAAATGATATCCATGAAAAAATAACATTGTGATAATTTTAGAATAGTCAAAATATACATTTTAACATCTAAAATTGAAAAATGGAAATATTTGTGTTTCCAGAACTTGTCTTATTTTTAATATGTCATGAAAGGGTTGACTTTCTGCATGTATGTTTTATCATTAGATAAAATATATGCATTGAAATATATTAACCTATTATTGGAATATTTGTACTTACTATGAAAATAAAAAATGACTATTCATGCTTAAATATATATTTCATCTATATATTTTATTTATTATGACAGATAAATGTCTTTTTATAAATGTCGTAATGCTTTTAAAAAATTCATTTTGCTTTGAACTTAAATAATATCAAAATCTCTACAAAATTTGTATTGCTTTTCATAAATATTCATGCTATATAAACCTCACTGGAATATATTTTGTTTACTATGAAAATATGAAAGAAATATTGTGCTTTCTACAATCTAATATTATTTTGTAAACTTCATATTACTTGAAATAATACTGTGCTCATTTGTTATTTATAAATTTTATATTGTACTTTCTATACATTTTTTATTGTTTTAAACTTTATACTGCTCTGAAGGAAATAATATTATAAACCTTGTATTACTTTAAATAATAGTGTGCAATTTTTTACCCAGAATGACTTTAATTTATGTCAATGTTTAACTCAATTGCTTCAGATTTTTGACTATTTATTTTAACTATGTGATATTTAAATATTCAAAATATTTTATTAAAATATTCTACACTTTCAAGGAATCATTATTCGAACTATAGTGCTGCAGAGAATAGCATTAGAAATGGTGATTTCAGGACTAAAAACTTTTCAAGTGATAAAAAGACTATAAAAATATAATATTTTAGATATAAGTTTATTTATACTTTTATTATGTTTATAATATTGTATGCTTATAATTTCTGTATAATTTATGCTATTTGATTATTGGAGTTTCTCAAGAGTATTTTTGCATTGTAATGTAAACAAAAGTAATATGTACATCCAGTATGGAATTATTTAAATTGCAGAATAAATGAATGTATGAATTATTGGAGCTGATGTATGTTTCTTATTTAAATGTTAAGCCATAATTCATATCCTTAATAATTATTTTATTATTATATCCATTGTTTTATCAGTTTTTCACATGTTTATTATTATTATTATTATATGAGATAGTCAGTTTTTCAAAGCAATTTTCATATATTGTCTTAGTTATGCTGCTATATTTTTTGGCAAATTTTTGTGATGATTAATTCTTATTCAGTTTAGTAAGAATAGTGACATGGTCTTAATTCTTTATTTGCATTTATAGAAAAACGTGTATTTTGAGATTATTCTATCCTTTTGCCTATGTATTTCTTGATGTTCTTTCTGATGAAAATGTTAAAGTCATGTGTCATACCAACCATGTCTTTATTATATTCTTGATATTATCAGAGTAGCTTAAGTATTTTGATACTATTTATATGTATCTTATGCATATTTGATGTCCTAAAAACCATGATAAAATATTTTATCTTTAAACTTACATAATTATATTATATTGACTTATAAAATTATGCATCCTCTCCAAATTATTGGCAAGATTTAATTGTCAATCCATTAAATATTTTTTATACTATGTCATATTGGGAAAGAAAGCTGAGAACATTATAATCATTGTATTATTTTAATCACATTAAAATTATAATTGCTTAGTTATTAAATTTTCTAGTATTAATGAACTTTTCATTCAATTATTAAATTTGGACTTTGTATCTGTATCATCATCTGCATTGTCAGAAAATCTCAACCACACACAAATATTATGTTGTTTTGAAATATAAGAGTTCAATCATATTTTTAAATGTAACTTTATTAGAGTTTATGTTGTTGATGATTAAGTAACATCGATGGTAAAAATTATTTTCTTTTATTTATTTTGAGCTGAATTATAAAAAATCCTTCAGTGTTATATATGAGTATGAACAAAATCCCTCTCCTACTTATATTATCATGAGAGCCATCCTAGATTACTCAATGTTAAATATTAGAAACTCATCATTATTAATTAAAATTATTTATTGTATATTATCTGAAGATTGAATAATATCATATTATTCTCTAGAATACATTTACTTAAAGGATTAAAATGCAAGATAAAAGAGTAAAATTAGATTTATTTACTGGAGAATCTTTAGTGAGAACCCTGAGATTAGAGAAATCAAATTTATATGTATTCAATGGTAACCTATGATTGGTACAACAATGCACTGTTGGATTTATTTAGAGCTAGCCATCCGTAACTTACAATTGGTTTGTGTTACGGGTGATCACGCTGTTTTTGTGGTTATAATATATTATATTTTTATCGATATATGTAATTTTATAATTTTACAACCAGAATTTTTATTTAATGTGGATTTTATCTTTTTTATTAATGTTACTTCATTTATTTTTCATACTGTAATGAATATTTTAGTAAACAGATTTTTTTTTAAAGTATTTATAAAATAAGTGCATATTTTAATTTGTATTTTTAAAATGAGAGTATATTTTTAAATAATTTATATAATAAAAATATAAACAATTTATATGTGAAATTTATTATTTCATAACATTGTTTTAATTTATATCCCAATAATGGCTGATGTCTGAATAATCATTAATTAGTGATTAGTCATTGTCATAAACTCTAGATATTAGTGATTAGTTATGATAATATCAAATCAATCATTGTCATAAACTCTAGAGACTCAAGGTCTCTGGACCTTGGATCAAACTTCTTATAAAATCCTGAACAATAAACTATTTGATTATTTATATAAAGGAATAGTGCTATACTTAGTCACTGATTACAATGTCTAATGCAGACAAGTGCAGCATCTGTATAAACAATATAACATAAGCGGGGGGGGGGGTAAAATGTAAATTGAACAAACTTCTTTTTCTACTCAAATTTTTCTAATATTTTTCTAATAATTTATCTGGGTGACAAATACACATTTAACATGTTTTTGTGTATATATTATGGTTGCAAATGATATCATTTCTGTTTCAAATATTGTTTAAGATAGTTTCATCTCAAGAGTATATAAGTTAGCACATATTAAAGTCACAAAATTTAAATTGATTTATATAATAGATCATTCTGCAATGATTCAAGAATGGTGACAATAATATATAAAACTAAAGTCTTATTGGTAAAAGATGTGAACATATATTTTGGATTCATTCTTATATGCAAATTTGTTAATAATATTAATATTGTAGTAATGTTTTGATTGAAATCCATAAATCACTTCCAGGTAATAGAAGTTATACATTAGAGAAATTAAGATTAATAGTATTGTACACAAACGAATCCAAAATAAGTATTTACAGAATATATATATAAACGATCTACATAAAATAATAAAATAAAGTAATTACATATTCGATATATCTTTTTTCTCATTGCGAATGCAGCTAAAGAGACCAGCACTTTTACAATTTTCCCAGTGTTGTTGTAAATCTTTTATAGCTTTATCGATCATAGACTTGTCAATTTTATACTTAAAAAAAGAAAAAAAAATTAAATTAGAATATACAAATTAAATAAATGCACATCCATATCACGTAATTAACTATTTACAAAATATTTATTTAAAATAAAAGTATTTGAACAAACTTTTTATTAAATCACAAATTTGAAATATATATTATTCTGCTAATAATAACTTATATCAATCTGAACAGCATTCGTTCTAAATTACTTCAAGAATCAATTCAAATAAAATCATATGAAAAATAGTAACATTGTAATACCTAATTTCCTAACAAAATATTGTCTGTACATATTATATTAATAAAATGATTCTATATGAGAATTGTGCAACATAACTTGCTAAAAATATCACGTAAATATTAGGAATCCTTTTTTAAAAAATGTAAGCTCAAAAAAAAAAAAAGATTAAATAGTTGAAGTATGTATAAGCAAAGTCTTGATTTTCAGCAATTATTTTTACTTTCAGAAAATAATGTTTTTCAACTAATAAATAATAAAGATACAACTAAAGTAATGTCAAAACATTTATTGCATCTATTTATGGTAACAATATATTACAACAGTAGAATTTGGTACCTGTTAAAATTAATGAGATTGCAATAAGTAGTTGCTGTCAATATCAGTCAATAATTTGTAGAAATGCTGCAGTTCCAATTAACCTAACACTTCCAGCTATTTTGGCTTGCCTTATGATGGACCCAATACTATTTGTCCCAGAAGTAATATATTCTAAACTTGAGCATACTGGCTGCTTTCTGAAAATAGTGGGCATTGTGCACTATAGTCAAGAATAATTCCAGACCAGTACTCAATAACATTTCTCTCTCTCAAATTGACCTCAGTTTTGTGACCAATTCCCTTATCTTACTGTGAATAATTGGATTTACAGATTTAGCTGATTGATTGATCTGTTTGTGCCATTGGTTATTTATTTATATTATTACTATTTCATTGTTCAGCTGCATTGTATTCTGAATCCAATCTTAAAAACTCTTCAGTTTGAAAAAGATCATTATTAAGATGTAAACCCAACATGAGTCCACAATACCTCCTTACCTAGTTGAAGTTAGTTTGAAGTACATAATCTTTGAGATAAGCTTGTGAATATCTAGTTTCTTGTCTGGTTTCACTATCATTTGGTCTGATTTCAGTAGGTTGGACAATTGATGATCTTCTTTGTTCATCAACATCTAATTTGATAGGCTCCTCCTTTGCTATATGGTCAGTTGTATTGTGTTCTAAGTCCAATCTAAAGAATTCTACATATTGACAACAGAATGTTTTATTTTTTTAAGATTGATTTTAGATTTTTAAAAAAAGTATAAAGTGAAGATATTATAAATTGTAAAACATTTTTTTCCTTTGCAGCAACTTTTCAACAGTAAGACGTGATCTCAACATTCTAAAGTAATATCACTGGCCGAAAAAAAATCAATTAAATATACTATACAAATTAAAATGTATCTCTTTATCAAAATATTTAACAGCACTGAACTAAAAAATAAACTGTATATATATATATTCCAAAAATGTATTTAAAGACATATTTGTGGCCAATTTTAATTATTTCAAATGAGAGGATATTCTTAATAAACTAATAATAAAAGTTTAACTACAGCTATAAAAATGAAAAATAAAATTATACATTAATTTTTAAGAATTGGAAAAAGTATATATTATTCACACAAAAAAATTAAAAAAAAAAGATTAATATAATTGAAGTTATAATGAATTATAAAAATAAAAAAACAACTTAAAATTCAATAAATACAAAGCAAATATAAATTATCATCTAAACAAGAAGTCATAATCAAAAAATAAAAATTATGAAATATTTTACCTTAATTTTTTTACAGAAGTCTATAATTTTTTTAATTGCTATATCTAAAGTATCCAGAATTTTCTTATTGCAATTCTGTAATGCTTCAATTTTGTGAATTTCATCAAGCGCCTGAGTTAAAGCTGCAGACATGGCTGCATGTTTAGGCTAAAAAAAAATAAAAACACAATTTTATTTGTTTACTAGTTCAGTTAAAAAAAAAAAGTTCTACAATAATCTCTTAATTCCTGTAATTAAAAATAAGAATTTTCATTTCTCTCTCAAAATCATAATTAATATCATCATCATCAACCATTATCAATCCACTGCAGGATGAAGGTCTCTCCAAGTTTAATCCATCTTCTCCGATCTTTAGCTTCTCTTCTCCACAACACCCCTGCACATTTTCTTATTTCATCCATCCATCTCACATGTGGTCTCTTTCTGGGTCTTTTACAATCTCTTGGAATCCAGTTTAAAATTTCAATTGTCCATCTATTATCATCTCTTCTAGCAATATGTCCAGCCCAACTCCATTTCAATCTTTTAATTTTTTCAATAAGGTCAGTAACACCTGTTTGTTGTCTTACCCATACATTGCGTTTTCGATCTCTTCTTGTTACTCCCAACATACATCTCTCCATACTCCTTTGAGTGGTCTGAAGTCTCTGTATTGCTCTTCTATTAAGTGTCCAAGTCTCAGATCCATAAGAACTGGTAAAACACAATTGTTAAAAACCATCCTTTTCAAACACATAGGCATAATTCCTTTTAGTATCAAGTTATTTCTACCAAAAGCACTCCAACCAAGTTTAATTCTATGATTAACTTCCTCCATTATGTTTCCATCTGTATTAATAATCTGACCAAGGTATTTGTAACTGTTAACTTCTTCTAATTCTTCATAATCAATCTTTATTTTCATATTCTGAGCAAATCGATTAAACATTACTTTAGTCTTTTTAACATTTATCTTTAGTTCTACTTTTCTACTTTCATCTGCTAACTCCTGCAACATTTCCTGCAGCTCTGAAGCATTATTTGCAAAAACAACTACATCATCTGCGAAATCTAAATGACTTAAATACTCTCCATTTACTGTCATTCCTTTAGTTTCCCATTTTAATCCACAAAATACTTCTTGCAGCACTGCTGTAAAGAGTTTTGGAGATATGGAGTCACCTTGTCTTACACCTTTCTCAATGTTGATTTTTCCAGTATCATTATGTAATCTAATTGTTGCTGTTGCATTTGTATAAATATTCTTTAAAATATGATAATATCCTGGATCTATACCTTGATGATCCAATGCTTTAATCACTGAAGAAATATGTATAGAATTCGAATGCCTTTTCATAATCTACAAATCCAAAACATAATGACAACTCATATTCGTTTGTCCTTTCTATGACTTCTCTCAATACCTGGATATGATCTATTGTACTAAAACCACTTTTAAATCCAGCTTGCTCTCTTGGTTGGTGGAAATCCAAAGTTCTCTGTAGACGAGTTGTAATTATCTTGGTAAAAATTTTATATAAAACTGATAAAAGGCTGATAGGTCTATAATTTCTAATATCTTCTTTATCACCTTTTTTAAATATTAATATTATTACTGCATTCTTCCAATCTTCCGGTACATCTTTATCATTTAGACATTTGGTATATAACTTTGCTAAAATTATTTCTATTTCTTCACCTGCTTCTTTTAATATATCAATTATAATTCCATCATTTCCTGGAGCCTTTTCTTTCTTCATACATTTAATTGCATGTCTCACTTCTTCATTTAAAATTCTGGGCAATTCGGAAGATGTAATAGCTATAGGAGGTACTTGTTCTTTATTACTATATAATTCTTGATAAAAATCTTCTACCAATTTCATGTCATCTCTCTTTTTATTAATAATTCCATCTTTTTTTCTTATTGTAGATATAAATTTCCTACCAATACTAAAATATTGTTTAACATTTTTGAGACTTTTATTTTCTTCTACAGCTTTCCTTGCTATTTCACAGTTATACTTTCTTATATCATTTTCAACTCTTTTCCGTACCATTTTACAAAATTCGAGATATTCAATTCTTTTTAATACATCATTTTTGTATATCTTCATATTCCTTCTTTTCTTCATAAATTTTCTAGTCTCAGTAGAAATTTTATTAGTCAATTGCTGATTTTTTCTACCAGTTATATTTGTTGCAGTTTTTAAAAGTGTATCAGTTATTTTCATATTAATTTCATTCAAATCTAAATCATGTTCAAAATCTCCTAACACTTGAAACCTATTTGTAAGTTCTAATTTAAATTCATTAGAATGTTTCTGAAGATTAGGAATATCAACTGTAAATATTGTTTTTCTTAATAACTTTTGTCTATCTAGTTTTACATTAACACGTAACTTACACCTTACTAATCGATGATCACTTCCTGTGTTAATAAATATAATTATATACACAATTTTTCACTTCTTTTTCTTTTTAAATTATAGCTCCATGATAGTAAATATATAAAATCAACATTTCTCCTTTTTCTTTTTAAAACTTGTTTATTCAAACTATAATTTTATTTTTACTCCATACAACATTTCAACTACATTCTGTCGTCATTATCAAGTTTCCTTAAACAAAAAATAAAAAACATAAAAATAATAACACAAATAAATAAAATATTAATACATCACAAATATATATAATATTCAAATAAAACCACAATATTATTACATCTAAATATACAATTATTTACCTCCTTCCCTATATTTTACTATTTCTTTTAAAATACCTTTATAATTTAATATTCTTCTTATATAATTTTATTATCTATTCTCTAAATATTTAGCCATTAACATTCCTTTTAATACCCTTTTTATTCCTATATTATCTTATTTTTTTTATCTTTATTTATTAACATTCTACTTAATACTGGTTTATACTGATCAATATATGCTTCCTCTTTTTTAATTCTCTCTTTAAATTTTTTAACACATTCCAATGGCCTTATATCAAAATGTTCATGTTTAAATTTCTTTTTATGAATATATATATATAGCAGATTTTTTATCATATAAATGCTGCCTTAATCTAGTCTTTAATTTATTCTTACTTGTTCCAATATAAGTCATATTTACATTACTTTTATAACAATCCATACATTTAATTATATATACCGAATTCATACATTCTAAAATATCAATCTTATCATAATCATTTATTAAGTTATCCAAACATTATTTCCTTTTATAAACCAGGCAAATTAATGTATTATATCTTCTATTAAAATACCTAAAAAATTTCTTAATTTTAAAAAATAAATACTTTGATACACTAAATCTTATATAAATTATTTTCTTATTTTCCCCATTTTTATTCAATTCAATTTTTCTTTTTATATTTTCAATATTATAATTAGACATCAATCTTTTTACAATATATTCAGGATAATCATTTTTAATACATTCCTCCCTAATATTATTTATTTCATTTTTAAAAAACATTTCATTTGAACACACTTTAATAATAAGATTATTGTTAGGGCTATTAAAGTGTATTCAAATGAAATGTTTTTTAAAAATGAAATAAATAATATTAGGGAGGAATGTATTAAAAATGATTATCCTGAATATATTGTAAAAAGATTGATATCTAATTATAATATTGAAAATATAAAAAGAAAATTTGAATTGCATAAAAATGGGGAAAATAAGAAAATAATTTATATAGGATTTAGTGTATCAAAGTATTTATTTTTTAAAATTAAGAAATTTTTTAGATATTTTAATAGAAGATATAATACATTAATTTGCCCAGTTTATAAAAGGAAACAATGTTTGAGTGCCTTAATAAATGATTATGATAAGATTGATATTTTAGAATGTATGAATTCGGTATATAATTAAATGTATGGATTGTTATAAAAGTAATGTAAATATGACCTATATTGGAACAAGTAAGAATAAATTAAAGACTAGATTAAGGCAGCATTTATATGATAAAAAATCTGCTATATATATCCATAAAAAGAAATTTAAACATGAAAATTTTGATATAAGGCCATTGGAATGTGTTAAAAAATTTAAAGAGAGAATAAAAAAAGAGTAAGCATATATTGATCAGTATAAACCAGTATTAAATAGAATGTTAATAAATAAAGATAAAAAAATAAGATAATATAGGAATAAAAAGGGTATTAAAAGGAATATTAATGGGTAAAGATTTAGAGAATAGATAATAAAATTATATAAGAAGAGTATTAAATTATAAAGGTATTTTAAAAGAAATAGTTAAATATAGGGAAGGAGATAAATAATTATATTTTTAGATGTAATAATATTCTGGTTTTATTTGAATATTATATATATTTGTGATGTATTAATGTTTTATTTATTTGTGTTATTATTTTTGTGTTTTTTATTTTTTATTTAAGGAAACTTGATAATGACTACAAAATGTAGTCGAAACGTTGTATGGAGTAAAAATAAAATTATAGTTTGAATAAACAACTTTAAAAAGAAAAAGGAGGAATGTTAATTTTATATATTTAATATAAATATTATTACAAATGACCTCAAGATAATTAATTAATTATATTACAGCTACAACTGGCTCAGATGGACTCTAGAGCTAAATAATCTTGGAGTATTTCTCAGATGAGTAAACAAAAAGATGTCAGTTTGATCAATTTAATAGGTTAGTTCTGCTTACCATCAGTCACTTGAATGCTTAAATGTCACAACTTTCTGAGCAACTAATTATATAATTATTTTATTTATTTATTTAATTATTTGTATAATAATTTTACATATTAGAGGCAATAATATTTTCCATTTCTTTTTAGATAAAACCTGCACTTTGCACAATTAGTTTTGAAAACATTATCAACTTATGTTCATAATGTTCTTTTGAATAAATCCACAATAAACTTAATAAATTTACTACCCTTGAATTTGGTGACTAAATGAATTTTGTCTTCCCAATTCTGATATGCCAACAGCAAATTTAGTGTTACAAGTAAATATTTTAACTAAGATAATTATTTTGCAGTGTAAGATATTGATGAAAATACAAATGTAACTACTGCATTCATATAAAAAATGTTAGTTTTAGATTTGTATAGTTTACTAAATATACAGAGTTGTGATTTCAGATTTATATAAGGCAAAACAATAAACTATACCATGATTATCAAACCATCTGAAATTAGAGGCTGTGTCCATCCCAATTCTAATTCTCCTAAATCTCACAAGTTTGCAGGTTTGAACGCCTTCCTGTTTAGAAATTTATACTTATGTAAATTTGACATTTATATTAAAGATTTAATAGTTTTAACAAGGCTGTAAACCTTAGAGGTCCCTAGTGACGATTTTTTCAGACGCTCATTGCTAAGGTTTACAGCCTTGTTAAAACTATTACTGAAATAATAGTGAGCGTTTAATAAAATTTATAATTACAACATTAAAGATTTAGTAAAAGCAGGCTTCAAATATAATACCATTACTAACAAGATCAAACAATTTTATAGAAAAACAGCAAATAATATGAAAAGGAATGAACTACCCCACATTACTCTTCCTTATATCGCTAAAGTTTCCAATTGACTAATTAACCCTTTAACCGCTAATTATATTATTGGTTGTATGAGGTAAAAATCAAATCTTTTAATTAGCCAACTCACAAACTGAAGACAAAGCCTATTGTTAAAACATATTCGCCTATAATATTAAATTCAACTCAGATACGTTTATAAAAAGTATATTACTAATTTTTCAGGTTATGAAAGAGAACAAAAGTTCTTTCAAAAATAAATTGCTATTTATTTATTATAAAATATATTCAATTTCGGCAAATATAAAGCAAATGTCTAAACAAAAAAGTGCTGACGCAAACGCTTTTTTTCAATTTTATGTTCTGGAAAAGTAAAGATTTCTTTTTGCTAAATCTTAAATATTTTTACTAAAATCTTCAATATTTTTCGAAAATAATTTTGTTTTTTTAGTATATTTTTTAAAAAACTATTTTAATTTCTCATTTTATATTTTTTTAATACTTAAATTACATTCGAAATGAAAATCTCAGCGTTTTTCTTTATTTTCTTTGATCAGGCGGTTTCTTTGTTCTTTCCAGCCAATCAGAATGTCTTTTTCGGCTGAGAGCCAGCTGACAGCCAATCACCGACAAGGTTCTTCTTTGTTTAGTTTTAAATACGGTTTTTTTGATTTTTTACTTTAAAATAATTCGGAAGAGGGCACCATCTTACAGAACTTTTAAAAACCTAATCAATAACTGTCAAACGAATATTCTACCATTAAAACTAGCAGAATTAGAGTGACATCAGATGTCGACGAGATGCCTCGTAAGAGGCGGTTGAAGAATTAAAACGTTATCAGAAAAATTCACAATAGATCTCCATACACCGGCCAATACTAACAGACTTATTAGCAATTCAAAAGATAAAATTGATCTCTCTCAAACTTCTAGGTCATTTATAGTATGACGTGCCCTCAGCCTGGATGCCAGGCCACATCCTATGGGGAAATGAAGACAACAATTGACAACAGAGCCGCTCAACACAGATACGCATTTAAAAGGGCACAAAAAAACAATGATAACATGTCTACATTTCTAGAATATTTAAAAAAGATTGGCCATGACTTCATTCCCTCCAACCCCAGGATTGTATGTATAGAGACAAATGACTGTAAAAGAAAAATAAGAGGCATATTTTATCAACGGCAATAACAATGCAATAAACAGACATGACCCCTTCTTTGATATCTCTAAAAGATGGACAACCTGACTCATTTGCATTTAATTTGCATAGCTTATGTCTAAGACAATCTATTTCGCAGTTTCCAATATGGCTATGATTATAAGGCAGAGAATCTCAAAGGCACTAAGCCATAACTGAATTATTAATTATTTTCATTTTATAACTTCTGCAAACTGTGTATTGTATGCGCTTTGTAAATTAATTTGATAGGGTAATTTTTTTATTTCAATATTTGAGATGTTAAATTGTTTCAGGCTAATAATGTAAATTCTTAAGTAATTAATAAAAAATCTATTCAAGTTACTGATTTTGTTATTTTTATAATCTTTGTTCCAGTAAATAAAATTTTCTTTTTGAGTAAAAATTAAATAGTTAAAAAATGCTAGGAAATTTAATGATTAAA
This sequence comes from Epiperipatus broadwayi, assembly GCA_028023455.1. NCBI lineage: Eukaryota > Metazoa > Onychophora > Udeonychophora > Euonychophora > Peripatidae > Epiperipatus > Epiperipatus broadwayi. The sequence goes on along the minus strand of JAQFVV010000008.1, from coordinate 18,628,281 downwards.
TTACACACCTAATGTTCTGACTATATAACATAACGATAAATAAATACATATCTTAAGTTTTGTGCTTGAAGACAGATTATTTAGGAGATAGAGTACTGTAACAAAGTTATAAAACTTTATTGTCATTGTATGGTAGTTAACTTATTGCTTAATGTGTATCTGTTAATGTATAATTGTTAATTTTTTTGTTTTTCTCTTTTTCATTTATCATTTAGTTTTTAATATATATATATAAACTTTTATAATTAATAAAATTATGATTTTAATAAAACTATTCTGTTGACATATAGTATGTAAGTTTTATTGATAAACTTTGATTAAAATAAAATATGTATTGTTTATTGAACTGCAAATGTGCAGTACTCTTCAAAATGCGCATATATATATATAATACAGATGCTTTTTTTATATGCATAGTATGTCTATATAAATTAAAATTATAGTATAAATAAAATTTTAAAATAATAATTACTAATAATAAATTGAATGAAGTTCATTCACATATATTTTACTGAGTAGTCAAAATAAAAGTCATAGATCAATTCATAGATCACATGACCCTATCTCTTAAGCTTGTAAGTTATAAACAGTGAGGATTGCCAATTCCTCTACAAGCTTTATGATAAATGCTTAGCCAGAGCCAGCACTTAAAATGACAGAGATATTTTAAGTGCTGGCTCTGGCTAAGCATTTATCATAAAGCTTGTAGAGGAATTGGCAATCCTCACTGTTTATTTTACTGAGTATTTTATTTTTTAAATAAGAATATAGTGAAATGTCTAACTTTTATCATTATTAAATTTACTCTGGGCAATATTCTTTTTTGCAACAACTGCTTTCTCTTATAGAAACATAATAGTGATTCTGCTATCAAGAAATTAGAATCCATTTGTTCAACTGTTAGTATATTCTAAAACTTTGTAAACTTTTAGCATTAAGCCTAGAAAACATTTTATTATGCAAAATATTGTATTTCAAATTTGAAAGAATAATAAACAAAGAATAAATGTATGTGCTTTCAACATAAATAAAAAATAGTATTAATAAATATGATTGTGTATGGCATTTTGAGGCATGTTGTTAAATACATTTACAATTTTTTTTTTAATGTGATTGTGTACAATGCTCAGAGATGGAAAGTTGTGGCTCGTACATCATAAAATGTATTAGATTTATGAATTGTAATGTTCTTTATGCTTGTTTATTTACATTTTGTTTGTTTGTTACATTTTTTATTGGATAGCATACAAATGAAGTAGTGTATTTTGATACAGCAGTTTTTGACTTCACTGTAATAATAAAAATTCTTACAATTTAGATAAATTTCTTTTAGTTTTTATTTTAATTCAAACAACCAATTTTTCTCCCAATCTTTTTTTCATTCTGCTATTCAATCTTTAAAAAAAGATACCTTTTTTAATTATCCAAAACTTTCTCCTTTTTTTCAATTAAAAATTTTGCATTCTAAAAATCTTAATATCTTCAGAGATCTATTGAAACAAAAAATCTGCTCAAACAATTTTTTTTTTAAATTTATAAAATCAAAACAAATAAATTACTATTTATAAATTAAAGATTAGATAAGATTATTTAGTTAAAAAAAATGTAATGCAATTATTTTTTTAATTATCATTAATTCCAATTTTTAAATATATGTAATTACTCTTATATTAGAATTATATATATTCATATATGCAAATATAAGGAATTTGAGCACAGATATTCAAATTCCCTTTAGCTATCCACTCCATCTCATACAACCAACACACATGACTACACACAAGTGAAAAAGATAAATGATCAATATTACATATTTTGTGCTGAACTAGCACTCATCAATTGGTCCAGATCATCTCTCACACACATATATAATGAGTGCTCAGTTTATATTAAGATAGAAAATCTTTAAACTTTAATCGACAGGCTTCAATCTACTCCATCTTCCAACTCTTCAGCCATCCATATCATTAAAAATTTGATGATGAAATGCCTAATCCCTTGTTAATGCCAAAATTATTGTCATGCCAATGTTGACCTTAAGTCATTTTGACTCATCATGTATAGGTCCTTATCCATTTAAATACACAGAAGAAGGATGAATAGAATGCAGGCTGAATCTGAAATAATTGATTGAATACAAGTATAATTTATATACTTGGAATTTTAAATGTAAATTATAATGGATTTAAACAGAGACTTTTAAGCTCCCTTTAGCTATCTGCTTCATCACACACACATGTGAAAAGAATAAATGATCTCCAAAATATGTATTTCATGATGAATCAGCACTCGTCTATTAGTCCAGATCATCATTTCCCACACACATATATAATCAGTGCTCAGTTTATATTAAGATAGCACTTTATTTAAGGTTAACATGGGCATGACAATAATATTGGCATTAACAAGGAATTTGGGCATTTCGTCATCAGATTTTCAATGGTATGGATGGCTAAAGATTTAAAGTAAATTGAAGGCTGTCCATTAAAGTTTAAAGATTTGCTATCTTAATATAAACTGAGCAGTGATTATAAATATATGCATGGGAGATGATGATCTGGACCAAATGATGAGTGCTTGTTCAGCATGAAATGCATATATTGGAAATAATTTATCTTTTTCACATGTATGTGAACATGTATAACGATTGTATAACATAGAGCAGATAGCTAAAGAGAGCTTAGAAGTCTGTGTTTAAATCTCTTACAATTTATATCTAAAACTCCAAGTATATAAATTATACTTATATTTAATCAATTATTGTATATGAAAATAATAAGTGTGAAACATTTTAAATTATATCTGTATTGTAATTAAAGTGAATAATTATATAGTATTTTAAGCATGCAATATTTCAATAAGTAATTATAAAATTGTTTTTATTTATAATTTTTAATATAGACTTGTTTCCATTATTTTCCAACATATAAAGGCAAAATTACTAAATTCTAAAATTACAAAGAACTGGTGAACAAATTTATTATTCCATTATTTTTATAAATCTATCATTTATTTTTTCTATCATTTAAAAAACAATGGATTGAGAGTTCTCTATATTTATTTATTGCTATATCTGTACAAAATCTTCATACACTAGTAATCAAAACAATGAACATTTTATTAATTGCTGCAACCATTGATTTTAATAGCAAACATTTGTCAATCATAGTAATCACAGTGATAATTATATGCCTATTATTTTTATTTCCAAATAAGGTGACTTGCATTTTAAACAATGAGTTTAAAATGTGGGTCAACTTATTCAGTCATTATTTTTTTCTCTTCCATTTAGCAATTAAATTGAATATTTTCTAAAAATCAACTACAGTGTAATTTACTTTGAAGTTAATCTTAGTTTTTCTTCAATGCAGATGGCTTATTCAATAATTTGGCCTTCCTCCATTTAGCAATTAGATTTAATCTTTTTCAAAAATAACATATTACATGTTTTTAAAAAGTTAGGATTAAAATTATTCCTTAATAACTGTTTTTTTTTCTCTCTCTCTCTATTTAGCAACTAGATTTAATCTTTTTAAAAGATAAATTACAGCTAATTTGCTATATTTAGAGCAAACAGTAAAAATCATGCATTAAGTAGAATCATTGGACTAATATAGAAAAAATAAAATATAGTGTACATAGCAATTAAATTCATTAATTTAGAAGTATTTATTAAATTATGCTTCCCCTACCCCCTTTAATTTCATTTTTGAATAAGTGCATATATTAATTTATTTAGGGTTTATTTTTATATGGATGTATTCAAGGTAATGGCAATTTTTCATTTAATTAAATTATATCTCATGCTAACTTAATGAACTCTGGAAGTCATAAAAATTAAAAATCACTATAACAAATTTGCCTAGAAGAGAGAAACTGCTATAAAGGTACAACCTTGAGAAGAATTATCTGGAGGCATAGAGTTTATTTCAGTGGGTGTTATGAATAAATAGTCTAATGAATTTTATAAGAAAATCTATAATAACCAAGGAATTATTTATTAGGCAGCTGAATTGAAAAATTATGTTGGGGAATCTTTTAATAGTTTTGATAAAACTAAATATAAATATATAATTGATGCAATTATGATATCCCAGATAGTATACATAGTGCAAGGTTTTAGCTATATCTTATGTTATTTTAAAAAATTATGAAGTATTACAAAAATGTCTGTCTATATAACTTTAATTGACAATTCCAGTATTTAATTGTTTTACACAACTTTTTGATAGAGTAGAACATATTAACACAAACATCAGCTCTATTAAACATGATTTTAACTGATTTTCTTTATCAGATTTTTTTAAAAAGAGTAAACAGCTTGTTTTATAAAAATCCACACTAGCAAAATGAAAGAATAAAATGACTTGGGAGCAACTTCTTGAGGAATGTGACTGTATAATTTAGATAATCTTTGCAAAAATTTTAGAAGTGCTATCTTTAATTGATATTATATTAGCATTGAGCTTAAAAAATATTTTTCTTTGTTTGTGCAAAAAATCCTACATATTTAAGTTTCAATCATCACACTATTGAATAAATGAACATATAAAACATCAACAAAAGCTGCTGGTTCACAAATAGTATGCCACAATGCAAAAATACATATACATATGTATTTTTTTACTCTAATTTCTGCCCTACATGTAATATAAAAATTGTATTTCCTTTCTATTTACAAAATTGATATTTAATTTAACTAATATTTTTCTATATTTATTTTTACATTTATATGTAGTACTGAATACCAAAAATACATTGCATTAGTAATGTGAATAATACTGTAATGAATAACACTGAGTATTTTTGAAATCAAATTAAATAATTTTTGCAAATAAATATAATCTGTTAAGTTCATTGGTGTGCCACTAACATATTAATAATCCAAAGAATTGCCACAAAAAAAATTGAGAATCACAAGTATATACAATATTGTTGCTCAAATAATGCAATTTTCTTACACTGCTACAAAATAAATAATTTTGAGTTTTCACTTATATCTCATCTTTCTTAATGCAATTAAAATTTCAGCACTTCTAGTGCAGAATTAGTTAATATAAGCATTTTGTGCAGGTGGAGATAAAGATTTGTTTTAATTTTTTTTTTTCAAAATATTCAACTACCTATGGAAAATCTGTTAACAAATTGCCTTATAAAGAATTAATGAAGTTGTATATATATGCAAAATAAATGATTGGAGATTTGATCTAATTAGTCTATCAAATATTTTAAAACCTTCTGATTCAATAAATATAGCAAACTTAATTGTAAATGACATGCAAATTTTCATAAATTCAAAGGCTTTATTAAATCTATATTTTGATGATATTTAATAACATTAGTAATTTTCTAAACTTTTGGACTTTCCTTCTTTTCTAATATATATATATAAACATTAAAAGCATAAAGCTCAACTAGTCAAAAAATAATCAAAATTACCCCAAATTCAAAATTCAACCAGACTTGCCAAGAAAGTAAAATCTAAAACACAACCAATGGTTTCACTGCTACAAGCAGACTTCTCAAGTGTAAAGAACTACAAAACAACAGCATATTTATATTAAATATTAACCACAATTAGCAGAATTAAAGAATCTTTATTATTAAAAATTTATGATTCTGAAGCAATTAACTTATTTAAAAGTTCTTTTAATATTAAGGGTGGATGGGAAGTAAATAGAATTGTGGGTAATGTTTAATATAAATATGCTGTTGTTTTGTAGTTCTTTACACTTGAGAAGTCTGATTGTAGTGATGAAACCATTGGTTGTGTTTTAGATTTTACTTTCTTGGCTAGTCTGGTTGAGTTTGGATTTGGGGTAATTTTAATATATATATATTCATCTCTCTAAAATAGAAACACACTAATCAAAAGAAAGTAATTAAAAAACAGGATCTCTTGTCATCCAACTAAATAGACATTGGATTGTGTGAAGATTGTCAGGATTTATATATAGCAAATGGCAGTGAAAGATCCATTAATTTACAACATTGATACACTAACTGCTTTGATGCAAATACTTGTTAAATGATCAATGACTAACTATTTGCTCATCAATCAGTTTGGTTATTTCTTTATTTTGTCAAAGGTCATTTGGAAGATGACAATTTTCCTAAAACATACCTATTTGTAATTTTTATTTTATCAACTGTTTTATCTTGTCAAACATTACCTGCAATGTTATCATCAATTTAAAATTGAAATTTCTGTAATTATCTCTCACATTAACTTTGTTTTTCTCAAATTTTTCCTAATGCGATATGCTTGCTTTAATAATTTTTATTTATTTGTGCATTTGTGAGAACGTATTTTTATCTGTAAATAAATATTATTAAAAATGTATAAATAAAAATATAAACATATAAACAAATGTATATGCATGAATATATAAATATATACACATTTATACTTATATTAATGATTCTATTACCTGACATAAGATAATTAATAAAACTCCATCCATAATATGAATACTGTGCAAAGAATGTGCAATAAGACCAGAACTTGTTTGTAAAAACACAATTTGATGATAATATTCTTGTGAGGATATCATAGCATCTTTCAGTCTTCCAATATTATCATTAACTTCTGACTATAATTACATATATATAGCCCAATTAATAATTAGAAATAATTAAATGGTTTCAAAGATTTGAGAATATAAAAAGTTTGATACTTGTAAATTAAAATTGTATCAGGATGCTGTCTGTGCCATATGATAGTTTACATACATATACATGATTATGGGATGTAATAATGATGCCATTCATAATGCATAATTTATAACAGAAAGTGCAATGTGCTATATTAATATTTGGGTTAATTTAAAATATTTGATCAAATTAAAACATGCATTAAATATCTTAACTTTAAAGTTACCAACAATAACCAAACATCAAGCCTCTCTAAAATTTATAATTTTTCTATAAACAATGTCTTTTTAAGAAAGTGGTTACATTTTCAAATACATCATCTTATCCTAAAAATGTATGATAAATGTATAATTTACTAAAATAGGTTTTTATTCATACTTTGATGCTAGCAATTATCATGATACTAGACACCATTTTCATAGTGAAGGATTAATAAATTGTTTTTCTCTTCACCAATAAAAATTGTAATTATAAATATGTGATTTTTTTCGCATGCATTAGTGAAACCTCGCTTTCGAGATTTAGTATTTAAATCTCATACTCATAGCTTTACAAAACCGTTGTGATTTATTGTACACATATGCAAATGAGCTTGAATTTTTAATTAGTTAGTCCATTGTTTGGAGAGAGCAAAGTTATGCCCCTCTTCTATTAATGGCACTGAGATCATTTGCTATGTAAAAAGCTTCTTTGACTTTTCTTTTGGCATCACTCTTCTCTGTGAAAATTATTTGGGCAGAACTGGGTTCGAATATATGGCCTGTAGCTGCTTGGTGGTCCCAGAAGATTGATGTTCCTTCATTTTTATTTTTAACCCTGTTCTATGCATACCTGTGTTGGTAAATTCTTGTATTGATGTTAGCCCGAGTCTCACCATAGTAAGATGCCTGGCAGCCTAATTGAGGGCATGCTATTTTATAGACCACATGAGGGGCTTGATCTTCTATTTTATCTTTGGAATTATTTATTAGTCGGTTAGTGTTAAGAGGTGTTCTGTGAACTTGATTCTAATCTTTCTGCTTTTTTTAATAAGTCCTCTCTGTTATTTCAGATTCTGGCTAGCATATAGAATAAACATTGGGAATGATGAACACGTTTTAATTATCCTTAAGAAATGGAGGAAGAAACATAAATAGATGAAAATAAAAATAAAATGAAGTTACTTGATTCACAAGTTAATAATATACTATATACATCGAATATAAGACACTTTTTTTCCAAATTTTGGACCTCTAAAAGAGGAATGTGTCTTAAATTCGAAGCAAAAATTTTCAAGATCTTATTTCTGTGGATATTTGCTTTATGTTATACATGCACATGGTATTACAATCATTTCCTGTGTAGAATGGGTGTTAAATCTTTTTTAATCAATATTTTTTTGATTAATTTTGTAAACAGCTTTAAGTCTCTTTCAAACCATTACTTTTAACATTATTTTGCCAATTTTATTATTTTATCAAAAAAACTTTACCAAATAACCTTTAGAATAATTTCACAACTAACACATCAATATAACGAGATAAAAGTTTGCCTTCCAAGATGCTGATTGGTTGATTGTTATTCTCTCCACAAGAGAACACCTGTCAAAATTTTGACAGTTCTAATAGATTCCTTTTGATTTTTAAAGTGAAAAAAATGCTTTAGAATCTTTTAATGTTATTTTGCCAAGATTGACAATTGTAATGTTTTCATTTTGAATTTCGAAGTGAAAATGAATGTTTTAGAAACTTATTTTACACATTTTAAATTTTTGTCAGAAAATATTTGTAAAAATATAAATTATTTTAGAAGAATGATTCAGATTTTAAAAGAAAAATGTACTTTATATGAAAATAAATTGACAAAGAAATTGTAACATTTAGCTACAATTTAAATGGCCTAAAGATGATGTACCTGATGGAATAATGAAGATGAGAATTCAAGTTCTGAAGGTGAAGATGTAGAAAATGAAAGTACTGTATATCTGAAAAAGAATCACATAAATTTATTGTATTTATATTAGTTTCCTATTTAAATACATATATATGTCTTAAATTTGGGGGATAATTTTGTTTGCAATTTTCAGGCTTAAAATCCTGCTGTGTCTTAAATTCGGGGCACTTTATAGTTGAAGTAATATAGTATTTATTAATGTAAATAAAAAAATAAATATAATTACATATGATTATATATAAGTAAATAGAGGGATTTGAACTCAGGATTTTTCAGACTATTCATCTTCCACTCTATCTCAAACCAATACACATGACCATATACATGTGAAAAAGATCATGATTCCCAATACTGTATATGTATTTCATGCAGAACGAGCACTTGTCAGTTGGGCCAGATCATAATCTCCCACACACATATACAATCAGTACTCAGTTTATATTAAGATAGCAATTCCTCAAACTTTAATGGACAGGCTTCAATATTTTTATCCTTCCAATTGTTCAATCATTCATTTCATAAAAAAACTGACAATGGAACACTCAAAGCCCTTGTTGGAATTGATATTTTAGTCATATCCATGATTATATATAAATGTACATTATAAGGTGTGAATGGATACATTTGTTAGATACATAATGGTGCTTTAGTTAAATATTAATTTTATTCTTACTTCATTATTATCTATCAACACCTAAAGAATTACTATTCACAAAGTTACAAACTTGCCAATATATAACAAACATTTTGAATTCATCGCTTTACAACTTAAATATTAGCATTAAAAAAAATTACAGTTAAGAGAAAAATTATCAAATTCTCTCAACTTCACAAACAAAATCTCAATTTATTTATGCAAGGGGAAGAATACCTTCACCAAAAAAATCTCAAAATTAAATTTAAAAAAACTTATTATATCTATAAAAAAATAAATCCTTTATAAATTTACAAATTGACTACATTTCACACTTAAATCTTTTCAAATTAAAATAATTTTTTTTATTAATATTATTTATTGAGATTTTTTGTGCACATATAATTACTGAATAATTTGAATATATGTTGAATCTTGAAACTATTTTCTAGTGCTTTGGCAGATGAGCTTCTTTTAGCAAATTAGAAAGTCCACCATTAATATATAATAGAGTTTCCTTTCCTAGCACAATTCACTCTAAATCCACATGTGATTTATCCATGAATATCATTGCAGGTGTTCTAACTTGTTATTTTTCATTCTTTATTATAAATAGACACTAGGATACCAAAGCAGTTTAACTCTGGTCATAGATTACATATTTCTGTAAAGCAAAATTTAAGGCTCCACACTAAGTTTTGGTAAATTATCAGTTTCTTCTAGGCACTACATATCTTGAAAGTGATAGGCCAATGTACATCTACTAACCCTTAGTCAGTCATGAATTTAACATCATTATAATGAGACTAAATGCTTTGCAGTTTGCTACCTTATTTTTGTAGAATAAAGGGTAAGATTTTTACTATTATTACAGTTGGAGTCTATTTTTAGAATATTGCTAATTTTCTTATTAGTTGGTTGACTTCCTTATCTACAGAAAATATTATATGACTGTTTGCTTAAGCTCAAACTCAAATGATTAAAATAATTAAAAATTTTCATTGAAATATCTTTTTTGGCTTGTCTTTAATAATTTTTCAAGACCAGCACACACCTGTTAACAACAACAAAAAAGTTTCCCATAGCTTAAAAGATAATTTCTCATTTGTGCAGGGTATTTTCAAAAACTTTCGGATCTTTTTATCTTAAACCACTAAACATCACATGATCACTATCTCATATTAGCACATAATTGTTATTAAACAATTCAAAACAAAGCAAAACTCTCCATATAGTAGTGCCATCTTGTGCTAACAAGAGCAATCAATGGATGCCAGAAGGCTTGTGCATAAAATCCCTATCTAGTGCTTACTCATCCAATATCCCCAGACTAGTTTTTGGCTTGTGGCCTTCATCAATGAGGAACCTTGGATCTGAGAGCACTGCACCTAGATCTTAGGATCTAATGCAACCTTCCAGCACCCACCTTTTAACTCTATTTAACTACAAAACTATGAGAATGAAATTGAAAACACAATTAATATTTTCAATCCAAGCTCAATAGCTTATATAGTCATATGGGTCTGAACTCAATTCAGCACCCATACATTTTGGTGTCTTTGGCTCTTTAACAACCATAGCCACCACTATCCTATTAGGCAGGATTGGTGTTAAACCACTAAACATCACATGATCACTATCTCATACTAGCACATAATTGTTATTAAACAATTCAAAACAAAGCAAAACTCTCTATACAGTAGTGCCATCTTGTGCTAACAAGAGCAATCAATAGGATAGTGGTGGCTATGGTTGTTAAAGAGCCAAAGACACCAAAATATATGGGTGCTGAATTGAGTTCAGACCCATATGACTATATAAGCTATTGAGCTTGGAGTGAAAATATTAATTGTGTTTTCAATTTCATTCTCACAGTTTGGTAGTTAAATAGAGTTAAAAGGTGGGGCTGGAGGGTTGCATTAGATCCTAAGATCTAGGTGCAGTGCTCTCAGATCCAAGGCTCCTCATTGATGAAGGCCACAAGCCAGAAATTAGTCTGAGGATATTGGATGAGTAGGCACTAGATAGGGTTTTTATGCACAAGCCTTCTGGCATCCATTGATTGCTCTTGTTAGCACAAGATGGCACTACTATATGGAGAGTTTTGCTTTGTTTTGAATCTTTTTATCTTGTTCTCTAAATCCATTACTTTTAGTTTCCTCTGGGAATAGGTAATTTTAATTATATATATATATAATGTATATCTGGAGTATTTGGTTTAAATTAAGCATGACTAAATTAAATTTTCTACTGAATTTTCTATAATTAATATGGGACATAATTATTTTCATCAGTTAAAAGCCTTTAAACATATTTTTTGCTACTGAACAAACTTACCATTACAAGATTAGGCTGTGTGATTTCATGAAAACCAATCTCCTTATTTATTATAATAAAAGATGATTTTTTCTTCCTTATTGTCTTTGTAAATATGCACAAGCACATATTCTACAAAAATTATATAACTTGCAATGTCCAAACAAATAAAGAATAACATGACTAAACAAATTGATAATAAAATGGAAACATGTCCAAACAAATGGATAGTAATAAGGATAACATGTCTAAATAAATGTCTAACAAAATAAAAAACCTATACAAACAAATATAAAATAGCCAGAACTAAATGGACAACATGTCCAAAGAAATAAAAATTGTCCAAAATGGCCACAAAGATAATATGGAAAATATAAAAAAAAGATTAAAAGATGAGTTAAAGAATTAAACCAGAAAATTGAAGAAGTAATTCAAAGATAAAACAATATATATTATATTAAAAAAAAAAAAACTTAAACTACAGATCCAAGAAGCTATCAAAAATATCAAATATGAAAATCAGAAGATCATGAGCAAAGTGCAGAAGAAATTAAATGTATATAACTTGTACCTTTGAAGAAATGCAATGAGAAAAAGATACTGATGCAAAACTACTAATGTGAGGCTAAAATGAAAATGAATGGACAGAAATGTATAAGAATGTGAACTCAAGAAGAAATTGTGTATACTTTACTTTTTATGCATTTATCTCTATACAATCATCTTCCTTTTAGTTTCAAGTCTATATGTAATCAATACTCACCTTTAAAACATTTTTATAATAAGAACCTAAGGAGTTTGATCTTGATCAATTTTTGTAACAGAAAAACATCTACAGTAAATTAATAGTGGACTTTCCAATTAAAAAAAAACAAGCTAACCTGCAAAAGTGCTAGGAAACAGCTTTAAAATTCAATCTACAGAAGTAAAAAAGCAAGCTATCAAAATGGAAGAGAAAATATATATGGTCTAGGTTGAAAATAAAGATCACTTGTAAATTTATAAGGGATTTATTCTTTCATAGATATCAAATAGTTTTTTTTTTTCTTTGTGATTTTGGAGAGAATATTCCTTCCACATGTGGGAATAGATTAAGATTTTGTGCATTAAGATGAGAGAATTTAATGATTTTCCTCTTAGCTGTTGAAAGTTGAATGAATCTGAAATAATTGTCACACATTGTCAAGTTTGTAACTCAGTAAATAGTATAACTCATCGAATAACAATTTCATGAATATTGGTGGATAATAGAAGTTAAGTAAGAATAAAAGATATACCAAATAAAATTAGTCTTTAACTAAAGGACAAATATTCTGACAAAATTTATAAAGTTATACTACATAGTGTGTGTGTTTATATATATATAAAATCATTAAAACCAGTCATCACACACATATATATATATATAAGTATGGTGTAGTTGTAATTGAATCAATTTCTTTATTTTATTTGCATTAATAAACATGTTGCTCATTTATTAATCCAGCTTATTCTTATTTTATTCTCATTTTTATATATTTTTCCTCTATGATCAATTACCTAAGAACAGTTATTATATGTGGATCATCATTTTAAATGTCTATGATTTAGGCTACTAAATGCACAAATATTAGCATAAAGTCTTCAAGATATTTCCTCATGAAGAAGGTGGTGATCGGTGCCATAATTCTTACCAGCATTATGTATAAAATATAGTCACTGGTCTGAAAAATTCATTACGATTCTAAATAATGCAGACTATTCAGTTTGACCATCACCAGTATCTTAAAAGTTAGATATTTGATATATGTTTTATTAGATCCAATATTTTAAATTAAACCAAGCATTAATGTGGCATATTCTATCATATGCTATAATATTATTATATATGCCTCCAAGTCACAAGCTGGCATCCCATTACATCTGCAGTCTCAACATGGTTTGATAAATCATCAAGGAGTAATTTAACTTTATTATCAACTATCTATTACAAATATTGGTCAAGATCAAGCTCTTGAATCTTCTATAAAAATAGCCTAAATATAAAGATAAATTACATATAAACTTTGAAATTAAAGCGATGATAATTAAATAAGAAAAATAAATGCAATAAAAATATATATGAAATAAGATGTGAGAATGAAAAATGGGTAGTAATGAAGTAAGTTAACTAAAATAATAATTACAGCAGGGTTAGCTAACTAAAATAAAATTAGAATAGGCCAAACAATTATACTCTATTATGTTAAAAAAGCAATGGTCATATAAGAAGCAGAAATAAAGCTATATATTGGGAATGATATAGAATGCACCATCAAATGATAAAAAAAAGTAAGCAAAATAAAAATATTATAATAATATATATGATAACTAGAGATAAAGCAAAGAATTTAAGATAAAGAAATGAAAAGTGAGAAGGTATGATTGATAAAAGAGTTAGAAATCTCAGAACTAAGATAACATTCTAGAAACGTAAGTTAAAGAAAGAGCAGAAACTCCAATAACAATGGATAATCATCAATTTACTTTAAAAAAATTAAAAACCAGGCAAAATGACAAGAGAACCACAAACAAATAGACAATGAAATGGATAATATGTCCAAATAAATGGAAAATCAGTCCAAAGAAATGAAAGAATTAAAAGAGAAATGAGAAAAACAGCTAGAGCCAAATGGATAACATATTCAAGAAATTCAAAGATAGCCAGAGTAAAATAAGTTATCCAAAAAAATCAATGAAAATATAAGAAAAGAAGGGGAGGGGGTGTTCAAACTAAAAACCTAAAGAAGTAACTTAAAAAGTGAAACAAAATAAATAATAACAAGATAAAAAACTCTGAAACAGATTCAAGAAGATATCAAAAATATCAAAGACAAAGTCAGGAGGCTGTGAATAAAAGTGCAAAATAAAATAAATGAAATTACCCAGTTCTTCAAAAAATGAAAACTTTTTCAGGATACACTGAACAAGCTCCAGTTATATATTTAAATAATTTAGGTACTTTAAACTATGCCTGATGGATGAAAATGCTAAATTCACCGTAACTTGTAGTCAACTGCAGGGAGCATGGACATAGAGGTACTCATTATTTAATATGGTAATGCAATGTTCAAGAATTTAAAGCAAGACTTAAATTGTTATTAATGAAGAGTGCCAAGAGATTATTAAACACCATATATTTCAAGAGGAATATAGATCTAAAAAGACAAACACATTATTTTTTGAAAAATAAGCAGCCATACTCAAAGTGTTAATAGCTAACCCATTGTCAGAAAAGCACATAATAAAAATAGTGATACACAATTTTCCTAAACAAGTGAAGCAAATGCTTAGAGATGTTGATTAAAAAAACAATCAAGCAGATGGTGGAGTTACTAAATGCTTCTGACATAAAAAACAATCTTCTAAAATCAACACAAAATGCAGTTAAAACTCCTTAAATTTCCTCTTAAAAATAATAAGAGGCCTTAGTTGAATGTCTTATATGTGAATAAAAGAAAACCAATCTTACTATAATGGGCAAATAAAATAAAGGGGGAAAAGATCAATAGATAGTCCAGAATTAATATGAATAACAGATATGAAGGTGGGATCAATACTGACTGTGATATCTGAAAAAAAAAAACCCTAAGTCACTGTTATTATCATCATCTTGCAACATCCAGCATTAGCAAAGATATCAAAAGAAAAGGGATTGGATATCAAATGGAGAAAACAGATGAAGTAATAGCAGAGCTAATTTAGATAACCGATGCTATGTAGAGTAAAAACTTTTAATGGGATTCATAAATAGAAGCCAAAACTGAGTCAATATGAAGATGGTACCGGCTTTGATTAGCAAATGAATTTGTTTAGAAACTAACTATAGATTTGAACAAAGGAGATTAAGAAAATAATAAAAAACAGGATGAATTAAGAAAATGAAAAAAACATGATGAAGTAATGTTGGAGAAAGTGCAAGAGAGTGTGTGATGCATTTTCTGAGAACCCAAAAATTATTGAGGAAATAAATATTATATAGTGTTAAAGAGAAGTCTGAGGCATTTGTTCATCAAAGATTGTGGAATTGTTTATACAAGATAGTCACATTGCTCTTTAACAATATCTATCAAAAATCAGAAAAGAATGGAAAGTAGCAGTAGAAAATTCCTGAGCAGATTTCATCCAGCAAAGAATATATCTGGTATATTCAAAAAAAAATTTTGGTGACATCAGTCAAATCTTTCTGACATATTTTGAGTTTTCTAAATGTAAATGTCCCTAATTAGTGACCATAGGATGGCAAGATTAGTGTTGTAATAATAATTCATGATCCTGTGACACAAATAAACTGCTGAAGAAACAATGCTAGAAACATTGATGCAGTTATTCAAGTTTTCCCTGTTATGAGAGAGAGAGAGAGAATATTACTGATAAGAGGTTTTCTGAAGAGTTAAAGAAATCACTTGCCAAATATTAAAGAAACAGAATTGATATTCTTTATCTGAGTATACCAGCAAAAATCATGAGCTATGCTCAACCATTACCTCTTCCTCAAGAGCAAGATAAATATCATATGTGTAGAATGCAAACTCATCATAAGCAATAAAAAGCAATATGATTGTATCAACAAAAACATAAACTTGTAAAACTGTAAAAACTATAAAATTTATGTAATTTATGACAAAAGTATAAAAATAGAAATAATCCTAGTGGAAAAGAAGTCAAAAGGCAAATAGTGATACTGTGACTATATTTTGTTCTCCATTCTACATGAAGGGTATTGTGACAGTCATAGATCAAGTTACTACATTAATATAAACTTAAATGATAAAATTGATTTGTTTAAGACAAGAATGTGAAAATAAAAACAATATTAATGGAAAAGAAGCCAAAAGGTAAATAGTGATATTATGATTATATTTTGTTTCCTATTCTACATGAAGAATATTGTGACAATTATGAATCAAGTTATAATACTAATATAAACGTACATTATAAAATGTAGTTTATGCCAAGAAAATCCAAAAGGTAGTGATATTATGACTATATTTCATTCCCCATTCCATATAAAGAGTATTGTGATGATCATGGATCAAGTTACAACACTAATACAAACTTAAATTATAAAATTGATATACTTTAAGATAAGAGTGTAAAAACAGAAATAATCCTGGTAAAAAATAAACCAAAAGCTAAATAGTGGTAATACAATTTTATTTTGTTCCCCATTCCACATTAAAGAGTATTGTGACAATCATGAATCAAATTCCAACATTAATATAAACTTAAAATTAGAAATAAACAAACAGTTTATACTTTGTGGCTAGTTATGAATCAAAATATATAAAATGCGCTAACATGCACAAGCACACAAAGCTAAAAACAAATAAAGAAAATATTATTATTATTTTTTTATTTTAATATCTATTCCATTAAATGGCTAAGCGCTTTCAAAGGTCAAAGCCCTCATAATCATAGCTGCATTACAAACTATAATAAATTGACTCGGAGTGATGCAAATTTATGCAAATGAAATGATTACGCAAAAATATCCAAGAAATGGAATGCGTAATCATTTCATTTGCATAAATTTGCATCACTCCGAGTCAATTTATTATAGTTTGTAATGCCGCTATGATTATGAGGGCTTTGACCCTTGAAAGCGCTTAGCCATTTAATGGAATAGATATTAAAATAAAAAAAAAATAATAATATTTTCTTTATTTGTTTTTAGCTTTGTGTGCTTGTGCGTGTTAGCGCATTTTATATATTTTAAAATTAGAAATAAAAAATATAGAGATTTCAATTAGAAAAATAACAAATAAAAAATAAAGATTTCAATATTACGGCAACACAATACCAGGAGACTCCAGTTATATAGGTATTGGAACAAATATTCAGGCTTGAATAATTTCTATTGATCATTTGTGTAATTATTTAGAGCACTTTGCTTTATAAAAAAAAAAAAAAATTAAAAAGAGAGCAGTGTAAAAGACTTTTAGCATTATCCAGGGTTGGAAATTGAAATAATCTTCATATTTAGTATTTGAATAAGAACTAGTAGTCATATAATTTTTTATACAAAAGCTATACAGTTAAAATTCTATCTTTCATTACAGCAGATTGGCAATGTTAGTCTTCATGAATACATACAACCTTCTCTTATAGAGCTAAGTTTGGTCAGTTAAAAAATGTAATTATCAAAGATATATGTTTAAAAGCATTTAACTTTCAGTAAAACTAATAACTTGCAGACCAAATTAATTATAGAAAATACAATTTTGTCAAAGTTATAATATAAAAATAAATTACTTTGAATTATAAATTTTTAATTCATAAAAAATTAAAAATATTAAAAGCTATAATTTGCAAAAAAAAAATTATTATGGAAGCCACAAATAATAAATATTTAGAAAGTAATATTAAAAAGATCAAAGATGTTTTTGAAAAACATCCTGCATGGATAAAATAAGCAGATTACTTTCTGAGTTATGGAATATATGTTTTTTGATCAAGTGAGTGACAATATAGAAAGATTATAAAAAGCAATTCAAAGAGGATATCTTATCAGACATTATATACCAGATCACATTTCAAATTAGATTTAAAAAAAAAAAAAAGAATTCAGTATTTACTTTACTCAGTCAAGCCAGAATTTAAGCAATCAGTCATCTGGTATTTAGTGCAAACATCATAGTTGTCCAAGTAAAAAAAATATCAGCAATGTCTGTCAGCTGGTTTTAACAATAAACCCCGACTCAAAGCTAATAGATGAACATCAGCCAATTATTTTCCAGCAATGTACCAGTCAGGAGAAATAGAAAATCTGTCAAAGCATAGTACTAGGCTGTAACCTTTTGCTTATTGAATCAAAGGATTTGTTTTGATGTTATGGTGTATACCTATCAATCAAGATCAAAAAATACTAAAATACCAAGATATTCGTAAAATTTATCTACAAAAGTATCAACAAATAAAATACACATGTATCTAGAGAGAATCATGCTAAAAATTAAAATCCTTCTTTATATTATTATTGGACTTTCTTATTCAAAAAAAAAAAGCTCTACTGCCAATGCTTTAGAAAACTGCTTCAAAATGCAACATATATACAAATTGCCCAATAATCAAGTTTCAATAAAGAATATTGATAAAAAAATTAATTATTTCAATTTGAAAAGATCTAGGTTCAATGTATAGATAATTTGAAAATGTATAAGGAATTTATTCTATTATAGACACAATGTAATTTTTTTCTTGTTTTATTGTGAGATTTTTAATGAAAGTATTTCCACTTCTCAATATATCAGGATTTTATAAATGAAGAAGAGAGTTTAATGATTTTTCTCTTAGTGCTAACAATTTTTTTCCATATATTAATATTTAAGTTGTAAGATGAAAATATCCAAATTGACACATTTGTATTTTAATTAAAAGTAATCCCATAAATATTAGAGGATAGTAATGAGACAAAACAAAACTAAAACTAGAGATGAATATTCAGCTGGATAATTTCCATTTAAATTTTTAATGTGCATATACATAATCATGGTTTAACTATACTATTTGCATAAGTACTTTTGCTGCTAATTTATTAACCCAGCCTATTCTCATTTGAACATGTCTATATCTTTCTCTATGATTAATTAATAAAGAGTAATTAGGGTGTGTGTTTATCAGTTTATCATTCTCAGTGTCTATGCTTTAAACTAGGTAGAACCTGAAAGCAATAAGAATTAATGAAAATGCAGAAAGATCATAAGCAGGTCCTCAAAATAGGATGGTACCCAATGCCATGACTCTTACTAGCATTATGTATAAATAAAAAACTATCTTTAGTAGATTATATTTTTAATTAATTATTATGCAAGTGAATATTTTATCAGCACTCTAAAAAAGTCATTGTGATGGTATAATTCTAAATAGTACAGAGTGCTTAGTTTAATTGTCATTGATAGGTTTAAAGTTAGATAGTTGAATAGTTGAAGCATGGTTTATAATGATTAATATTTTAAATTATCCCTAGTGTTAACATGACATATTCTATTTTTGGAACATGGTGCATTACACCTATGGCATGATCCTCAAGAATCATAATATTGTGTATATCTGTAACAGATCATTTGGCTCAGTCATTGTTACAATATATATATATATATATGTGTGTGTGTGTATTATGTATATAAATTTATGTGTCTATGAGTAGTGTATAATATATATGTAAATAAAATAAAATCTCCATTAAAATTGTAATAGAAATAGTAAAGTATAACAAAGGTAAAATATCTTTAAAATAATTATAATAATATGCAGAAGTACTTTCAGTTATTTTCATAACTTTCTTCGACTGAAAACCATTTAAATTTAGCAGAAGTAAATGGCAATGTATTATACCCCAAGATTCATAAATTTTAATATTTACACATTCTCAAAATGGTTTTTATTTATATAAATTCCACTTATGTAAAAAATTAGAAAAAAAAAATTATTGTTGTTTAACAAGATATTTTTAATTAATAGACAACATGCAAACATTAAAATTCATAAATCTTTGGATATAACATGATGTTTACTTCTCTAAATTTAAATGGTTTTCAGTTAAAGATTATGAAAATAACTGAAAATATTTCTGCATTTTGTTATAGTTATTTGTAGGATATTTTATCACTGCTATATTTTATTATATATATATAGATGAATGTGATAAGCTAAATCAACAACAAACCTGACATTCTGGTGCTTCTTCATTGGTATCAGAAGAGTTAAAAGAATTGTCTAAAAGTAAAACAATGATTATAGCTTAAATACAACCAAAATTTCAGTTTTGTACATGAGTAAAGTAGACATAGTTTTAGCTATTTAAACATTGGTTTCTATTTTCTTTTATTAATAATGTATGCAAATGCATTTATTCTTACTTTCTTTTCATATTTACATAAATAAAAAATAAAGTAGTCTTCAAATAACCCATTACAAACAGAAGCTTCCTCGAATACATCCTCCCTATTACCAAAGTTTTCCAATTGATGAGTGATGATGGTTTAAGAATTTTTTCACCCTTATTTTATTTTCTAACTAAGAATGACTACAGACCAACATTAATAAGTTAACTATGTTGGCTACTTATAGTAACATAACTTTGTATAACTTCATTTCATGCATTAAAAAGTTAGCAATCAATGGCAATCCACTACTAACAATCATTAAGAGTTAATGCTTATCATAATAATTTCAATCTGCCCTATTTCACTTGTTTAAGATCATTGGAATATATATATATTTCTAAAATTCCAACTGACATTTTCAAACATATGTTTGTAGATATTGTTAAAAAATATATATGCTAATGGTTACTATGATGCATTTCGATCCAATAGCTCTCTTCAGTTAGGTCAAGATATACATAGCTCCTCAAATTAAGTATTTATTATTTTTTTAAAACTTCTTTTAAGTAATAAAAAAGTTTATTAAAATTTACAGAATACAATTATAGGTGAAAATAAATTTTTAAAACAAATGCATTATATTTAAACATTCTTTGGTGGTTTACGTAAATTATGGTAGGCATTACATATGCACGGAGTGACAATTGAAGGAGCACCACTGAGCAATTGAAAAACTATCTGAAAATTATCAAGGATCAAACAATCTACATCAATGAGAACAAGGAAAGTACAGTTATAATTTTCATATAATGCTACAATTTTAATGAGCTTCACTTATATTTTTGAATTGATATTATGATAAAGTTATCTAAAAAATGAGTGCCAAATGTTTAAATGGAAGCAAAATTTCAGTGCATGCTACAAATGCTATTTTTCATAAATAGTCCCCTGGATGCCACTATATAAATATATTAGTAATAAACCTTTTAATATAGCTTATATTCAGTGCTGAAAATCTATAATTGTAATTTTATCAAATAATATTTCAAATTAAAATAAAAACCATCAGCTGTTATATTTTTTTCCTACTTTTAGTTTTCTGCTATCTTTTATACAATGTGTTATGTTTGAAGAAAAAAATAAAAGAGAAAAAAGTCATTTAAATTGATTTTAAAAATAACTAAAAAGTTAATTGAAATAAAATACTAGTTTTCTACTTCACCTTTGAGTAGTAAGTTAAAAGTAGGCTATGATTATAGAGACTCAAGGTCTCTGAAAGAGCTAAGCCATATAACTTTTTAATAAGATTGAGACAAGCTTCACTTTTTTGTGTAAAGCGCAATCTAAATTAAAAAGTTAATTAAAGATTTAAATACAGATAGTTTAATAAGTGAAAAAAGTTTTCCATCTAAATCTACTAAAAATGGATATGGATAAAAGATAAACCCCTTTCTACAGAGAAAGAATAATTATAATACCAATTAAATCTAAAAATAATGATTGTTTATCCAGAAGTAAAGATACACACTTATTGAATATAGGATTAAATAAAAAAGACAGCAAAATATTTAAATGCACACTTTCATTTTGAAGTCTGACCACTACAGTAGAAGAGGAATTTCTAACCCAGGTGCATCTATTCCAAAGAGTGAATTCATAAATCTAAGAATTTTTGCAGGTCATATTTGATCTTATTATTATTTTATGTGCCATAAGGTTTTATGTCCTATGAATATATTTGCATTAAATAAGAATATAATTTAAAGTAAATTTTGTAAACACATTTACTAATAATTAAAATAGAAAATATTACTTTTATTTTAATTGCCTACTTTATTACAGTTAGTTATTGAGAGTCATAATAACAAAATTTATTTCTATAAACTCTCAAATTAAAACTAATAAGCGAGAAACTTGTCTAACATAATACAATATCAACTTTAATTTACAAATAGAACAATCAGAGTATGAAAATAAATGCATGTCATTATAATAATTTATATTTTTAAAATTGAGACTACTTATAGTAATAATGAAAGGTTAGTCATAATAGATATTAAAAAATAAGCAAAATAAAAAATCTGTAAAACTTCAATGTCTTTAATTAAACACATAATTTTGATTACTATGGTATCATTTGGATATTTCTGATATATAGACAATTTCCCACCTGTCAAAAAACTAAGAACAAAGTGATTTATAGAATACAACAATATTCTGAAATCAAAAATATCCTGAGAAGACTTTATACTCCATTATGTAAATAAATATCTTTATCATTATTATGAGTTTATAACTGATATTTTATATCAATATTTGTGATCAATTTTTAAATTTAACTATAATGCTTCATATTAGATTTTTATTCCATTATAAAAAATAAAAAAAACTTTGAAATTACAAAATTTTAAAATAACTCTGATTATATTTGTTTACTTACAATGAGAGAAAAAAAATTCACAATAATGAAAAAAATTAATTAAAAAACTGAATTAAATGTGGCAACATCAAGCCCCTTGTTGGGATCTCATTTAGTAATTTAAAAAAAAAAAGCCTATCCTTTCAGAGACCTTCCAGTTGCTAAGACTCTAGCTAATTTCCAAAATCTATGTATACATCAATCATGACTAAAGTTCCTGTTCAATCTGCTGCATAGTACAATATTGACAAAAATTTTCTTCCTAAACCAATCTTAAACCCATATCTGTTTTGTGTCATAGTTATTCAAAAAAAGGTATATATATTTCAAAAGTGCTTCACATTTCTGTAGCAGTTTATGTTACTACAAACATACAATCAATTTTAAATCATTGCATCAAAAATATGTAAAACCCTTCCATTCCTAGATTGCATCTATAAATATTCATGAATTCAGAATCAAGTAGTTTGCAAAAACAAAAAGTGGTTTAACACAACTTCATTCTCAAATGTTTTATCCAGCAATAACCATGAACTAGGCAGACTACAGATTCAATTGTACTATAACATAGCTAGAATTTGTTTGTTTAAACTATTAGTATATTAAACTTAATAGAAAATTTTGATTTCCTTTCCATAACTTTTCATATGATAGATGTATATTTACAAGATTTTAAAAAATAAAGCATTTTGAAATATTTAGGAATTATGTAAGTATATATCCATCAAAACTATTATCATTCTTTTGGATAATGTAATTTCTGAATTATTGATATATGGTATTGGATACTATATGGGATAACACATAATTAAAAGTAATTATAGATTCATAATTAGTGCTGTAAATTAAATATTTATATGTACTGTTGGGTGCGCTATACTGTGCCGGTAGACGGCACTTCAGCTCCCATCTAGAAGCACGCAAATGATAAATTTCTTTTGAAGAAATTGCTCAAAATACATAAATTTTAAAAAAGTACACCCACATGCACGTAAATCGGTAAAATACATAAAATAAAAAACCCCAAGCGATTAATTGAAATGCCTCAAAAATAAGTAAAATACAAATTAAAAAATTCTTATTTTACAAAATTCATAAATTTTAAAAAAATACACACACACACACATCAAAAACAGCAATAACGTCATTATTTTTTAAGTTAAAAAAAACCACCCCACCCCCCGAATGAAGAAATGGCTCAAAAATAAATGAAATACAAATTAAAAAATCACTGCTCCAAGTGATTAATTGAAATGCCTCAAAAATAAGTAAAATACAAATTAAAAAATTATTATTTTACAAAAATTCATAAATTTTAAAAAAGTACATAATTAATCGCTTGGAGCAGCAATTTTTTAATTTGTATTTTACTTATTTTTGAGCCACTTCTTCATTCAGGGGTAGAGTAGTTTTTTTTAACTTAAAAAATAACGGCGTTGTTGCTGTTTTTGATATGTGTGTATGTACTTTTTTAAAATATATGAATTTTTGTAAAATAATAATTTTTTAATTTGTATTTTACTTATTTTTGAGACATTTCAATTAATCGCCTGGGGGGTTTTATTTTATGTATTTCACCGATTTCCATGTGTGTGTGTACTTTTTTAAAATCTACGTATTTTGAGTGATTTCTTCGAAAGAAATTTATCGATTGCGTGCTTCTTGATGGACACTGAAGCGCCATCTATCGGCACAGTATTGCATACCCAACAGTACCTATATATATTATAAATACATTAATATTTGTGATAAGTAAAATATGAAAAAAATTACCTTTGTTTAAAGCAGCCTGAGAACGAGTAATTTTGTTTTTTCTTTTCTTTGGTGATTGAGGAGGGGTTTCATAAAGCTAAAAATAAATAAATATTTGATATACATTAAGTTA
The DNA here is from genome assembly GCA_028023455.1 of Epiperipatus broadwayi. NCBI lineage: Eukaryota > Metazoa > Onychophora > Udeonychophora > Euonychophora > Peripatidae > Epiperipatus > Epiperipatus broadwayi. Next base: position 18,603,595 of record JAQFVV010000008.1, on the reverse strand, counting down.
TATAAAGTAAATATAGCCCACATGCATGAAAAGATATATTTATAAGTGTGAACGAGAAAATATATATTTATACAATATTTTTGTGTGTGTTATTTTAAATTACTATTGCAAGATTTTTGAATCTAATCATATAACCTACTTTGATTTTTATTTAATGTGTGAAAAAAATTAATAAACTTATATTATCAGCAATCTGTTTTTAAAAATCTGCGCAACTCCAGCAGACTTGTTTCAAAAAAGAATCTAAAATCAATATATGTCATAATGCAGTTGCTGAAAAATTCAAATGTTTACATCAGAATATGAACTATATTTAAGTAACATCTTCATAAGGTACATTTCTTATAAATTGTATTTTAATATCTTAATCAAGTATACTAAAAATAATCTGCAATATGTAATTAATTTATTATCAGATACTTTCTAAATGTAATCTTATAATCTATTATACTTGAAAGTTATGTAATTCTGTTTTATACATATATAGGATGGCAAGTAATGGTAAATCAAATATGATAATGGTCAAGTATCATATAACTTTATCATATGACTCCAATTTACACATTACTGTTTCAACAGCATACATTTTTATCTTTCATCACTATTATGCCCCCTAATGACATCTATTAGCTATCAAAGCTTATATTATGTAACACAGTAGTGATGAAAGCAGAAAAGTATGCTGCTAAGACAGCAATGTGTAAGCTGGAGTCATGTAACTGAATTTGTGATATTTTATTACTTTATATCAATCCTGGCCACAAGATAGATGTGTTTTTAATAGTTAAATAATTAAGAATACCATAATATATGGATACTGAACTGATTTCAGATCGAAGTTGGATTAGATTGAAAATATTTATGTGTTTTTCAATTTGGAATGATAGTTGGTAGTAAACAGAGAAGTAAATGAGGGCTGTTGTAGAAAAATGCATTAGATCCTAAAGGTCCAGATGCATTGTTAGAAGAACCAAAACTCCTAAATGATGAAAGCTATGAGTTAGAAAGTAGTCTAGGGATATTGACAAGGACAGAAACGGATAAGAATCTATTAAGTACTATCATCTGGAATCTATTAATTATTAAAGCTTGGGGTATAACAATAATGAAAGAAAAAAAATAGCCAAATATTATTATTTATCATATCCTATTATTTAATAACTTCAATTTGCTCTTGGATGGTAAGTTCCTTATACTAAATAGAGATTGCAATAAAATATAGTATAATGGATAGGAGGGAGTGCACGAAATAAAATTAAAATACTAAATGAGAATAAGAATGATGCCTCTATATACTTTGTGATTTATTAATGTGCCAAATATAAAGGAAGAAGAATTCATGAAACTAAAATATAGGATAAATATATATAGGCAGTATAATATTGATGATATATAAATAGTGCTTGGCATATTTCATCTATATATGGGAAAACCAAATTCTTCTCATGAAGATTCCAGATACAAAGTTCATCTGCTGATGATCAAGCTATGCAATGAGCAGTCAAATGCAAAAGGATGAAGTGATTAATGTAATAAAAATAAATACACAGCTACAAATGTTCATATATTTGAAAGATAATAATTTCTCATTATTATCAAATATTATACTAACATAAAAATAATGATGGTTATCAAACCAAGTTCCATTTTATTTATAAGTGAATTATACTTCATTCCACTACTTGTAAACCAATTCTCTCTTAGTTGGTTAAAGACTAATCTAGTAAAAACAGCCTTCTTTGTAAAATAGAGCAATATCTATCCACTAAGAGTACCACTTCCTTAATATGAAGATCATTCTTACAGAACTATGTTTAAACCTTACTTAGTTTCTAATTACTAGCTGATTGTAGAACAAAGACATTTACAACTAAGAATGACAAATATTTAATTAACTAGTTAACTAATTAAAAACATACAAAGAGGATAAGATGTGCATATATATATTGTACCGGGTTCGAATACGTATCTATCGAAACACCGGCCTCTTAGGCAGAGAAGAACATATTCGGAGAATATGTATGCCCAAACGATAGCTATAAAATATATATATAACTAGCGTTACATTTCCAGGACATAACTTCTTCTCAGCTGTTGAGTTCAACACCACGTTCAAAGCACTTTTTTGTTTGTGTATAAACACGGGCGCCAGCTATCTATTCAAGAATGAATAAATAACACACTTTGAATAATGGCCACTAACTCAACGCCCAAATATCCACGACTAGCTCAGCTATTTGTAATCACTAACAGATTATACATAATTAATGGTGAAGAATTGATAAAAAGATTTGTAAAAGAATTGATAAAAAGAATTGACCGACAAATAAAGTTTAATTTTCAAGACAATTTATTAACTAACATTTACTAATTTTAAACATTTTATAATTCTAATAAAATACATACATATTTTTAAGTTAACATTTCTAAACTAGTTTAAATATTCTTGTAGATTTTAATAATAGAACACTGGTATTTATCTAATTTAACTAATAACACAGATATAATGATCATGCACATTTTAACTCATACATTCACATATATAATAATAAAGTATTACATAGCATTTGAAATTTAAATACACATATCAATAGTTCATTTTATGTATGATATAGAGTTCATATAATTAGACTCTTGGAGGATTCGCACGAATTAATGCAATGCAATGGCTATTACAGTATAAACGAAAATAAGCAAATGTTTTACCTAGGATTTTGAATGTAGATTTAGAATTTTGTTTTCTTCTTCCATTACACATACTTCCAGTATGAATGTTTCCAGCCGGCTGGGACGTTTCCTTGATGAGTTTCATTATTCTTCATGATTATTATTATTAAAGACAATTAGATATTGACGGAGATTTCCAAGTTGTTAAGCTGACATTATTTCATGGACAGATCTTGCTGTTTTCATCGGACTTCAGGCTGTGGAGAAAACGTGTTCCCAAAAGCTACTCAGCACTGCATTTTGTTTCTGGATACAATTAACTCAACTGATTGTCTTCTCTTGACTTAACTGACTCAATTAATTTCTGAACTCAACTGATTATCCGATAAAATTTTACTATTTATACCTGCAAAGTGTTTTTCTTTTCGATATCCTTCAGCAATATCTGTTGTCGAACTTTCATTGATAATCCTTTGACAACGTGTTTTGGAAGATTGTTTAATTAGTAATAGCCATGCAGAAGTGTTGTTTTATATTTTTAATTAATAGCCATTGCAGTGTGTTTTAATGATAATCTTTAACTTTATTTATTTATAATAACATTTATTACGCATACATTTATTCTATTATTGGCAATCGCACATATATACGTACATATTTTACTGTTCTTTAATTCGAATGAAAAGAGATTTGTATTTTTAAAACTTTAAATTGTTTATATTTTACGAATGCTAATAAGAAAAACTCTTTACTTCCTTTTATAAAACTTTTAATTTAACTTTTCTAACTTTTATTTCAAAACTAATGATAGAAAACTATTTGATTCTTATCTTTTTCGAAAACAAACTGCAATAAACTCTTCAACATTTAATTTTATGTTTTTTCTTTTACGAAAGATTATTTTAATAATATTTTTGGATAAATTATTATGTGCCAATATCAATATTGGTACTATATATATATATTCTAACCATGTCGTTTGTATATTCACTTCTGGGCAATATAGTACTAAATAATATGGGTTAGCTCAGTTAATGATTATGTTTGGATAAATGCAAATAATTGATAAATAAAATATCCTGCATTATATTAAAACATTCTACTAGCAAAATAATGAAAAGGTTCAGTTTATAAAATAAATTAATAAATACTTATTATATCATGAGACTTGGAAGTGAAATACAGATGAGAAGAAAGATTACATTGAGCCAATATCCCACAGGATAATACCTCAATGGCATAAGAACAATATCGCCCCTATTATTATCTTAAATAAATAAATTTATAGCATTCTTATGACTTTAATAACTCCTACTCATTAAGATTAAACCAATAATTAAATCTTAATCTTTTTATCTATAATAATTTAGCTCAATTAAATCTCAGCTTCTTAAAACTATTCTAAGTTAATTAAAATCACTGTAGTAAAACACATGATAAGGGATTTTTATGTCATACTCTACTACCTAAATAATAATAATAATAAATAATAATATTCTTCATTGGATGGACTAATTTTATACAACTTTTTCTCTTCACTATAATCTTTTATTACCATAATAAAAATAAGAAAATACTATAATATAATCTTTTATCTTCATATAATAACATAATAAATACGTGGTAGCATTTTATAATCTGACAAACATATGTGTGGCAACAGATAGCATATAATTCTATGTACTATTATGATAATCAATTTATGACCATAAGATAATATAAAATGTGATTACTTAAATAAATAAATACCAAGAAAATATTCAAATTCTTAAGATAATTCTTTATTTATTTCTGTGCAAAAATATTATGTTTAATTCAATTACTCTGTGTTTTAGATGCATTGTGATGGGAAAAAGAAATAATCTGAACACACAAATTTTTGAAAACAAATTTAACAAAGTTTTATTATAACACTAAAACAAAATAACAATTTATTTACAATATTTACATTTTTAACATCCTAAATTTGCACTGTTATACATTTTTTATTTAGAACCTAGTTAAGTCTTCACTCTGACTTAAAGTAATAATAATAAAAACAATACAATTTCATTTATCTCTTTGTGATCAATCTTATGATAAAATTACATTTATTTATACTTATTTAAAACTCATATCTTTAACTATTATTTAACTATGCTTCTTTTTTTTTATTAAAAAATATCTATTGAAACATAGTACGGAAAAACATAAAAATAATAATATCAAGCGTGGATATTTTTCACTAGACAATTTCCTTTTGTAACATTAAAAGATATCATATAAAATATCTATTGATAATTTATTATTAGATTGTGTGGATATTGTTGTTCACTACACTATAATTATTAAATATAATACATCCCATTTAATATTACTCTAATACTATATAGTTGTAATCACTGATATATTCCCTATTATTTAATAAATATAAAATTGTACCTATGCTTGTTGTTTATATCGTTTTACTTTATAACATTATATCTTAAAAATATGCAATACTAATTAAAAAATGAAATAAAATATTTAAAAGTTATTTAATATTTCAAAAGCAACTTTGCTTTATATATTTTATTCCGGAAATTTATTTTATTTTCCAAAATAAAAATCTAAAAACATATTTTATGATTCTTTTTCCTTTTGGATCCGTTGGATTTTCAATTCCAATTTGCACAAACTATACTTCTTCTTACAAGTAAATGAACTTATCTTATTCAGACAATAGCATATCTTAAACTCTAAATTATCTATTATTTCTTTTAAAATATACCATACTGTACGATGTAGTTACATTGGAAATCTAGATAGCGAATAGATGAGTAGGCAAGGGAAGCAAAACTAGAGTATAACTCATAGCACATATCGGAGAAAAATATCATGGCACAGTTTATCTATAAAAAATAGAGGCATGACCTATTCTGTCTAATGTCCTCCAATACTATCAATGATGTCAAAGCTATTCCTTCAGCTTTATTGAAACATCAATACTTAAAAAAAATAGACACTGCCCACAAATAAATATACACCTACAGGGCTTTGTTAACTGTATTGTATTATTCATATTCCCTTATTACATCCTACCTTAATATCATCTCTTGGGTTCATGTTCATAATATTACAACCAAGTCACTATCTTATCTTTATTTCCTAAAGATTTATCAAATCTTACATCGACAAATAACTAACTTACATATTCAACATAATAAACAAAATTCAATTATAATTAGAGTGATCTCACTAATCCACAAGAAAAGTCTGCTTTATTTTCTTATTCTATATTCTAAACACATACAAACTAGTCATATAAATACTTTGAACATCCAATAATATGAAATTTTTTTAAAAAAGAATCACATAAATATTCATCATGTTGTGTTATATTACTAGTATAAAATTAGTATGCATATTCCCAAAATAAATCCTAATCTCATAATTTAAATGTGTTGTACAAATGCGTTTGCATATAATTCAACATGTATACTTCCATACATTATAATTCATAGGCAATCTGCAAAAAGAAAACAAAAAAATACATTATAAAATATATCAATATTCATTAACTATTACCAAGTAATATCGACTTGTCATCACTTTTGCAGTCTTCGTTTCCATCAATTAAATACAACAATGCATACATGAAATACATCCACACTTTTATTTAAATGTTCTTATTTAAATTATTCTACTATAAGATTATAATATTATCAATAAATTAATATTCATGTTCCTACTCTTATAAACCAAAAATAATTACATTTTAAAATAATAAATAAGTCAAAAACCATATTTATGTAAATCTTCAGCTGAGACGAATGTTTTTCATAAGTTCAAATATTTCTATTTTCTTTCTCGAAAGTTTTTTTATTTAAAAAAAAATATTCGCTGGTGCTTGTATTATAGATAAAGATCCCATTGGATGGCGCCGTTTTCACGCTAAAACTATTATAACGATCCGGAGAATAACACTTAACGTGATCTGCACTATAGGGCGCCATCTAGGCATTTGAACCTAGAAAAATTTATAAAGTAGGCAGATACGTAAGTAAAAAAAAAAAAAAAAATTTTATTTTATTTATATATTTTGATATCCGGTCGTTAGCCCATGTCACTAGCTCAGGGAATAGCAGAGATTTAATAATATAATATATTATCTAATTATATTTCAATATTAAAAAATAAATAAAATAAGCCACTGCCAGTAATTAACATACAAAAATTTATTTACACATACATATATATATATATAAGTTCTAACATTATTATTTTAATATGTTTACTTTAACATTTAACATTATTTTTACTTTTATTTAGATTTTTAATTTTATACTATTATTAGTTCGCACAGATTTGTTTAAAAATGTTGAGTATAGATCAGTTACATAGATTCCACGGTCAAAAATATTTCAAAATAAACATAAACGATCAAAATACAAAATCATTGATACGGTCAATTTCAGAGGGAAATTTATAAGTAACCCAATAGCATTCACCATAAGATGCTTGCATTAACACCAATAACTTAAAAGACTTCCAAATAAATACATTTTAGATACTCACCGTAAGGTATCAGTATTTACCGAATGTCTATATATATTTTGATCGAATATGAAAACCAAAAACATAATCAACCGGTAATGAACCCATGCAAACGTCTATACCCAACTTAAATTTAATGCATCTTTATTTAGAGTGTCGAGTATGAATAGACTACATAGATTTGCATTTGAAAAGAAAATATTCTATCCCTTATTTAACCTTAGGCCAAAAAGTTCGCAGTCAAACTGGCGTCAATCCATTTGATACATTTATGTATTCAATGTAGCATGATTTACAACAACACAAAATACTATACTGTCAGGAATGTACGTCTGAATAGTAAGTAGAGTTAGAGAAGACATTTTCTCTCCACCAACAGGAATGCTGCATCTGTTGGTGAGTAGAACAATAAACATAAAACTCCATAGGAATGGATTGCGGTCCTTTGCCGTCTTACAAACCCATCCATAGGCAAACAGAAGGTGTGTGGCGTATATGTGCAATCCTGCCCATAGCGGATCTCATACTACATCTACTAATTACACAAATATATCCAATCCATTGAGCCAATTCAACTACGAAACGAATAACCTAAGATTACCCTCCCTTAAACTATATATAACTTTACAAATCTATACAGCCATTCATGCCCGACTTAAATTTAACATTTATTATGTTCGCACAGATGAATTTTATAAAATTTGTTTTAAAATGTTGAGTATAGATCGGCTGCACAGATTCCACGGTTAAAAACATTCCAAAATAAACATAACCGATCAAAATACAAAGTCATCGCTAATGTCAATTGCATAGGGAATACAAAAAAACCCAATGGTGTTCATCATAAGACACCGCAGTGACATGATGACTTATATATTCCAATCGACTATGAAACAGCAACATAATTAACCGCTAACGAATCTATGCAACGTCTATACCCAACTTTAAATTTCATGCATTTAAATAATTTATACGATAAGTATTAATACAATAAATAATTTATACAATAAGAAAAAAAATGGAAATGATGTTTATCAACGCAAAACATATAAATTTAAACATTTTCAATTGATTTTAAACTTAAAAGTCAGATATAAGTTCATAAGCTTGAACGAAAGTTCTTAATTATTTTTAAATTTTAGAGTTCATGTCAATAGCTTACAGTAGAAGAATCACTTCTCTTGATGTATATTTCCACAGAGTCTTTATTTGAAAACTCGGTCAGATGTTCCGGAGGTAGCATTAGCTGGTTCATTTTGGTATCACAGTCAGTTCATTTTTAAAATAGAGAGTGTGATATGTGCGTCCTATCACGACCCTCAAAAAAAACAAGCCGGAAAAAACTGACTGGAACTCAATATTTTTCTTTTTATAGTCCTCCTATGGATTCCATGAACAAAAACATCACTGTTGCATTTTTTTCGTTATGGTCCGGGCCTTTATTTGCTTCCATTGGCCAAGCTAAAATCTCTTTCTTCTCTTATCTATTTTACATCTGACTTTTTAATTACACAGCTTTTGGATAATTAATAAACAATCATTTCCATTTACAGATTACAGGAATTAATTAATACCTGTTTTTATTTTTACTTACGTTATTTATTTTTTAAACTATTTTTATATTTAAATCTTTTTTTATAAAAAAAAAGTACGTTCAAATACCTTTTTTTATTTATAAAAAAAAAATATTTTTAAAGTTTAGCATCTGTGCGAATATATACGTTTAACAAACATTTTAATTTTAGCGTTTAGTTTTTTTTTCTTTTTAATACACTTATTTTTATTTGCGAACTTTAAGATTTTGTTTTAAATTAGTGTAACGATATTCACGGGCCGTTGATTTTAATAATTTTTCTGTGCTTTTTTGTAATGCGAAAATAAAAACAAAACAAAATCGTCTTTTATAAATATTATTTTTTATTAACGTATACAATTTAAATGATAATAATAAATGTAAAATAAAATCAACAAATTAAAATTTGATTCGTGTTTTTCTATCGTATATTTTTTTAATTGTGTTACGGCTTTTTTTTTATACATTTTCAATTGGATATTTTTTTACTTGTGTTACAGCTTTTTTTTTATCAATTTTCTATCGGATATTTTTTTACTTGTGTTACGACTTTTTTTGTTGTTGTTTAACTAAAAAAATAATAATCATAATAAAAGTTGTTACGGTAAGATTTAGGGTTAGTTTAGGGTTACGTTTAGGGTTAGTTTTAGGGTTAGTATTAGGGCTAGTTTTAGGGTTAGTTTAGGGTTAGGTTTAGGGTTAGTGTTCTGTTTGTTTGTAATGCTAAAATAAAAAATTCAAAATCGTAAGCGTACTCAGACAGAAGAAAAAAACTCAAACTTTTTTAAACAACAACAAATACATACAAATGTCTTCTTTACTTATTAAACATGTTTATAATATTTGCTTTTTATTAAATTTACAAAAAAACTGTATATTTGGACTTTTCTTACTGGATATTTTTTTCGTACCGCTCTTTTTTACTTCAAAAATATATAGATGGTAGAATCTTCTTTGTCTTGTGGAATGTTACTAACAGTATGTTACTTGACACGTTACCTAATTGCAACTCAATAAAAACATAGATATTTAACATTTACCCAAATAAAAGTTCAATACAGTACATTGTAAAAAGTCTTATAATTATTGTTTTAAAAAATCTGAACATTTCAATAGTTTAAAATAATAAAAAAATCCAATGAAAACAACATTTCAATACAATTCAAATACAAACTCTCTCAATCAAGCTGTAATTATTTTATTAACTGTGTGAATTCGGAAAATGTAACTGCTGCTTAGCGACATACATACTGTACTGTGACGCGACATAGCGGCCTGCATCCTGTAGCACAACAAAAAAGTTGTATTATAGAAAACGCAGGTTCGAACGTGTCGGCCGTGGAAACAGCATTTTTATGTGTTTTAGCACGAAAACCGTGCCATAGAACGGCGTCTTTAGCTATAAGATGAGTACCTATTCTCCTAAGAGCAATTTTTACAACTCCCCCGTTGCTAAGTTTTCACTGCTTGACAACGAACAATTGTTCCCGACTTTGCACATGCATTGTACTCCTTCCGGTACAAAAATCTGATTTAAAAAATGAATAATAAAAAAAATAATACGATGTCTTTTAAAATCTTGTAAAATTAAATAAAATAATCATCGATCTGTCCTGGAAAAGTTTATAGAATAATAGTTTATGGTTTCTATAGTCCAGAACGATGATTATTAAAATCATAATATAAAAAATAATCCTTTAAAGCTTCTATTCTAGAATATTCCGTATCGGCGTAGTGATGCATCATGTCCTGTTAGCTTAGCTCGAACTATCCGGATAAACTTTTTCACGCAATATAAAATATTTCCATAATTCCATACTTTTATTTACTCATGTATTCCTTTTCTTTGTAGGTTTCTTCTTTAGGAAAATTTATTGCTATTTATTACCTATTTTCAGCATTTTCATTCTTGTCTTAAAATTCAGATTTTTAAACAATTTTTTTTTTATGAAAGCGTATAACCCTATATACCTCAGGTTTTATAACATACGCTTTTGTAAAATATTTTCCATTATTCTTTACTTAAGATAATTTCTTGAAAATGTTTATAATGTTTTCCTTCAAAAAGGATATAACATCTATTTCTATAGCATTGTTTCCATAAAATTATTATATAATATACTTGTCATGTTACTTATTAATCTTGAACAAGACTATTTTGCTGTTATATAAAAAAAAATGCATACTTCACTTTTAGTTGGCAAATAGCTTTTCTATTAAGCTTTTTGTACAATGCCCATAATAATAATTTATCTACTGGAATAGTTCTCTTGGTTAATATTACTAAAATTATATTCACAATTATTATATTTCTCTTTAAAATTTCCATTAAATACATTTTACTTATCGGCATTTCCATATTTTTATTGCGAAGTTATATTAAGTTTCTGATGAATACTCCTGGTAAAAGAACTTTAAAATTAGCAATGCATATTTAAAATGAAGTTATTAATATATATTTATTTACACTCTCTTTGCAAATACTACACTCTCTCTGCAAATACTTTAAAATAAATGTCCTATTAGTTTTGCAAACAAATTGTATGAGAGCACCAAAAAAATTGACTAAAATAATAAAATTTAAAATTACTATCACCTCGATAGCTACTGATACCGATCACTGACACATTTGACCACCCCATACACCCCCGTGCAATGGTATTTATATTCTATAAAATACCTCATCCTATTAGTGGATTCTTACTTTTCATTTGATACCAAATTTGCATATTGCTACAGCCTTATACAATCAAATTTAAAAAAATAAAATATGACGCATTATAATTTTAAAATATTATTTAAAAATATTAATCTTAAATCAATTATTATACTTTACTAAAATTAATTAAACATTTTAAAATGACTTTTAAAAACAATATTTAATAATTTTATTCCACCTTTAATATTTATCTATTTTATTTTAAAACAAAATATTTAACTTTTATTAGCTGTCTTCATTTTATAACATTATTTAAAAACATTTTATAACGACTAATTTAATATTTGCTTTTGTGACAGGTAATAATTATATCCAATTCTATAATGCAATTTTAAAATATTTTGAATTTTATTAATCTAAATACTAGCAAGCATGTGTGTATAAACATATATTATACAAGTCATATGACTGATATAACTAAGACAGACTGTATCCGATTTTCTGTCTGGGAATAAATAATAAATAGCAACACTTGTTGTATTAAATAAAATAATACAAAACAAAATTTGGAAGAATAATTTGGAAAATATAGAATTAAATATAACTTTCACTACCATAAAACTTACTTTTAAAATATATGATATTAATTATAATTATTAAAAATAATTTATAAAAATAAATATAACTTTTATTTAACTATAAGTTTAAGACTATTAAAATTGAACTTTTTAAACACACTTTTAAATATTTATAGCTGCATTATTTATTATGGCCAGCTTTTGCAACCATATGTAATAATATTTTTAGCTTTACTTAACTGTTCTTAAGTGATTTATCATAATTTTATGCATTACATAATTTCATTTAGCTTCAAATCATACTTTTAGAATATTATTAATACAACATAACTAACACATCAAGAGAATATATTCTAAATTTAAATTTTTTTAATAATTTACTGTGATGAGCTATTTCTGAACTATAGAAAAGGGCACATTATATATAAAAATAAAAAGGAAAAAAATATGCATTCTTACTAACCATTTTATTAATAACAAAATAATATTAATATCATAAAGTCACAGGATTAAAGAAAGTCATGTCACAAAAATCAAAAAAATAAAGTTTGAATAGATATGTTTTAAGATATCTCCTTCTTTTACTAAAAAAAAAAAAAAAAGATTTAAACATATCCCTGAATATTCACTTAATTTATGTAAAAGAATGAATTTGAATTTTTCAGAAGAGATCTTCAGAATATATTCTATTTCTCCCATATAATTTTCTTCAAAAGAAAACTTAAATAACTAAAACTTTACATTAATCATAGCAAGCCTTGAAGATTTGGTTTCTCTTTTGGATAAAGACAGAATACTATTTGATTTTATAACAAAGTTATCTATAATCCTGATATAGCTTCTTCTTTTGGTTATTGGTTTACTGTTTTGATTCTCAACTATTTTTAGGCAGGTAATTTAGCACAGTTGTCTTACTGAGTTCATGTTAATAGATCAGCTAAACTGTTTACTAAATATTGTTTTTGTTTTTAAAAATAGATATTATGTAGTGCTTTTCAAAAATAGTTAAAAATCAACATTTAAAAAAATAATTAATTTTGCATGTAAAAAACAAAAATTTCCAAATTTATAAATTTTCTGATAAAAGATTTTAAATTAATCATAGCAGCTAGTCTAAGAACATATAATAATGTTATTATTTTATGTTATATTAATAATATAAATCAAAACACATTTTATGAGATAAAAATGTCTCTATAAAAACATTTAAGTATACAGTATAAGATAGGCTGGTATTTAAGCCAAGTATTAGTCCAATATATATATATTGATATAATGAATTTGAAAAAATTAAAATAAAATTATTATAAAAGGTTTAAAATTACTGTATACTCTCAAAACTTAATATATTGTTAGATGTATAAATTGCAAAATATGTGTATACATACTTTGTTTATATAATTATAAAAAAAAAGTTTCTCTTTACAACTGCTTTTTAAGTAATTATGGATAAAATTAAAATAATTATACAAAGTTAAAGGATTAAATAATAAAATTCTTATATGGAGAGTGTGTTTAAAGATAAAGGGAGAAAATTGAAAGAGAAATTGTTCTAGTCACTGAAATCAATTTTATACATGAACATATGATATAAATTACTAAAGTAAATACAAATTAAAATTTAAAAAACTTATAAAATATTTAAATTTATATGAGTTTCATAATACAAATTTAAAAGTAAAAATTGAAAAAAAAAGGCTAATTGACATGTTTACAAAAATTAATCAAGTCTCAGATAATTATTAGATGAAAACCAATGATAACGTTTTCCAAATAATATTGATGGAGTAAGCAATTGACATATTTTTGGCAGAGTTATTGATAAGTCATATTATTCAACTATTCAGATTATTTAAGTGATTCAAATCATTAAATCAAATTGTCATTGTCTTAGAATTGCAAAGTTAAATATTTGCTAAGAGAATTCTGAAGAGATGAGAATCTAATCCATAGTTTTTATCAAACTGAGGAAAAATCCATAGAACTGCTATTTATTACAGCAGATTAAGTTGTAAATATTATTATAATTCATATGTACTTTTAATCCTAATTCTTTTTAAATTTATGGATAAAACTGTTAAAATGATCAACAATGGGCATTCTTTTTTTTTTAACTGCTTTCTATCTACTCACATAACATTGTCATAAGTGTGAAAAAAAACATCCAGCTAAATGTCCAAGTGTCTAAGAAAGTAATCTTCAATGAATACTAAATAATAAGTTTGGAAAATAAATGATCTGTCTAAAAGATATTAACTACAAGATATTTAATATTGAACTAGACATAAAACATTAGGATAAACACTAAAAAATTCCAGTAGTAAAAGCTTTGAGATATATGATTATCAAAAAAATCAACATTAAAAATAGATGAGAATTTTACCAAAACTCTGCAACTACAAATATAAATTATAGGTAAAAATTTAAATTTTATAAAACCTAAAAATACATATTTTAAAAAGTCCTTATTACTTAAATTAAGTCTTTTTCCCTTGTAATTTTAATATTTACATTTTGTTTTTAAATTTAATATTTATTATTTTTATTTTTTTATTAAATATTTATTATTTTTCTAATAGATATTTCTGTAATACATATTGGCATATAAATAAATCATTTTGTAGCACACCTGTATCTCACTATTGATATTTGATAAATTAACATAAATAGCCAATTTAGCCATTCTTCTTATTGAATGATTAGTGAGCATGACATGTGCAATTGTAGATATTTTGTTTGCCATAATACATTTTGTCTGTAAAGTTAATTTTTATTATTTTTTTGCCTATGCAAACTATAGAATGGTTTAATTTATGATAAACCAAAGTGTAACACACACATACTTTATTATTGTTATGTGATAAAAGTAAAATTAACACCAAATACAGTTAAGCTTCATTTTCTAGTAATTTGTGGAACAGAATAATATATATTTCCAGATATTTTATTTACTAATACTGATATATATATATTGTAACTGGACCTGAATAACCCCTTTATTACCTGGGTTGTAACAATTTCCTGATGAGCATGTTGTAGGAAGGAACTATCGATTGGCATTCTCCAATGCAGATGTCATCCCCCCCATACAACAATATTTCCTGCTCATCAGAGGATGTAGCACCATAGAGACTAGAAACATCTAGACATTTCTGTGTTTGGTTTTCCAAACAGCGCCACTAAAGTTCCATCTTACTTAAACCTGACTTACCTAGGTCTAGTTATGCCAGACATAGCTCAGGAGGCATGAAATTCTCGTGAACAAGTGCAATGAATGATAAGTAATGCAAAAAAAAAAAATAGAACTGAACAACTGGATAACTAAAATTAATTTTAAGTAACAACAATTAATTTGCAAGTCCTTCTAATAAAGTTCCTTCATATCTATGTGACGATTCACTTTCAGTTCATTTATGAAAAGGTTAGAAGCACTTCATTGATCAAAAGTTCATTTGCAAGTCCTTCTAATAAAGTTCATCCTTCATTTCAAATGAAGGCTCATTTTAATTTATCTTGGGTAAAGAATTCAAAGGGTCTTTTATCAAGTAGACGTCTACCAATACTGCATGAATATTTTTAACTATTTGTTCCATATCTGTATATCCTTTTTAGGTAGGTAAATAGGTAAGATGAGCAATTCCAGATTTGTGAAGCTTCTATAATTCAGTCAAGTATAAATGTACATTTGTGCGCATAAGTTTCATTATTTTATTCATATACAATCAATATGCATGTAAGCATTTGTAATTCATATAGTACTTCATTATTTTTAAATTTATCATGGGTAGGTAAACCGATAATGTAAGCAATTCCATGTTTGTGGACTATTCATAATCTAGTCAAGTATAAAAGTGCATTTATGTGTATAAGTTTCATTATTTTTTTAACATACAATCAATATGCATGTAAGCATTTGTAATTCATATAGTACTTCATTATTGTTAAATTTATCATAGTTAGGTAAACAGGTAATGTAAGCAATTCCATGTTTGTGGACTATTCATAATCCAGTCAAGTATAAATGTGCATTTATGCGCATAAGTTTCATTATTTTATTTACATACAATCAATGTGCATGTGAGCATTTGTAATTCATTATTTAGTTATTCTAATATATAGCATAAACGTTGTTTGGTCTGCCATAGATGTATGTTTCTACATATAAATTGAACAGCAGTTTCATTTATAATTTAGCCAGTTATAATTATATGTAATATTCATATACAATCAATATGCATCTAAGCATTTGTAATTTTTATTTAGTTATTCTAATATATAGCATAAATATTGTTGTTTGGTCTGCCACAGATGTAGGTTTCTACATATAAGTTGATCAGCAGTTTCATTTATAATTTATCACTAATAAAACGTATTTTCACATAGCTACATTTATTCATAATTTTCTTTAAAAAAGACATTTTTGTTTTGTCTTTTATAAACACATATAAGTATTAAATAAAGTGCCTTTTGATTATAGATATTTTCAGTATTTATAATTTATCACTAATAAAACGTATTTTCACATAGCTACATTTATTTATAAATTTCTTTAAGAAAGACGTTTTTGTTTTGTCTTTTATAAACACATACAAGTATTAAATAAAATGTCTTTTGATTATAGATATTTTTAGTATTTATATTTTATCACTAATAAAACATATTTTCACATAGCTATATTTACTCATATTTTTTTTCTTTTTTAAGAAAGATGTTTTGTTTTTTCTTTTATAAGCACACATAAGTATTGAATATTTTATGAAACTGTTACCTTCATTTTATCCAGTTTGTTCCTACACTTCAGGATGCTACTGCATTCAAAAAAGGGTTGTTGTATTTAAGCTGAGTGGCATTATTTACTTTCCATGATGTTCACCCAGGCAAATCTTGGAGAACCATGGCTTTGGACGAAGAGAGGAAGCCATTACTGATTAGCCTTCCATCGTTATGATTTCCTTATTAAGATTTTCCTTTATCATCATTAACAGTGGCTGTAAATATTATATTCCAAAGTGACGAAAATCAGCTGTCAACTAAACAGTTAAGTAACACTTAGATAAAAATTTAAACTTTTTAACTCTTTACTTTTCTTACTTTTTTGAAATCCTTTTAAAATGTAAAATAAAATCTTTAAATCTCCCTCCTCTGAACTTCAAACTCAACTATTTATACTCTGATCTCTGAATTGATTAAGCAGCGCTGCCCACTGTATCTGATTTGTTACACAGCTTTCATTTAAGCCCAAGTGCTTTTCTCTTCTTAAGGATTGGACATTATTTTTAGCGGGACAGATAAGGAATAAGGATTAAGCCATGTTTTTCAATTTGATAAGACTGCCTCAAGCGATTATTACACTTGGTATGACAACATCGTTTCAAAAATTAAAAATGTAATATTCTAAAAAATGCCAGCTTTAAATAAATATGAGTGATGTATTTATATCATAATATAAAATTATAAATTCAATGATGGTTTATCTTTATTTTTTTTCTCAGAGAAAATAATGATTTTCTTGTAAATTTATAAACTTTTTGCTTTATTTTTTTTTTTAAAAAAAATATAAGATCAACTTCTTTTTTATACAACTGTCATTTTTTTAGGTGGAAGGGTAAAATAGCTCTTAGAATATGTACACACGTGAAACAGCATTTCTATTTCAATATATATATATATACATTTAATTTGTTCTATGCTTCACCAGTAGGCATCAGATTGTTGAATGTATACGTGGTTTATATTACATTATTGTTAAATTCCTCTGTCATGCATCTTTGTTCTTTAAAATACATTGTAAACAGGTCATCACAATCAAAGTTATATTCTAAGGACTGCATTAGATAACTAGGAATTGTAAATGATAGGCTGGTGTTGGAAATGAACCAAAGTATAATGAAACCATTCCATCTAGGAAATAAAACAACTAAAAGTTATGCTAAAATTAAAACAAAAGTTGGACTTCATTATAAAATCTTTTGTACCATTATCATAATTGTCAATCATTATCAATCCATTGCAGAATGGTTTCTCCAAGTTTAGTCCATCTTCTCCGATCTTTAGCCTCTCTTCCCTACATTACCCCTGCACACTTTCTTATTTTATCCATCCATCTTACATGTGGTCTCTTTTTCTGGGTCTTTTACAATCTCTTGGAATAAAGTTTAATATTTCAATTGTTCATCTATTATTATCTCTTCTAGCAATATGTTCAACCCAACTCTACTTCAGTCTTTTAATTCTTTCAACAATGTCAGTAGCACCTGTTTGTTTTCTTACCCATGTATTGCATTTTCAATCTCTTCTTATTGCTCCTAACATGCATCTTTCCATACTTCTTTGAGTGGTCTGAAGTCTCTGTACTGCACTTCTATTAAGTATCCAAGTCTAAGATCCATAAGAACTGGTGAAATACATTTATTAAAAACCTTCATTTTCAAACATATAGGCAAATTTCCTTTTAATATTAAGTTATTTCTACCAAAAGCACTCCAACCAAATTTAATTTTATAATTTCATCCATTATGTTTCCATCTGTAGTAATAATCTGACCGAGATATTTGTAGTTGTTAACTTCTTCTAACTCATCATAATCAATCTTTATTTTCATCTTTTGAGAAAATCCATCAAACATTTCTTTAGTTTTTTTAATATTTGCCTTTAGTCCTACTTTCTTACTTTCATCTAACTCTTGCAACATTTCCTAAAACTCTGAAACATTAATTTCAAAAAGAACCACATCATCTACAAAATTTAAATGACTTACATAATTTCCATTTACTTTTACTTCTTTATGTTCCCATTTTAATCAGCAAAATACTTCTTGCAGCACTGCTATAAAACGTTTTGGAGATATGGAGTCACCTTGACTTACACCCTTCTCAATACTAACTTTCCTAGTATCATTATGTAATCTAATTGTGGCTACTGCATTTTTATATTCTTCAGAATATGACAATATCCTGGGACTGCTTTAATCACTGAAAAAAATGCTTATAGAATCAAATGCATTTTCATAATCTGCAAATCCAAAGCATAATGGCAACTCATATTGGTCCTTTCTCTCAATATTTAGATATGATCCACTATACTAAAACCACTTTTAACTCCAACTGAAACTTTTGGTTGGTTGAAATCTAATGTACTCTGTAGACAAGTTGTAATAATCTTGGTAAAAATTTTGTATAAAACTGATAAAAGACTGACAGGTCTGTAATTTCTAATAACTTCTTAGTCAACTTTTTAAAATATTAATAATAGTACTGCATTATTCAAAGTATCTGGTATAACTTTATCATTTAGACATTTGGTACATAACTTTGCCAAAAAAATTTCTATTTCTTCACTTGCTTCTTTTAATATATCCATTATAATTCCATCATTACCCGAAACTTTTTCCTTCTTCATAAATTTAATTGTATATCTCACTTCTTTATTTAAAGTCATGGGCAATTCAGATGATACAACAGATGTAGGAGGTACTTGTTTTTTATTACTATATATTTCTTGATAGAATTCTTCTACCCATTTCATGATGCCATCTCTCTTTCTAGTAATAGTTCCATTTTTTTTTCTTATTGCAGATATGTTTCCTACCAATACCAAAATGTTGTTTTACACTCTTGAGACTTTTATTCTCTTCTACAGCTTTCCTTGCTAGTTCACAATTATACTTTCATATATCATTATCAACTCTTTTTTGTACCATTTTACAAAATTCCAGATATTCAGTCCTTCATTATGAATCATTTTTATCTATTTTTATATTTCTTCTTTTCTGCATAAATTCTCTAGTCTCAGTAGAAATTTTACTGGTCAATTGCTGCTTTTTTCTCCAGCTATCTTTGTTGCAGTTTTTAAAAGTGTATCAGTTATTTTCCAATTAATTTCATTCAAATTTGAATCCTGTTCAAAATCTACTAATACTTGAAAACGATTTGCACATTCTAATTTAAATTCATTAGAATGTTTCTAAAGATTAGGAATATCAACTACAAATATTGTTTTTCTTAATAATTTTTGTCTCTCTAGTTTTGCATCAATGTGTATCTTATATCTTACTAATTGATGATCACTTCCTGTGTTAAATTAATTAAGAACATTACAATCTTAAAACATGTATTTTCTGTTAGTTAAAATATAATACAATTCTGATGTACCTTTATTTGGATGCCTTCATGCCCATTTCCTTTTAACATTTTTCTTAAAAAAAGAATTCATAATATAAAGTTTTTTTCTTTTTCTGCAAATTCCACAAGTCTATGTTCTGTCTCGCATTTTTATTATCATAACCAAATTTACTTACAGCACTTTCATCTTTCATTTGTTTACCAATTCTAGCATTATAGTCTCCCATAACAATTTTAAGATGTTGTTTAGCCATTCAAAAGCCTTTTGTACATCCATATAAAAATCTTCTACTACTTAGTCACTATGTGAACTTGGGGCATAAACCTGAATTATCTGTATTTGGTATCTGCTATTAAGTTCAATAACTAATCTTGCCATTCTATCTAATACACCACATCAATCTCCACAATTTTGTTCTTCCACTTTTTGTTTACAATGAATCCTACTCCACTTATACTTCCAATATTTGTACCTTTGTTAGTAGAGTATATGTCCACTTTTTAAATCAATTGTCTCTTCACCTTTTCTTCTAATTTCACAATGTCCAATAATGTCCCATTTAATATGAGACATTTCTTCCAATTCTTGCAATCTTTTTTTATTTGAAAGTGATCTACATTTGTAAATATCTAAATAAAAAATCATCATCAAATGGCAGCCTGGGTCCACAATTAGGGATTCTTAGCATTCCCTATTTTCGGCCACCAGCTGCTGCCTTGGCTGGTGACTTTACAGCCTCCTGGAAATAAGGCCACGATTTATTTTTGTCTGTCATTATTGGATATATCTATTAAAAAAGAATTCATCCACACACACATTCATTCTGCCTTGTCAGGCAACTGAGAAGATTGTGGTGTTTCTTGATCTGGTGCAGAGTCTGAGATCTGGATTTCACATCAACATTCATAGTCAGCCAGCTCATAATCTTCGTATGTATATATATATTGTAACGGGCACATACATACGTTACATTGTTTTTTTTATTAGTAAACATGAAAAAAAAAGTTCGCAAATAAAACTTTTAAGAATTAAAAATTGAAAATTAAAATTCTATACTAAACTCGTATCTATATAATCGCACAGGTGAAAAAAATTATTAAAATAAAACTTTATTTAAAAAAAGAAAAAGTATTTTAAAACTAAATTGTCAGTAAAGATTTAAAGATAAAAATATATCTAAGTTTGTACAAAACAAATTAATTAATGTTATTGAAATAATGGAAATGATTAATTTAATTAGTCAAATGTAAACTAGCCTTGGGCATTTAAAGGAATAAGCATCGGTCAGATAGGAAAACAATAGAAACTAATAGCCAATGAATGAAAAACAATGGAATCGGACCTCAGCGAAAGGACCATCACATCGTCGTGACGTAATGTCCACTGGATACTATAAAAAGTGAGTGGAATAATAGTTATTACGAGTGGACAGATATGTGTTAGTGCAGAGTTGAAGAAGGGATTGAAAAGATGCACTCTTCAATCCCTTCAGTTCTGCTAAGAAAGAAAGAGAAATGAACTATCATTTTCTACATTGAGTAAAAAATCTCCGGATGAATAAATAAAACGGCCAACAGAATACCAATCTTTTTAGGATGGCGTGGGAATTCACGTTCAAATGGCAAGCAACAGATAAAAATAAACTGTTTAAAACCGTAAGAACTTTATAATTAATGAACATTAAATTAAAAACTTTCCGTATTTAAAATAATTGCCATAGAATCCTATCTGACCAACTTTATTTACTAATAAGTAATTTTAATTTGATGTATTTCTTTGTAAAATCATTTCCATTTATTTTTTTTGTTCTTTTAAGTTTTATTACGACTGTTTTGTTTTTCGTTAAATTAAATTTTATAAACGGGTGTGAATGGCTATATAGATTTGTAAAGTTATATTAGGGGAGGGTAATCTTAGGTTATTTGTTTTGTGGTTTAATTGGGTCAATGGATTGGATATATTGGTGTAATTAGTAGATGTAGTACGAGATTCGCTACGGGCAGAATCGCTTTATACGCCGCACACTTCCTTTTTGACCTATGAAATGCGATTCGTAAGTCGGCAAAATGACCGCAGTCCTTTCCTATGGAGTTTTTTTTTTATTGCTCTTCTTGGCAGATAGATGTAGTATTCCCTATCTGACGAGAGGCAACTTCTCTTAACCTTTTGTGCTGCCGTATTTCGTATTACATTGAATGCATCGATATATCAGATGAATTGACATTAGTTTGACTGCTAACTTTAGGCCTAAGGTTAAATAAGAATAGACTATTTTCTTTCAAATGCAAATCTATGTAGTCTATTCATACTCGACACTCTAAATAAAAATGCATTAAATTTAAGTTGGGTATGGACGTTGCATGGATTCGTTATCAGTTAATTATGCTTTTGGTTTTCATATTTGCTCAAAATATATTGACATTCGGTAAATAATGATACCTTACGGTGAGTATCTACAATGTATTTATTCGGATGTCTTTTAAGTTATTGGTGTCTCTGCGGTATCTTATATAATACCACGCTTTATATTTTATATCGCCATTTGTACGCTTCTACCAGTAGCTTCGAGTGAGGATATTTGTGAGCATGGTCTGATTCCATCTCACACGCCAATCTTACACATGGATAAGAATTATCTCAATGAAAACGTAAATAAGGGTTCGGGTATATATATATATATACCTCTATTTATGGTAGCGCATCCGTACCAGCTCAATCTCAGGGTTTGGGGACTATAGTCTAACTAGAGAACAAAGCTAAACACTACCCAACTAAGTCGTATGTGTCTATCTATTCTGTCCGATAATTTATCCGTTATAAATCTAATAACCCAACCTGAATGTTATCATACCATTTACTCTATTTATTACCAGACTTAATACCAACAAAATCTCATTTATCCACGCATATAAACATCAATATTCAAGCGCACAGCCCATTTACCCTGATACACACATATATAATTCATATACGCATCAAAATAGTGCAATTATACATCAGAGCTGTTTATTTAAAGTTGTTATTTTATTTAATTTAAAAGAGATTTATTATAGGAATTAATATTGAGGTAACACTAGTTTCTTTATCAAGACGCATTCACTGAACATATATTTAGTGTAAACGTCAATTTTTGAGATTTATTATAGGAATTAATATTGAGGTAACACTAGTTTCTTTATCAAGACGCATTCACTGAACATATATTTAGTGTAAACGTCAATTACCTTAAGTACCGTCGACCGTTCACACGGTCAAAGACAAGTCCGCATTTATAATTCTTCACGAATACTGGTCTGGTTGATATAACGGATGGCAAGGATTTCCTATGTGGTATATCGAATAGCTTATTCCGGAGGTGGAGTAGATGATTCACTCACTTTATGAAAGGGTCCCATTTCCTAGATCTTTCGTCGCCATTACACTTGATGAACAAGAACTCTTTTGTATAGCGAAATTCGTAGGTCCACTTCAGATGGGTTCCACGACAACTGTCCACTGGATCGGTTAACGAACTAGCACTATTGAATTACCCCGACATTTTGGGTGAGAAATATTAATAAACTTCTTAAGAAAATTTTATACATCCACACACTCCGTAGTCCAAGCCGCGTTTTTTCTTTTTTCTCTCCACTCTCCAGCCCACAAAAAAAAGTTCTTTTGTTTTCACTCTTTAACTTTGTAAAATTTTCTTCCAATATCCCTACGCCACTGTCCCGTTCTTCTATTGTTTTCCAAAGATACCCACCTGACCCGTTTTCGGACTTCTTGACGCCAGTTATTACTAAACCGCCTACAGCAACTGATTTATTTCTATTTCTATCTTCATATGTTCAAAAGATTAATTAGCAAAAGAAAACACGTGTTACCGACAACATTATTAACCAGACTTAAAGAAAAATTTTTAATGGATAAAATATATACGAATAATCAATTACAACTTATACAGCTCCGTATATAATTGCTTGTAACCATCACCGTTAATACATACACACATTTTATACTCACATATACCAATATATTTATATAAGCATACCCATCTAACATTCACACTCTTTGTAACAGGGTTCGAATGACTATTTACATATATATCATTTCGTATATAGTCGCTCAACATTAACACTCGCAATTAGTAATATATTACATACGCTTGTATTCGAACCCCGTTTGTTACATACCCCCCTGGTGCGATAGCCTTCAAATACCTTCTGTGTATTTGAACAGCTTCTTAAACGACTTTTCCTTATCCTTTGTTCCCCTCGGTACCACCTTTCTGTTTCGGTGACCACGGTCCCTTTTCTTGGACGAACTTTGGCTTATCTGGCGGACGTCGAGCTTCCGGTTCGTATTGCCATCTCGGTCTGTGACTATCATCCCCACCTTTTCTATGCGTGGCATTTTCGCTGGTGTGTCCTTCTTCCATCCCAAATTTAATATTTGGCAAATCTCTAACTTCCTTCCCTCGCTCCAATGGTGTTATGGTCATATATACTCATATCCAGAGCATTGAGCAGCTCTGCCACTTCTCCGATGGATGCCTTCCTCACCCCCAACATCATTCTTTCCACATTCATAGGCATATTGTGCCTTACAATTCGAATGATGTGGCTTTCAGATAGGTGACACGCATCCGGTGTCCTTAGTCTCGCCACTTGGCGATGAAAAAATTGAGAGAAATTTTCTTCCTTTCCTTCCTCATATTTCTCTCGCATCACTTGATACTGCATGAGTTCCTGGTGGTCTTCTGACCAGAAAGTCTCTCGTATCTTCTTCTGGTACTCCTCGAAGGTTGTGGGCTGTTGGGACAATGAGTCCCACCACTCTTGGGCATTCCCACTTAGATGGCTGTACGCTACCACCAATTTACCTTCCTCTGGCATGGGATTCATGCCAAAGTATCTTCGTAGGCTTTGTAGATGTTCCACGGGAGCTTCCTCCATTTGGCATTCAAACTGTCGTATCTTTAAAAAATGGTTCATGTGGGTGTGTACCGCCACACCCCTACATTTACCCATATGCTCCGGTCTTTCTGTCTCACTAGACTTCGGCCCCTGTTTTATATTCTTCTCTCCTTCATCTAAACTTCCTTTTACTTCTTTATTGTCAGACTTCTCCGCCCTTTCCTTGCTTTCTATCCCTATTCACCGTTCTATCTCCTGAAATCTCCGTTCGAACCTCTCATCCATTTCCTGAAATCGGAGTTCTAGACCTTCTAATCTTTGTAAAATCCTCTCCAATACATTTACTTCCTTCTCTTCCGTTGCCTTCTGCTTTTCCCCATTCTGTTTATTTTTTGGCTTCATTTTCTCTCTATTACTATTTTAATTATGTGCCAGGTTCGTCACCCCGGTTTCCAGTGGTCCACTGCATGACCCACCCGATAGACCTTTGCCCCCTCCTTATTATCATATTGAACGATATTGTTTTATAATATCCCAATGTTCGATAAATTTTTCAACCTCGATTTATAAACTATGACTTTATATATATACACAGGACATACCTCAACGCTATTTTCCCCCTTGACCACTCGAGAACTTTTCTATCCATATATTCACACCGCCAAATATGCCCATCTACTATATTACCAATATGTATTCAAACTCTTTCTGATTTATAACAAACTATCGCTTTTATTTTTCCCTTCTTCTCTTTTTTCCCTTTTTTTTTTCTTAAAAAAAAAATCTCCAACTCTCGTTTGTACGCTCTTTTTACGTTACGTTAGGATGCCCTTTTAAAAGCCCGTTCTCTAACATTCGCAGCCCCGTTAGTTGGGACGGCATTATAATACCACGCTTTATATTTTATATCGCCATTTGTACGCTTCTACCCGTAGCTTCGAGTGAGGATATTTGTGAGCATGGTCTGATTCCATCTCACACGCCAATCTTACACATGGATAAGAATTATCTCAATGAAAACGTAAATAAGGGTTCGGGTATATATATATACCTCTATTTATGGTAGCGCATCCGTACCAGCTCAATCTCAGGGTTTGGGGACTATAGTCTAACTAGAGAACAAAGCTAAACACTACCCAACTAAGTCTTATGTCTATCTATTCTGTCCGATAATTTATCCGTTATAAATCTAATAACCCAACCCGAATGTTATCATACCATTTACTCTATTTATTACCAGACTTAATACCAACAAAATCTCATTTATCCACGCATATAAATATCAATATTCAAGCGTACAGCCCATTTACCCTGATACACACATATATAATTCATATACGCATCAAAATAGTGCAATTATACATCAGAGCTGTTTATTTAAAGTTGTTATTTTATTTAATTTAAAAGAGATTTATTATAGGAATTAATATTGAGGTAACACTAGTTTCTTTACCAAGACGCATTCACTGAACATATATTTAGTGTAAACGTCAATTACCTTAAGTACCGTCGACCGTTCACACAGTAAAAGACAAGTCCGCATTTATAATTCTCCACGAATACTGGTCTGGTTGATATAACGGATGGCAAGGATTTCCAATGTGGTATATCGAATACCTTATTCCGGAGGTGGAGTAGATGATTCACTCACTTTATGAAAGGGTCCCATTTCCTAGATCTTTCGTCGCCATTACACTTGATGAACAAGAACTCTTTTGTATAGCGAAATTCGTAGGTCCACTTCAGATGGGTTCCACGACAACTGTCCACTGGATCGGTTAACGAAACTAGCGCTATTGAATTACCCCGACATTTTGGGTGAGAAATATTAATAAACTTCTTAAAAAAATTTTATACGTCCACACACTCTGTAGTCCAAGCCGCGTTTTTTCTTTTTTCTCTCCACTCTCCAGCCCACAAAAAAAAGTTCTTTTCTTTTCACTCTTTAACTTTGTAAAATTTTCTTCCAATATCCCTACGCCACTGTCCCGTTCTTCTATTGTTTTCCAAAGATACCCACCTGACCCGTTTTCGGACTTCTTGACGCCAGTTATTACTAAACCGCCTACAGCAACTGATTTATTTCTATTTCTATCTTCATATGTTCAAAAGATTAATTAGCAAAAGAAAACACGTGTTACCAACATTATTAACCAGACTTAAAGAAAAATTTTAACGGATAAAATATATACGAATAATCAATTACAACTTATACAGCTCCGTATATAATTGCTTGTAACCATCACCGTTAATACATACACACATTTTATACTCACATATACCAATATATTTATATAAGCATACCCACCTAACATTCACACTCTTTGTAACAGGGTTCGAATGACTATTTACATATATATCTTTTCGTATATAGTCGCTCAACATTAACACTCGCAATTAGTAATATATTACGTATGCTTGTATTCGAACCCCGTTTGTTACACTTATGATGAATACCATTGGGTTTCTTGTATTCCCTATGCAATTGACGGTATCAATGACTTTGTATTTTGATCGTTTATGTTTATTTTGAAATGTTTTTTAACCATGTAATCTATGTAACCGATCTATACTCAACATTTTAAAACAAACTTTTATAAACCCATCTGTGCGAACTAATAATAGTATAAAAATTAAAATGTAAATTAAAATCTAAAATAAAAGTTAAAAATAATGTTAAAGTAAACATGCTAAAACAATAATGTTAAATTTTATATATATGTGCGTATATAAATGTTTGTATGTTAATTACTGGCAGTGGCTTATTTTATTCTTTTTTTTTTTTTTAATTATTCTTAGATAAGAATTTTATGAAATATAAATCTCTGCTGTTCCATTGAGCTAGTGACAATGGGCTAACGTCCGGAATTCAAAATATATAAAATAAAATAATTTTTTTTTGACTTACGTGTCTGCCTACTTTATAAATTTTTCTAGGTTCAAATGCCTAGATGGCGCCCTGTAGTGCAGATTACGTTAAGTAGCAACACCGAATAGTTATAATATATATATTGTAACATAATAAAAGAATCAAAAAAAAGATATTACCATACCTGAGTAGTCCATAGAATGATTATATATATTTAAAATAACTTGGATTTCTCAAGTAAACACTATCTCAATAATTATAAATGGTTACAATATAACTATTACCATATAAGTGAAGGAGTTCAAATATCAAAAATTATAAGCAAATTATGAGCAAATTATTAATAACAAGTATTATAACTCAGGTATATGGAAATCACGTGAAGTGAGTACACTAGTAATTCAATAAAATATAACTCAGGTATACAGGCAGTAGGTTTTATCCACTTTCATTCCTTGGTTTGATGTTAAGTGCATGTTTAAACAAATACTAAGTGAATATGGTCTAGCAGGGCGCCACTAGATTATCTGAATCTAGACACGGTTATATCTGATAACCTTTCACATGTACTGGGTTTGAATCCCTTTTTGGTACTTTATTTCTAATAAAAATGAGAGATTTTGCTTTTTGAGCCATATCACTATAAGCACTAATAGTTAGGTAAAAGTAAAACATCTTTAAACCACAGTGGAGTTCATTGAACATAAATCATTTCTCAGATCTTACCATAACAAATGTGTTTCAATATTTTTATAAGTTCACTAGCTCAGATTATATATAACTAATTTGGGATGGCAATTCACTCATCCTTGCATGAAATAGATGATGGGATGTGGTTATAATAATACTAAGAGATCACTAAATATTATAAAATCAATATTTATTTATGGCCTTTAAACAGTTAAACAGCTCATTAATTAAAACATTGATGACGATGATGATGATGATAATAATAATAATGACAAGGGTTTCAACTACAGCTCTAGGACTAAGCCTAACATAAAACTAATTTTTATAAAGAAATTCATAATTATTGCTTAATTTTAGCATATTTACTTATATCTTAAATAACTAATATTCAACCATTGATGATGATGAATAATCACATTTAACCAAGACTACACTTAATGAAATATATATGCCTCGTTTAATAAAACAAACTAATATTTATTACTACATTTCTAACATATACATAAAAATTTCTAGATAAATATGAAAATTGACATGAATAATAATAATAATTGATTATATAACAATCCTCAGATTAATTTTAAGCTCTTCCCCCTTTCCCTTCAAATGTATTTTGTATTAAGTTGGACGTCACATTGACCATGATTTTCACTCCATGAGAAAAGTATTTTAAGAAAATATTATCTGCTCATTAGCACACATACTTTAAAAATCCAACATGTAAATAGAATGTAAAAAAAAAATGTTAGTAGAATTGAAAGAGCAAGTTTTAGAAAAGAGTTTTAAATTATTTTCTTCTCCCCCATTCTTCTACCTCAAAAATGCTATACTTAACTTGAAACAAAATAATCCAATATTCTAATACTACTCATTATTTCACATTCACTCACAATTATACACATATAAATATCATTATGTATGTGCGTGTTTTATCCCATGATAACAAAATATTTAAAACCAAAATAATAATATATTAGTTAAAACCAAAATCCTAATACCATATAAAAAAAAAATTGTTTTACACATTAATATTTTTCATAACTGTAAAATTAATGAACAAATAATTTTCATACATTCAAGATAATTTATGAAGCTCAAAGTTATTATTAGTAAGACATTCTTGTTTTTAATTGATCTGAATAGTCTTTAAAAGTTCTTTAAATAAAATATACCACTTTATTGCTAAAATGTTTATTAAGACTGATATCATAAAGAAAATAGATATAAAAAGTCATATTACCGATCTTTTGTTTGTGGCGAATTTCCAAGGGTTCAAACTTGTCTTGTATATTGTCTATAGTTCTGCAGCTACCATTTCCATTTTATGTGGGAACAATCTCTTTCTTGAGGTGTATAACTATTTGATGATGATGACTCTATTGAGGTTATTTGCTTTAGTGGACAATTTGGAAATCATTATATTAAATTTTCTTCTCTTCCTGTCAAGCATGTGGATGAAATACAGCAGTTGTTTTCCCATTTGTAAATTTTCTTGAGTTTAAAATCAGTTGTTGTAACAATTAATTGGACTTGATGATTAATATTTATCAGTAGATTAATTCATCTTCTTTGAATGCAGGTGAATGCTTTCTTCCTTCTATTAAAAACATCTTATTTCTCTGGTCAGTTGAAAGGTGTAGAATATTATTTTAGACACAACATCTTTTCTTTCCTATGTGATGTGCAGCTTCCCCAGATGGTCCGGAACCGATGAGACATACATATAATTTTTCTAGCCAGACATTTCTTATATTTTCAGCATTCAATTGGATAGTTTAATAATCTGAATCATAAACAATAATCTTAATAATAATTCAAGACAGCTTTTTATATCCAATTTTTAACTAACTTAACCAATCAGAGATAGCATCACTTGCTATTTTTGGACAAATTTGTTTTAATTAGATCTCTAATTTATTTTCAACTATATTATTTTTCAACTGAAAAGTTTAATCCTTTTTCCAGACACTTTTGTTTAAAAAAAAAATAGACTCAATCCTTATTTCCTTTCTTTTCTTTTTTTTTCTTTCTTTTTAACATCCAGGTAACACTTCAAATCTTTGAGCTTCCTTCTTTAGATCTTGAGATAAGACAATTTCAAAATTTAGAGCTCTGACCCATTATAAGCTTCCAAAGTGAAAAACAATTATTTACAAAAAAAAATTGCTACAAAGATTGATATCTGATTAAACAGATTTCCTCTTTTAACAAACAATTGTACAAAAAAAAATAATTTGACAGATTTAATATTTCCTTTTCTTTCAATATTTAGGAAATGTAAATTTTTGTATGTAATGTACACACATCCTTCATTCTTTCAAATCATTCATAAACTAACCTTAAATACTATAATTGCTAGCTTAGTAATTATAACCCAATTATTTAATTAAATCTGTAACTTTTAAATCCCACTTATAATTAAAGAAAAGCAAAATAAAAGTATAGAATAAAATATTAGAATTGATCAAGCATAGGTTAGTTTTAAAGAAAGTTAAAATGTTTAATATTTGAAATATAAAACAATTAAATAATTTACACATACATTGCCTATATGTATGCATTATAACTTTGCTTTTTAAAGAAAAATTAAATATTAAATAGTTTAAATGTGTGTATTACCTTTCTATCAACAAACAAACAAGTAAAGCATGTAATTGTTGACCCATTCTTTCTCTGTTTAAAGCTTTTAGAACTGGACCTTGTAGGGTTTGAACTTGGATGCCCTACAGCTTCATTTATGATTATATAAAATTGTGATGATGATTTTTGGTTTACCTTTTCTACATGCACATTACTATAAATTTATCTAGTGACTAAATTGTAATGGCACAATATATAACATGAGTTCATTCTTTTATTCTATTCAGTATAGATTATTGCACACCTTATTTAACGGGTAATACCAGTTCAATTCATCTATTTTATATTTATTCATCATAGAATTGCCTATATATATAGTATATTTAGCCAGCATTTATTTTATAAAAAATAAAAAAAATCTTTGTCTCTGTTCCTTCCAATTTAACATTAAAATAAAAAGAAACTTTTTTTTTTTAGTATCTAAGAGGTTTTTTTTTAAGAAACAAAATCAATTAGTCTATAGCAACTATTTCTGAACAATAAAAATAAATACAAATAATATATATCCATGTAAATTCCTTTACCAAGGCTTCTGAAGTCAATTTACTAATAAATATTATTTATTTAAACAAGATAGTTCTTTTATTTTGTTTTCATTAAAAAACCACCAACAAAGAAGCTATACATTTAATTACTTTCTAATAAATAAAAATTTACCATTTCAGATTAATTTTAGTGAAAAAGTCAAAACTAAAAAATCACTCTTTGGTCAATTAATTTTGCTCAATATTCAGCCTTTTATTTTATTATTTTCAATAAAATATAGAGGCAAAAAGTGTGAAAATAAAAATATGTTTAATGTTTAAATGAAAAGAAAAATTAAGATCTTATTTTTCCTTCTATAAAATAGATAAAACAGACAACTGTATGTATATATTCAAATCTATGATGAAAAATATAAAATGCTAGTTGTAAAAGTATTTAGTTAATAATGAATAAAATAAAATATATTATTTATGTTATACAAAGAATATGAGTGTTATTATTCATTAATTTGATATAAAATATTAAATACATTATACAGTTTGTGTAGTTATTATGAGTACTGTAGTTTCTGAAGTATGCCTTATTTTTTAAAGGCAAAAATTAATTATTATTTTTTATATTTATTAAGAAAGTACTATATAATATCTATTAATAAAATCAAAAGTAATATTTAATAAACAGTTAATTTTTAATAAGATTAGATTTAAAATTATTTAGAATTTTTATTAATTATAATGAAAAAAACATTATTTTCAGAGAGAGCTATCTATTGTCAAATTTTTTATCATATTTTTAAAAATTAAGTTTTATTATATTTATATCAGAATTTTTAATTTGACAATACATAGGTGGTCAAGATATTGGTATTTTGGGAAATTGATACTTAAGCAAGTTGACTTTTCAAGCAGCTGATATTTAGGGATGCTGTTCCTCAGATTTCTGACTGTGATAATAATGGTTATCAGAACTTTTGGGTGCAGCCATTTTTAATATTACCTAGACATTTTAAAAATAGAAAATATCAAATTATATTTCATATCAAATTCAACACAATATTGTCTCTTTCATTTGATGAACTACTCTTCTAAAAAAAACTTGAGCTACCTATAGTTTCAAATAAATTTCCAATACTCATTGCCCAGACATTCTACATATCAGATATGAGTTTTACATATAAGGAGAGCCACTAAAATCATACTGAAGATTCTAAATGACAAATAAAAAATTTAAAACAAACAAATTTTTATTATTTATTAAAATACACAATTCAAAATAACTAAAAATCATTATTTCCAAAAATTTCACTAAAAAAAAAAAAAAAAAGATTTCAATAAAATAATTTTCAATATTTATTGATAAATAGAAAAATTGAAGCAAATTTTTTTCACCATTTATTAGAATTAGCAATTCAAAAAAAAAAAATCACTACTTATTAAAATGTGATTTAAAAATGATAATTCAATTAAAAACTTTCATTATTTATTATCATTTTTTAAAGAACAAATCATTGGATGAAGAGACATTGTATATATGTCAAAAAAGAAAAAGACTTAATGAAGTCAAATACCCATGTGTTTACTTCCATCATTCCACATGCTTGTTGAGGAAATTTTCATTATTGTATTTAGAAGAAAATTTCTTATTATTCTGTCACATCACATATTTTCAATTTTCCATGCTTCTTAATTAAAGAATTCTATGGCTAAGCAATTGTCAGTGTAGACACTATATTGGTATTTTTGCCACAAAACAATCAGCTAGATGGAATGGATCATAAAAAGCCTTATGCAAAATGAGGTTTGGTTATGCAAGAGAAATGTAGAAAGAACAAAAACATCACATGATCTTCATTTGCAATAATAGCTAGTCTGGGGTATTTGGATAGGACAGCACTGGATAAAAATTTAAATAGCACTACCAACTAGCATCTATTGATTCCTAAGGCTTACACAAGAGAGCAATAAGATTTGAGAGAATAAACGAATTTTTTTTAAAAAAAAAAAAGACAAAGATTGGATTGGAGTCAAGAATTGCTGTGCATATGATTCTAAAGAATGAAAATGTATTTGAACAAACATGCAATTTCATTGTTACATATATGTCATGAAAAAGTCATAAGAAAAGCAATGAAGCCTGACATTAGCCTGAATTCAGCACTTGACTGGGCAGACACATGTATATGTATTGCAAAGAATGAAAGAAATAGAGATATGAAGAGATGGAGAAATATCTTGATCTCAAGTAGCAAATATGATTGATAGAATAAGACTAGTTAGTAGACAAAACTTCAGTACAGAGAGTTAAATGTAAAAGAGGAAAGAGAAAAATGATTAACTGCTAATACTATAACAGGATTGGTTTAAAATTTAAATGGATTTTTTTTCGTGAAGATTAATATAGTTTCCATAATATCGCCTTTAGACTACCATTCATTAAGTAAGGGAATACATGTAAGCATGATTAAATAAATCATAAATAAATGCAAGGCTTTAATTAAGATGAAAATATAAAGATTAAATAATTAACTTCTAAATTCAGAAAATAATTTTGATATACTGAAATGCAATGTATGGTTTAAAATTTTCATAAACATTACATGAGGAAAATTTTTTATTTAATATTTAAAATAATTTAAATGCAGGATTGCTTACTTTATCTGATAAAGGTTATAAAACAATTAACTAACACCAAAAGTTCTAACATAAGTGACTGAGATAAAAATGACAACCGATTAAAAAAAAAAAGTTTAACTCAATCAAAAATCACAGGTTATATATTTAATCAGTGATAGTGTGAAAGATGCTTTCTGAGCTAAGTGAATCATCAATTGTCTTAGGAAAAGATAAAACAAAATGTTGTGGAAATCATTTAACATAGGCAGTTAAAATTTTCACTAGCTCACCTGCAATAGCACCTCTATACTTATTGGAGCCAGATTATCATCCTAACTAACACAAATTATTTCTAAATCAAGGAAAGCAAAATTATCTCTTGTTATTATTAAACAAGTGAATAGACATATAAGTTTCTACAACATGCTAGAATATATTAAATTATAGACATCTATATTTTAGACTAATAATCAAAAAAGGAGAGATATAAATTGCAAGTGACACTGAGTACCAGTCATTTAAGTTTGCATATATGAATAGAACCCATTCCAGTGCCACTGAAGAATCACACATGAATTGTTCCGTTGCTAGAAACTGAAATTATTTTATTTTAAAGCTACACAAACAAACCACACTAAGGAATGAATGCAAAATAACAGAAATATGATGACTATTGAAAAAAAAAGAGGAAATATCTATTGTAACGGGATGGGGTGATAGCAAATCATCCATCACTCCCAAGTAAATTTTAAATGAAATATCAAATTAATTATTAAAGTAAATTAAAAGTAAAATATTAAAGATAATGTTTAATATCAAAAAAATATAAGCGATTTTATATATGAGATCTCAGTGAGAGATCAGCCAGCTAACTCAGAATAGCAACTACAAATATAATTATAAATCAACCAGCATTATAGCAATAAAAATAAGCATAAATAATACTCAAAATAACCATTCATCATCTTTAATGATCAATCAAAATATATCAATACAATAAATCAACAGTCCATCTTGTGGCTGAATTGGAAATGGGTTTTCTGTAGACCAGGCAAACTATTTAGTCTTTGCCAGCTTGGGAAATTATTTAAAC
Source organism: Epiperipatus broadwayi (assembly GCA_028023455.1). Classification (NCBI taxonomy): domain Eukaryota; kingdom Metazoa; phylum Onychophora; class Udeonychophora; order Euonychophora; family Peripatidae; genus Epiperipatus; species Epiperipatus broadwayi. The sequence goes on along the minus strand of JAQFVV010000008.1, from coordinate 18,568,194 downwards.
ATAACTTGGATGCACCAACTTAGTGTTCATTCCATCAGAATACATAATCATAAAAACAATAATCCTGGGCTACTAAAACATGCTAATCATCATTAATGCTCTGGCCACTTAGTTCCATTAACGCACTGGCGAACTATAAACTTAATTTCTAATAAGACTAAACTAAAATAAAATGTAGTGCATGGGCTTTAAAGAATAAACTCTTAGCACCAACCAGGATATATCAATCATCATCCGGATGCCCATAAGCACTAATATACATCCCCATTTATATATCAGCCATTACATATAAATCTAGCTCAAAAGAATACAAGCTTTATAACTGTTATGATGACCAAGAGATAATGACGCAATACAATTTTAACAATGGAATAAGTTGATTAATAACAATAAAAAAAATGAAATTAAGGTCTCTAAAATATGGTTCTACAATTAGAAGCCTTCTGATTTTGATTAACATACAATAATAAAATAAATTACCACATTGGGATTTATGTGATTTACAATATTCAGGTTCTTACATTGATTTACATATATGTTCCATTGGGTCCACTTAAAACCCATTCAGCACATAGGCATCTCGCTTGATATAAAATGAACATGTTTGAATTGATATTTAGAAAAAAAAAGATTAAAATTTTACATATAAGTGTCTATCTGACACATGTTGGTATTTACAATACAAGTGACATATATATACACACATACATGTGTGCACATGTAATTTCTGGATATATTTAACTTGCCATAAAATAAACATTTTTAGCTGTCACTTTTAAATAAATAAAATACCAATAATAAAAATAATGATTAAAATTTACATGAGTCTATTTGCCACTCATTGGTATATATAAGCACAAAGAGTGCAGTACATTTGATGACTATATTTCAATCATCATAAAATAATAAATACATGATTAAACTTTTCAGTTATAAAAAAAAATACTACAAATGATTAAAATTTTACATATATGTATGTATGTGCATGTTGAATTGCAGGTACACACTGATGTCCATGCCATATATTTCATCTTGTCAAAATAAAGTTATTAAAAATTATTTTTTCATATAAATGCACACATATAACATGTATAAATAAAATTATAGATGATATAAATTAATTATAATCACTTTCATAAAAAGTTTTCTTTTCATAAAAAAATAAGACAATTTTTTTTCTTTTTCAGGTAATTGTTTAGATTGATTAATTTTCAACAGGATTTTAAATTTAAAATGTCTTTCTTTTCTTTTAGTCTAAAAGATTTTTGAAATCTGTTTTTTTCTTTTAGAACATAAGAATTCTTTCTGCATATAGCTATGGTCATCATAGGTTGCTTCTCTAAAAGATTTTAAAATATCTTTTAAATGTTAATTCTAACTCTTAGATTTTTTTAAATCCATAGTTATTTATTTGTGTTACTCTTTTTTAAAAAATATAGAGTTTAATTAAACAATTTAAGATAATACTGTTCTATATTACATGCCTCACTTTTTTAGAATGTCATTTTTGAATGAATTATTTAAAAAAACTTATTTACAATTTTAGTTCACATTATATATAACACTATTCACCATTGTATATATGTTTACCCATGCTTCTCATTATACATAGATGAACAGTAGCATACATATACCAATTCTTCAAGCTTTCTCTTGGTAAACTTGGTTTTTGGTCCATCATCAAAATAGGCATAACATAATTGCAGGAAAGTATAATCAGGTATATTGGCATTCTATGAGTTCCCTACTGTCTAGGATTTGATGAGCTTCAGGCTAAAAAACTGTTTTCCAGAACACTCTTAAACCTATGAATTTTAACACAAAGTGGGTCATTTTCCTCCATGTGAATTCAAACTCTATCACTGAACTGTAGAGCGGCTGCTTCCTTGTATTCTTACATCCTCATGGCAGTTCGCTGTATAACTCTACTAGCCATCTCTGCAACTAGCTTTATTGTTGCCATTCTCTGCTACCATTACCAACAACCTGCAGGTAACTCTTATAAAAAATTTAGGAAACTATATTAGCCAACTCTTTTCAAAAACTAATATCCAGACTTTGCAGCTGGACAATTTGGCCACTTGCTTCTCAAAAAATATTAACCATACTTTTCTGGTCAGCTCTTACAAAAACTGCAAACCAAACACTTCAAAAACTAAGACCAGACTGTTCTTTTCAAAGACTATTATCCAGAGTGAACAGATATTTTTTATCAGTCCTTTATATAAGTGATAAAAACATTGTTTTCAATCTGTCTTGATTAAAAACAATTTTAATCCCTCTAAAAGCAATTTTAATTAAAAGCTACATTTTGGAAATTTTATCAGTTTAACTAATTAAAAAAATTTCAATATAGATAATAGAAATTTTTACATAAGGTATACAAGCATTAATTAAAAAGATTTTCAAGGATAGACATTTTTACAATTATCAGTAGACATGCTTCATTTAAAATTCAAAATCAGAATAATAATAATACAATATTAATATTTATTTAGACTTTTTTTAATGTTTTAATTTATAATAAAATTCTGTTTAAATTCAATATTATTTATCCCTTTATTTACTATTTTTATTCCAAGAGAAATGTAGAAAATATCTATAAAAATTTATGTTTGTGTCTATTTTTACTTTTCCTTTACTTTATATTGTACCGGTTCGAATCCCTCAATTGGCTTTCACGTTGGCGTCATTTTGCCATCTCCATTTAAGAAAATGATGCATATATCTGTATGTCATGAGCATGAAATGACGTGTACATTTAAAATGAGAGATCGATAACAATCTTCGATAATACCCAGGGTTAAATACAATGAGTATTATGTTACTAATTATTAGAAGAAAGTTGATTTCAATTAAAAAGCAAAATCTTTCCCTGTTAAACCACTTATATTTCCACCCCAATATCTATTTGCCTGGTAGACATTTTCCCTCGCTCTTTGCATACCTTTAAAAGATTGTACTAATTTGACAACCCTTAGCGCCACCCCCAACATAATAAAAAAAAGCAAAAAAAATTAAATAATTTTCCCTTCCCTATCTGCCGGGAGAGAATGCAAAGAGAAATTTCTTTTCTGTTCTTAGACATAAGTTTTCTTTAGGTGAAGGAAAACTGGGTGAAAATATTCTAATTTAACTCCCCGATATAATACCCCGATGGCTAGCTCAATTCTAATTCTCTATCCCAGATACTTTGAATAAGTATTGCTATAACTTTTTTTATAGCCGTGTTCAGCAAACATCACAAATAGGTGATTACATTTTATTATGATTAATTTTCTTTATTTTATAATAGATTATACGATAACAAATAAAGTATGAGAATATAATTTATTTAAATAAAATCCCCCCTCCACCACATATTTTTAAACATTAGAATATTGAATCTTAAATTAACTATAAGGCTTTCTATCCCAATTTCACGATTACATATATAATTACACAAGAATATCTAAATCTTTATGTTCAAGATCTACAATGTGATTAAACAAAAAAAAATCCATTTTCTAATTTGTATCTGAGTTAACTTAATTGCTATGAATAGAAATGGATAAATATGGATGCCAATGCGTGAGTGGTCTATACTCCCTCTCCCTGCACTAAACAACGAATGTTTTATTTTCTAAATTCCCAAAAATATTAAAGTAAGTTATACACAGATCTAACCCTTGAACTTTCCCCATTTGCACATATAAACTCTTAAGATTAGATACACCTTTACCTTTAAGTACGTAAAATAATAATTTACGTATATGTATATTTTTTATATATATATATAAAAAATTTTGAAAAAATGTATAGACCGGCTATATATGTCACTCCACGTAAGGTGATGCCGCCATGATTAACATTAAATAAGAAGTAAAGGTGAAATGGGGTAAAAGAACAAGAAATAATAATAATCTTATATTTAATGGGTTTGTGGGAGATCTGTGTATAAGCAATATTATTTTACCATATTTCACATAATAACAAAAAAAAATTAATATATTTTATCATGCGTTAGTAGCTATTACAATTATCTGGGTTATATACACTTTAAAAAAAAATACAAATAACAAACTATAAAAAAAAAAATTATAAACAATTTTTTTCCTTTCATTTTACTCATCTCTCTCTGCTTGCTCTCCAGGTTCAAACTTCTGGGCGGACCATCTCAACCACCAGAACGGATGGTGATATTTACTTTAACCCCTCACCATCCTTGTAGCATCCTTCAATCAGGGTATAATGAGTCTCTGACACATCCATCTTGGCGACTACGTATCTGAACTGGCGGGTGTACTGCTACGGTTCTTCCTACTCCATGCTTTTGTATGCTATCAGATGAAACTTGATTGTCATTTTAACCATGGCACTCCAAATTAATTTTTTTTTCTTTTTGATTGATTACTGAATGGCGAATGCTTCTATGATTTTCCAGATCATATGGGTATTGGTGGCTTTGGTTAATATTTGCGCAAACCACCAGGAAAGACCTTTTACAGAAGTTTATGTCCGTTCAAGAACTTATGTAAATTAAGCTCCTTCTTGATTTAAAAAGAATATTCAGCAATCCAAAAGCATATTCATCAAAAGAATAAATGTCTAATATAATCTCGCCATACCGTACAGATAGGTTCTGTAGCTCTGTCCGTTCAACAATATTTTACACCCCATATAGATTCATCTTGCTTTCTCAGTTCAATACTAATCACTAATCTTTTACACCACATATAGATTCATGTGGCTTTCTCTTATTCCAAATAAAATCAAAAAAAAAAAAATCAATAGCTATTCTTCACCTCACAGGTAGGTTATTGTAGTTTTCTCCGTCCAACACTAATCAATAACTAAAAACTTTTTGTTCACCTTCCAGGTAGCTTATTGTATATCCCTGTCCGCCCACAAGTTTCAATTACTTACATCCCCCTTCGAGCTATTGCATCAGATAATTTTACTTTTGTACATTCTTTATAAAATCATGTTTTAAAAATCTCTTTTTAGGAATTTCAAAACTCCATATTGGAGCAATAGACCACCCACATTCTTTAGATAACAAATTTGGAATTGATTTACAAATTAATTAATTAAAAAAAAAAATGGCCTGATTACATACAAAAAAAGTAAAAATAGAAAAACAAAGATTAATCAAATCCACCTTTTAAACAGAAGATTCTTGTCAATCACACAAAAAAATTTTTTATATATTTTTAAAATAAAAAAAAAAACATTTTAAAAATTATCAAAAGAAGAAAAAAATATATATGAAAATCTTTATACATATACGTATTACATATACGTTTACTAAAAAATATGATACATTTATAGTGGGTAATTATACATATTAGAACATTTACAATAAATGACACATTTATAGTGGGTTATTATTTCCAAATAACTAATATATGTGTTAGTTGTGTATGCGAGGAGGAGGGAATCTAGTATAGACCAACTCTCATTGTTTATTCCTTTTTACTTTATTTAATGAATTCAATAAATTTAGCTGTGCCAAATTGTTGGCTACAGCCATCTTGTGCATGGACATTTTATGGTCTGGCACAATATATATAATAATGCTATTGAGAAATGCAGGGTCATACCTGGGGTAATAGTTACCAGTACATGAACATCAACTGCCCTAAAGTGATTAGCCATTGATAACTCTACAAAAAATTGGGGTTTAAACCATGAGGAATCTGAGGAATTGTATTTTTATCTTCAAGCTAAAAAAAAATGAAATTTATAAAGACCAAACTAAATAAAATGTAGTCTTTGGACTTTGAAAAATATCCTCTTCATGCCAACTCAGAAATCATCATCATCATTATCTGGAAGCCCACACACTAAATATAAACCCCCCTATCCCATGTAGCTGTTATGCACAAATCTAGAGTAGGAAGCAAGAACTCTATAATTTATTACTGTGAAAAAAAGAGAAATAAATAAATAAATTGGCTTATTATAAATAATCTTAAGCAAGTCATGGGCTTCCCCTACTTATAAATAACTAGATTTATTGGTGTCATCAAAAAATAAAATAAAATAAACTAAATCCTAGAATATAAGCTGTTATTATATAAGATCATGCACACACTGCAGTTCATAAAACAGAATTGGTTGAATAAAGTAATTAAGACTAGAAAGAATATTTTCTTAAAAACAATTATTTAATAACTAATTTATACAATAAAAAATGACATGATAGTAAATAATTTCAAACATCCATTTCATTAAAAAAAATACATTTTTACCAAATTATATTAATCAACTAATTAACTTTTATTCATGGATTAACTTTAAATTCACTTGGTTCTTTCTTTAAAATTTTTTAGAGTTTGTTAAACATGTTTAAAAAAATCAGATATCAAACTTTGATTCTACCAGAGGGCAAATTGAGAAAAAAAAAAACTTATTACATTTATGAAACAAAAAAGATTTTCTAGTAATAAAAATAAAATAGTGTGCACCCATAATAAAAAAAAATACCTATAGGCATGGCTCTCTTGTCTATAAAGACCTTTCCAGTTGCAAGTTCAGTTTTTCCTAATGGAGTTTCTTCTTGAAGGCTTCTAAACATGGGCCTGGTTAAATTTGTCATTTCCTGGGTCTGTAACAATTCCAGGTAAATGAAAATAGCAATTTTTGTCCATTTGATTTTCCTCTTGAATTTCCAGGTGAGGCAGATGTAGACAGACTCATTGCTCTTGGTTGAAGACTAGGCTGCAGACTGCTTTAGGGAGTTTTACCTTCCCTATATTTTCTTCCAGTGAAGGTAAGTTACATGGAGGAAAGAGATGCCTAGCTTTTAGCTGAATCTAGTACTGGTTTTTGTTGTGCAAATCATTTTAGTGCTAAACTCAGAGTATGCTAAAAGCTTGATGCAAAAAAACCTGCTATTTTATTCAATAGCTTAGTATCAGCTGGATTAAGTTTGGACAGTTCTCTCTTCAACAGCTAAGTTAGGAATAATTTCTTCTATCTTTTTCAGCAGCAGAATTAAGATTTGACTGCTTTCTTCAACAGTTAAGTTAGTAATAATTTCTTCTACTATTTTTTTCAGTGGCAGAATTAAGATTTGACTGCTCTCTTCAACAGCTAAGTTAGCAATAACCTCTCTCCAAACACTTGGGTATAGTTACTAATTCACACCACAACATATATTTTTTTTTGGAACAACCTTGCCACAAGCCAATTACAATCTGTCTCTTACATTATCATTTTCATGACAATCAATTAAATAAAATTTCATAACTACAATTATTAAGCTAATTATCTCCTTAATCATAAATTAAAAACAAGAACAAGAATTTAACAACATAAAATTCTTGACATTCCTTTATAATTAAAAATCAAATCATCCAAAAAACAACAACAATAGCAAGATCTGTTAATTGCATTGATTTGATTTTTTCATTTCATTAAATAGAGATAAAGAAAGGAAAACAACACTGATAAATTAAAATTTACAAAATTATTAAAATCCTATTTTTGCTCTTATCTTTCATTTTTTATTATTTTTTTTAAAAAAATCCACTTAAATATAATTAATGTTTGAGAATTTTCATACTATCATACGGTGATTTTACAATAATTGAGTTAAATGATGACTCTTTAATAAAAATAGGTCTAAGAAAATTTAAATATTATTTTCCCCCATAAATAATTTTTTTTTTTTTTTAATTTTCAAACCGGAGGAATATGCTGCCAACTATCTATTTTATTTTTCTAGTACAGCTATGTAACAAACTGGTTGCAAGATATATGTGCACATGCACAACTATGTTGCTGTGTGCCTTGTAACCCAACTGGTTACACTATATACTGAATAATGTAATAATTTGAATGTATGTGAATTACATCATAATTACAAAAAATTCTGTGTTTATGTGAATAATTAAACTTATATCATTAATAGAAGAAGTCCCTGAATGAATCACATCAGTCACCTGCATTAGTTCATAAATTCCTTAATTTTTATTCATATCATAGATTTATAATTAATTCTATCAATAAATATTATATATATATGTCATTGTCAGATAGCACAAGTAAGGCATTATATGCATTAACATTAAGAAATACATTTTTAATAGGCATTTATTTTATAGTTTAGATTATCAAGATTGAATGCAGTTTGGATGGCTTTAAAAGAGGACGGAAGATTCGAATAAAAAGGGCATGGATAAATAGATAAATACTTACAGTAAATAATAGCATAATAAATTTTAGATATTCATACTTGAAGAGATAAATCCATTTTTTTAAAAATTAATAATCATGTTATAGAACTATATTAAGTGAAAATGAACATACAAATGTTTGCAAATATGGGTAATCACAGCTCATATGAAAATCATGTGTAAACTAAGCTGAATAAAGATAGAAGAATTAATAAATTCAAAAGTTAATAGATAACAAGTTATATTATTGCCAGATAAGAAAAAAATGGATCTGCCAACTAGCAAAAGAGAATGATTTGGAGTTGCCAGGGATCATGGGATTTTGTGCATGATATGAGTCATAAAGATGGAGACAAAGTGTTACAACCAATTTTATTAATAATTTAAAGTAAGGTAAAAAAAAGGCCTATACTTGAAAATGCAATCAGTAGAGTCATGAACAATATCTTTATGCCTTTGGAGTCATGAAGCCATGTAAGGAATATATAACAAATGTGTCATTCTGCAATGATGTTCAGAGAGGACCACCAGTTTTACCACATTTATTATAGACAAAATATTAAACAATTAAAATCCATAACAGAAAGGAAATTAAAAATTTTTCATTGGCATTTAAATTGTCAGTTTTTTTTCAGTAGCAACCTAAGTGCATATAGTCAAATCCTTATAATAGACAAAATGAATCTTTATTGTAATTGTGTTTAATTTTTGTTTAAAATTATATTTTGTTGATAAATCAATTTTCTCTTTTATTTCTTTAGTGCCTTTGCCAATTAATTTTGGGATCAGAGTTAACTGAAATGTTTGCCAGGCAGTTCATGTACTTCCTGATTATATGGATTTATATATTGATAATGTGTAAAGATTCAATCGAATGAAGTAAATAGATAAAAATAATGAAGTAATCCACCTTGATGATGAAGTAAATATTTTTCCTTAAGTAATTATAAATTATTGCCTAAATTGTTTGTATAATAAAATACACACGAGTGAAAGGTCGAAATTTAGGTGGCTACAATAGTAAAAATCATCCATAGTATCACACATACATATTGAGACAGTTATGTATCTCATCGCATAAAAGATTAGGGTTGAGTGTGTGCATATATGTATAAAATTGAAAGGAAAACTAAAAATGAACACAAACAAATTTTTTTGTAGATATTTATTTAAAGTATATACACTGGAATAACAGTTATAAGTAATAATTTTAAATGTGAAATTATTATAAATTATTGTATTTAAAAAGGTCTAGTTAATGTTTTATTCTGATAATTAAAAAAAAAAATCTAAAACAAGATTGTTTCCGTGTTAAAATAGATAATACCAGTAATTATAAAATTCCCCTATCTATTTTTAATTAAATTTTTAAAAAAATTTTTAATTAAAACTTTTAATAAAATCAGTATAATATACTTTGATATTAATCCTACAATCTGATGTTGTTAGAAGGATTAAGAATACTTTTAGAAAAAAATTTGATTTTGATTAACATGAATTGAAAAAAGAGATTAGCTTGTTTTTTTTTATCAAGATAAAAAAAAATTTTTAACTTAATTATTGTTTTTATATTCCATCATAGACTATAAAAGTTGTATTTCAAAGAAAAAAGGATCATTGCATCATTATTGTTATGAAGTTATAACTGAAGGTAAGATACAGAGTGCAAGCCAGCTGCTGCTACTTTCATGATGATAGTTTGAATTCACATAGAAGTAATGGCCTGCTTTTCTGTGATTCACAGCCCATATTTGTGTACTAGACAGGTGGCCTGCCTGAAGTCAATCAAAGTAAAGAGTAGAGATTGAATGGGGCTGACTGAATGTTAACAGTTATCTTATATATATATATCTTAATCTGAAAATGTCAATAAACCAGTCTACTATTTTAGAATAGGGTAATTTACTGAAGATTCAAGTACTAGCCAGAAAACAGAAAGATTAACATGCTACAACTTTAAACATATGCAAAAAACAAAATTACTGCGGCCGTATATGTAAAAAGTATGCATACAGGAGACCTTATTCATAATCCTATATTAGCTGGTGTGTAAAATATTGAAAATGACATTATTTTAAACAATTAACTTTGCAGTTAAAATCTTTAATTGACATGTTTTAAAAATAAATAACTTTTGAGTAAATTATTCAACTAAAAATAAAATAAGGAAAGAAAATAAAATGACATTTGTTTCTAGAAAATTTATTCCCATTATTATACATAAAATATTTTATTTTGAAATTAGAAAAGTAAACTTGGAAATCTTTCTTATTCTAAGTGAAGAAACAAAAACCAAAGATTTTTAAATGAACTTTCCCAAACTGTGCCTAAAGATAATGTTTTTTTTTTAAAAAAATTTTTTTTTACTTACCATTAAAAATAATGGACTATTTGATAATTTTGATTCATACTATTTTTTTATTATATACGTGCATACGTGTTGTGCAGGATATAAATGACAATGTGTGCAGACATTTGAGTGGGTATCCATATCTATGTTAAAATCAGTCATTATGTATGTCTTATTAAAATGAATGACTTTTTTTTAATAAGTTGATAACAATTCAAATATGTTAATTTTATATTATGCAGGCATGTCTGTGTACTCATATATAGATGTGTTTTATGTAAACATATTAAAATATCTGTAAATAAAAATGTGATAGTGTATTTTTTGTATTATTTTAATCAAAATCAGAATGATATATTTATATTTATAGCACACTTAACAGACCTTTAATTTGATTTTACCATTACTGTTTCTAATTAAGAAATTTATTTATTATTGTTTTAAGTTATTCCAGTGAATTTATTTAAATTAAAAAAAAAAAATCAAATCAGATGTCATATGAACTAATTTAATAAGCCTGTATTTACAAATATTATATATAGAGCTCACAAAATAAGCTCTTAACAAGCTTTGAGAATATCCCCAATCTCAGACTGGTTTCTGCTATTGGCACCATCAGTGAGGTGTTAAGATATTTAAGCATTAAATTAAAAATACCAGAACAAGCCCAGCACTTTATCTAATATATAACTATTAAGTAGAAAATCTGAAATTTTCAGATATCCATATGTCTTCTAATCCATCTATCTAACTTAAATAACCATATGGGACTGAACTTAGTTCAGATACACCATATATTAATAGCTTTAGCAATATAAAATCACCAAAACCTTAATAGCAACAAATAAAATTACAAAAAAATCAAATCAGATGTCACATGACCTAATTTAATAAGCTTGTCTTTACAAATGTTATATATAGAGCTAGTTCTGGGCTTATCCTGGTATTTTTAATCTAATGCTTGAATATCCTAGCACCTCACTGACGACGCCAGTAGCAGAAACCAGTCTGAAGTTGGGGAGAGCTTATTTTGTGAGCTCTATATATAACATTATTTAAATTAAATTAGGTTTAAAATATTATATGTTGGTATTATCCCCTGCTCACAGTAACAGTTATAGTTTTTGCTCCCTGAGCTGGATTTGTGCATAAGGGTTAATTATAGGGTTATTGGGGTTTATGTTGGTGTTTTGGACATCCAGATGATCTTATACAGTGCAAAGGTGTCACTTTTAAAGTCCATGCACTACATTTAACATTTTTTTTTTCCCATTAGAAATTAAGTTTATAGCTGGCCAGTACATTAATGATATTATATGGCCATGGCATTGATGATGATCAGTAAGTTTTAGTATCTCAGCATTATTTTTTTTATCATGAGTGATAATCTTATACAGTGCAAAGGTATCACTTTTAAAGTCCATGCACTACATTTAACTTTTTTTTTTTTCCATTAGAAATTAAGTTTATAGCTGGCCAGTACATTAATGATATTATATGGCCATTGCATTGATGACGATCAGTATGTTTTAGTATCTCAGCATTATTTTTTTATCATGAGTAATGGACTAATGGCTAAATAATTAACCTATCTATAATGAACCCCTTTCAAGTCCAGTCACAAGGCTGACAGTTGATTTTATGATATTGACTGTTGTTGATTGTTCATGATAGTGAATGATTTAATTATTACTTTTGTTTAATACTGGGAGAAATTGTAGTTAGTTTATTCTTTGCTGATCTCTCATGTTTATTCCTTTTATATTTATTTGGGGATGATGATGGTTTCCCATCTTCTCATAATTAAATCCTAATATGTTGTGTACTCTTACAAATGGCTACCCAATTGTGGATCATGTAAACCTTTCACCTTTGACCATTCTGTACCATTACAATATATATGTATAAGTCTCAACTACTTATGATATAATCATTATCTTTATGTTAGTTCTACCAAACACAAAATTGGCGAAGATATATGGTTATTAATATTGGATTATTAGTAAATGGTGCTAAAGAGTCATTACTATTATCAGTCATTAGTCATCCACTTCAAGATCAATGTCAGCTGCATGAGAAAACTCTAACCACTCAAACAATTCTAGTGACTTAATCCACAAATGGACAAACTATTAGTTCTACAAGAAAAACAATAGTATACTATCGTTCCACAGCATTTCTCAACAATCACAATATACTTACACGCTCACATACATTTAGGCATGTATATATAAGCCAATGTTTAGAAGACAAAAATCAAATTTGTATGATGCAAAGTGAGATTGACATATTATTAAAAACAATTTCATATTTAATTATTAAGTTTGTATCATAAATTTGTTTTTATTATTAAATACACTATAATGAACTATTAATCTTTAAACCCCAAATAGATTCAATGATCATCACGCAACTAGAAAGTGACAAATTTAATCTTTTTTCAATTTTATTGTCAGCAAAAAAAAAAAATACTGACGAGAGATCTAATTTTGATAATTAAAATGACTAAATCCTCTTTTCCACTCAAAATTTATTTTGATATTATAAATATTGAAATATAAAAGTGGATGACTTTTATTTCACTTACTTCATCAATTTATTGTTTGTTGCAAAGAGATCAAGTATGTGTTAAATGTAGTTTGACAAATCTAATGGATATTTTTCAATAACCATATTAAATTTAATCTTTAAAGAAATGCATTACTAAATACTTAAGATATTACAAACTTCTTTGTTCACTTTCCGTCAATAATGTATAAGCATTCACTAGAAAGAAATGCTGAACACACTTCTTCATCTGATTTAAGCAATAAAACAAATAATTACTATAATAATCATTTATAAAAAAAACAAGTCCTTAATTCATATAATTTGGTAATTGTAATATGATTTGTTATTTTATTTAATTTTGCTGCCAATTAACTTCAGATGTGATATACTAGTTACTTCAGTATTATTTGAATTTGGGATAATCTTACAATCATTTCATTCGGTTTAAGATATTACTTAATACTATTTTGATCTGCATGATCAAATTTATTAAATATAATGTATTTATTCATATTCTGGTTAGATAATATGTGTCTACAATATTTTATAGTGAAAGGCATTTCAATATAAATAATACTGCTATAATTTTACATATAAACATATACTGTAATCTTAATAACTTGAGAAACTATAATAAAGCAGCTTTATTTCATAACTGCCATGATTAACATAATAAATTTTTTAAATTTATTTTAGACATAAATCTCTGCTCTTATTTATAATCTTTACAACAATAAAAAAATTAATTTTTCCAGTTGGGCAATCTGTCAATAATTTTTGTATTATATATAATAAATTAAAAGAAATTTTTCATATTTAAAAGATGTGAACATAATTTTCAAATTTATATGTGTGTGTAATCACTTATTTGCTTACTATTAATAGAATAACATGGACATTTCAGCTGAATGTGACCTGGCATCATCCAGGTAATAAGATCAGACTTGTAACAGTTATTATATATGTTGCTAAAAGATCTTATCCTATCTGCAACATGATTTAGTTATTGACTTTTATTCACTATAAAATTTAAAAGTCATATTAAAAAATAAATGATAGTAAAGATTTAATTATATTTTTTTTTCCAATATGCAGTGTAAAAAATATTAATATACCCAAAGAATTGCTTATTATATAAATCACATATATCATTACTCTTTTTTATTTCAACTGTTATTTTTCAAATTAATATATACAATTTTCTTATTTATTTGTTCCAATTACCCTAAGATTTTAATAGCACAACATCATCATCATCATCATCATGATGATGATGATGATGATGATGATGATGATGATGATGATGATGATGATGATGATGATGATGATGATGATGATGGTGATGATGATGATGATGATGATGATGTTGTTGTTGTTGTTGTTGTTATAATAATAATAATAAAAAAAAAATTTTCATTCTATAACGTCTGAAAAATATTGTCATTTAAATAGTCAAAAATAGAAATAAATAAATAAAAAATCAACTTTAAAAATAGCAAAAGTATATTAATTCTGCATTAATATTAATTCAATTTTATTTTGGATTTTAAAATATTAGCAGAAAGTATAAAAAAGTAGAAAAACTTTTAACAATGGGTGGAACACCATGTGATTTATGCAACGGACTTATTTTTGGTAAGCAAGCAAGGATTAAACGTAATATATGTGATAAAAAATTTCACGTATCATGCTTAAAACTTACTGTGGCATTTCAGCATAAAAATGAAGTAGTGGATTGTTATATATGTGAAAAATGTAATAATAATTCAAATGTTAAAAACAAAATGGAGGTTTGTGAAACTACTTTAGTAGGACAAACATCACTGGAGGAAGATGATATAACTCTTGAAACTAGAGAAAATAAAATATCTGATCAACTCAAACAAGATATTGGATTTAATAGAAGTAAGCAATCAACTACTAAACAAAAAAATAAAATAATTGATCAAGTTACACAGGATAATAATAATAATACTAATTGCAATAAAATATGTCAGTTTTGTTTTTCTGATATTAATAATGAACAATTGTCTATAACTTGCTCTGGAATTTGTTCAAGGAGATTTCATGGAAAATGTCTAAAATTAAATTCAGTAGACTTAAATTTGCTTATATTGAATGACATTAATTGTTATCAATGTCCTGATTGTAATGGAATTAATTCTGATTTGACTCAGTTAAAAGACAAGATTACTTTTAATTATGATACACAAACTGATTTTAATCTTATTGATAATGAAAACAATATTACATCAAATATTTCTTCAAATGATACATTTAATTTGGAAGAAGATTTAGTAGGATCTATTAATAATAGTGATTTTTGTAAGCAAATTTTGTTAAATTTCAAATCACTTTTATGTCATGTTGTTATAATTGAACAAAAATTAGATAATTTATCTAAAGAAAATATATTTTTAAAAGAAGCGCTAATAAATTTGACTGAACAAAAAGAACTTAATCATGTAAGACCTGAAACTGATAAAACTGATACTAATATTATAAAAAGTATTGTTAAGCCAGGAATAAAACCTAGTGACAAAAAAGTTAAAGTGAATAAACATCAAATAATTAAAAATAAGGGACAATATAGTAAACAATTTGTTAATGATAAATCTACTAATAATAAAACCTTTGTGATTTCTGCTGACATAGATGAAAAATCTTATAATACTAATAAATCCAAAATGCATATTAATGAAACTAATAATACTCAAACCTGGGCTGATGTAGTGACATCAAGTGATAATGATAAGAATACTAGTAATAAAAATGATACTAATAAAGCAAATAAAATTAAAAATATACAGAAAAATAATTCTGATACAGATACTAAATTAATGCTACAGAATGCAGAAAGTAAAGATACTAATGATGGTTTTATTACAGTATCATATAAAAAGAAAACTAATAGAAAGAAAGCAAATAAAATAGCCGTAATGGGAATTCAAGAAAATCATAATATTTTGGCTGTAAAACCAAGAATAATTTATAAAAAAAAAATTTCTCACAAGAATTAATATAACAATGAATGAGACAGATATTATTAATCATCTAACACATAAACTTAAAACTTCAGTTGTTTGTCATAACATACCATCTGAAAATAAAAAATATGCATCTTTTTACATTTCAGTAGATGAACAATATGCAGAACATATGATAAACCCAGAGCTTTGGCCGTATGGATCTGTATTACTTCCTTTT